>CM016729.1:1305350-1905350 GCA_005771605.1 Scutellaria baicalensis
ACAACTTATATTAAACTTAAATTAAACATCTTATAAGCTCCAAAGACATCTTATAAGATATGATAGCTTATAAACTCTAAAAATAAGTTTAGCCAAACACCCCCTAATTAAATAGGAAGTGGAAAGAAACATTTATTCATAAAACATCTTTTCAAAAGAGAACAAGAACTAGAAACACAAAGTGAGCACTGATATATGATGCCAGGCCCTTATGGAGTTTAGGATGAAAAACTCAAAAGAAAACTGAGTAAAAGGAAGATGACTCAATCACAAGCTAGCCATACACACAACACAAACAAGAATTCCAAAACACACAATGATAAAGACATATAGAGTTTAATTTGATGCAACTCAAATGGGACTAGTACTTTAGATGAGTATTGGATCCACAAACAAGGCACGAATATGTGGTGCCAAATTGTTGTCCGGAGTCGTATAGCCATCTACGGAGTTCTTGTAAGTGACGTCAGCAACCCGCGCGTAGTTTAGAAGTAGCTCAACAATTTCCTTTGGAGCAGAGCTTGTTTGCATCACCCATTCTGTGTTCACATTCTTCCATCCATCCTCAACAAACTCCTTAAATTGTGAAAGAGCTTCTTCCTTCGTTACATTCTTATCTTTCATGTAGCAATCCACCACTGTTAGCAGTTTTCCTTCTCTATTCTCACGCTTCAGATGCATGTATAAGAGTGATCAATAGATTTACTATGATAAATTATTCATTAAGGTTGCGTTTGCTTCAAATTATTGATTAGACTTGATTGTATCCAAGTGATTAGGAACTATCATATTATATGCATGTACTTACTTCATGGCTGCTCAAATCTTGAAGGTGTCGACCCATCTTCGCAGTAGAAATTACGATGTTGGGCTCACTGAGTAGCCAATCAATATATTGTGTGGTTGCAGATTTGATACCTGGGATAAGAGCTGTGAACATCATATAAATGCAACTCGTAATCACTGAATTAGTGATGTACTCTTCAAATGAAGGCATTTGTTCTTCCATTATCCATTTCTGCTTTTTGTAGTAAGCTCGACCAAGTTGTTTCACCTGTTTCATTACTCATGTAAACATAGGGACTATGTATCACCTTTATCGGAACTGTTATTTCCAAAATAAGGAGAGAAAGACTAGAACAGAGTTACAAAGAATGTGGGCCTTACTGTTTCTCTGAAATAAGGAGCTGCGAATGATTTCTCTCGTGTTGCAGCATCACGTTCGTAGTCTTCATACATGCTCATAATAAATCGGTACACGATTTGCATGAAATCGGGGAGCTCATCAATGTCATCCATATTCCATCTAAACATAAATATATAGTTTATATATTTAGGTGATCTAAGTATGATCCATTTTTCATGAAATTGTTTCCATCTATTTTTTGTGAGATGAATTAGTGATACACATGTATACCTTTCCAAATGTTGAGTAAAACGTTCATCTTCTGCAAGTGTTGCATAATTGTCGTAGGTATCATCTATAATTGAAGCCAACTTCATACTTTTTGCGAAGGCTATTCGAACATGAGAGTATTGAGGTTCGAAATTGGCAGCCACACCCCAAAGATAGCACTCCACGATTCTATCTCTTGCATACTCCAGTTTCGACTTGAGATCAAACTTATTCCACCATCTTTACATGACAATCATATTCCATCAACAAAATTTATCATTCAATTCAACACCATGCAAGAAGAAAGGTAAAAAAGTTTGGACAAGGCCATCTCAAGATGAAATCAAACTTATTAGTCCCGACAATTTTGTACATTAAGTTTTCGGGTTATCTGGTCCTTTTAAGATGTCACATGCATACTAATCAAGTCCCATTTGGGCTTGGGTTAGATCTCCGATTTTTCAGAAAATAAAGGTTAAAATTGCCAGCCCGGAGATCAAACTTATTCCACCATCTATACGCATGAAAATCGTGTCTCATTAACCAAATCCATCGTTCACATTCAGTGACAGACCCTGGATTCGATCGAGGGGGCCCAAGTCAACTAATAAAACCTTTAATTCTAAATTAATAGTATAAATTTATCACATTATCGATAAAGTTAATATAGTATAGTATATTTCATTTGTTTGAAAATAAATAGCGTTGTTTGAAAATTTGTTTATAAATAAAGGAACAAAAAAATTGGACAAATATGACATTTACTAATCAATCCCTAAATTTTAACTAAAAAAATTAATAAAGATAATCTGACAGAAAAATTGTATAAAAGTTTAAAACGACACTTAGGTTGAAATAAAATTTAGATACTACAATCATTTTAAAATGGAGGGAGTATTACATTATAATATTACATATTTAAGTTAGGCACAATATATCAACAAAAATGGTGAAGAAAAAAAAACCAACAAAATAATATAAAAATAACACATGTTGCCTTAAAATTAAAGGAAAAACGATCCATAAAAAATTAAGGTTTATGTTTGTGTGCAAAGAAAAAGAAGGGTAAAATTTGTAATTTATTAACAAACCAAAAGAAAGCTCCCTCTCAAGACTCCACTTTACTTGATATTATTTTATCAAGGTAAAAACTTATATACCCCTGGGGCATATAGGACACGAATTCAGGTATTATATACATGTTCTTTAGGTGTTATATGTATACTCTATAAGTGTTATATTTTTTGGCGTTATAAATATACTTTATAAGTATCATATGTATATAAGAGTATACATGTGATACTTGAAGAGTATATACATGATACCTGTAGAATATATATTTAACATCATATGATAATTAATTTGGAGGCACCGTACCCCATGGGCACACAAGTGTCACTCTTTTATCAATTATTTTTAATTAAAACAATAAAATTACTATATTATCCCTACAGTTTTGACAAACTTTCAAGGGGCCAATGTCCCCTTGGCTCTAGAGTGTGTCCGTCCCTGTTCACATTATTAAGTGTGTCAAAATTAAGAAGATGACAACGCAATTTACCTTGAGAGTTCACATAGCTCTTCCTTATATATGTTCTGCAAATAGTTGAAGCTGAGTTTTGCAAGTTGCAGAAGTACTTCGTTCCGCGGCTGATATGTTCCGTAGGCTGAAATGTAGGGGCGGAGGTTGAAAATGGCAACTCCTCTGTGAAGGGAGTGTTTCAGAGCTTGTTTGACAATGTCTTTTGAAGGTGATTCAAGATTTGGTTCCAAGAGAGTGAGATGATGTGTTGTAAAAACAACAGCCTCTTCTAATATACTTTCTCCATGGATCCGAACATGGGCTGCTTCATACAAGCTTAGTAGGCCCTCAACATCACTGCTAAGCCCTTCTTCAAATTTCTTCTCCTTGTTCATAAATTTCTCGAAAACATCTGTCAAATTTTAAGGAAATTAATCACACTCTATGTGAGACTTCATATTTGCGATACCAACTTGAAAACCTTAATATGTTTCTTACTGTAAAACCCTAAAACTGTTAGCCAATTTTGTGGGAAATTGCAAATTTAGGACTGTAAGTTTAGTCCTTTCATCATTTAGGAACATTATCTTTTTAGGGTTTTAAAACGAGACCATATCTTTCGAAAATGAGCGAATGTAAGACAAATCAGCCCAAATCGATGAATTTCGAGTTGATTGACACCAGAAAGTCACGTGTCTAACCCATTTAGCCTGAAATTCATCAATCCGGGCTGATTTGTCCTAAATTTGCTCTTTTTTTTTTTTTTTTTGTGGGAAAGATATGGTCTCAATTTGAAAGTTCGAAAACTAGATAATGTACATCTCTAAATGATGAAAGGGTAACTATTCTAAATTTGCAATTTTCACCAGTTTTATCGTTAGATTAATCTTTGCAAATGTCCCTATTTCATTATTCTTTCTCTCTATATTCATTTTGTTAGTTCCTTTCACATATATTATGAAGTACTAAAGTGGGTATATGAAATAGAAGGACATACTGCAAGAAACTTGATGTCGATGTTGCCTGAGCAAACGAAATCGAAGCGCGGTAATAAACAAGTTGAACTCTTCATGGGAATTAAGGTAGATTTCATGTAGTTTTTGTTCAAACTCTGTCTCAAAGTGAAATGCCAATCCCAAACGCTCTATCGTGTCCAATAATTTAATTAGGTTGCTGGATTTTGCATCCATTACAATCTTCCTTGCTTCTTTCTTCAATGCTTCAATGGATTCAGCATATGTTTCTTGCAACTGTCAAACCAGCCATGTGCTTATCAATTCAAATATGAGGAAATTAGCAAAACTATAGCTGGGATCATTCCAATTTCAGTCTATTTTGGATGGAATTTTATTTCAAAAGAATTGAAAAATATCTTACATGTAATACCAAAATTAAAACGAAATCTTGAAGCTAATTAAGATATGTAAACTCGATCGTGTGGACTACATGAAATACCTGATGGTCCAAAGAAAATGTAGAGAAAACATCACCCCATATACTGGGGCTAAATTTAGCCATGGGTGGCCTAACATCCCTCACGCGACTTGATCCCTTTTCCATGCTACCAAATATTAATCACTAACTAGGGTTTTGTAAAATGGGAAGACTCCAATTTATATATACTAACATGATTTAGGTTGTGATATATCATTTAATATTTTTTCCTAACCTTTTTACATAATTTGATTAATATATTCTTGAGGTATGGTAGAATGATTAGTGGTGCAATGGTGGATGACTCATGACTGGCCAACGACTACTTTTTTATTTGAGTATGTACAAATATAGATAGTGGTCAAATGATTAATATGATAAAGTGGATTTATACGGGATTGAGTATTTTGGGTGTCAAATATTCAGTATACCTATTAAATACTTTTCATATCATCAATATTAGTTCATTATTATACATTGACATATTAAGAATTGTCCACCATGAACATTATATCATTTTCATATATGTTGCAAACATTCAATTATAAACTTTACAGATAGTATCTGACGATATACAAAGTACTATTTGAGTTAATTACTTTTTAATTCATTAATTTTTCAATTCTAACACTTTTACCTATTATCTTTTTGGGTGCTTATTTTACCATTTATCTTCTGAAAAAGGAAAATTGCAAATTTAGGATAGTAGCTTTAGGTCATTCACCATTCAGGGTTATTATCTTTTCGAGCTTTGAAATTAAGATATTTTCTTCCAAAAATGGGTGAATTTTAGACAAATACCTCGAATCGACGAATTTCGAGCCCATTCGCATGTGAAAATCACATGTCACTACTAATTCGGGTTGTTGCTGACGTGGCTGTTGGTCCCAAGTGGTACAGAAGTTCAGAGGGGGGGTAAATGAACCTCTACTTTTTCTCGCACTTTTCTCTCTATCGCTATAACCTGTTGTAAGATATCCCTGCTTGCAGCAAGTTAGCAGATTGTGTTCTACTTGCAGCAAACTAAGTTACTGCAGTCTAACACTTTAGAGTTATATGCACAGTGGAATTTATGTGATATAGAGTTAAGCAAATAATATAGCCTTTAACTATAAAGTTAGACGGCTATAGCACATAGAAGCAACAAATAAAGTCATTTAACTATGCATGCAACAAGATATATATGAATGCAGAAACTTGTAAGATAGAAACTAAAACACAAGGCTTTATAAAGGTTCGAAGGTAGTGTAATCTGCTGGTCCCCAAGTGGTAGTAGGCTTAGAGGGGGGTGTGAATAAGTCTACTGTATTTTGAAACTTTTTCTTTTCTTTACAAGGACTTACATCCAGAAGCAGTAACCTGCAATAACCTTTTGGGAGGTTACTTTAGGTATTATCAGAGTTATATTGCGGAAGCTTTCTTTCATTGAAAACATAAAAACAGAAGATGTGCATCTAATATAGGATATGGAGATAGAACAGAAAGTACAGACAGACGCATAGATATACAGAGGTTCGAAGCTGGAGTAATTCTTCTACATCCTCTCTGTCTCTTCTCAAGAGGGAACATTTGTTAATCTTGTTGATTTACATAGCCCTATCTATTACAACACAGAGTTAACAAGTAAGTAGCAAGCCTCCTCACAGTTGCTTGCCTACTCTCCTAACTGACCTACACAAGATCCTATCTGACCCACACAAGATCCTATCTGACCCACTCAGGATCCTTACTTCCTTCTACAGAAAACATAAAGCTTATTAGGATCCTAGTCCTAACTAAGCACTCCGAGACAGTTATTAAGAGGTTTGTCTTCTTCTTCAACTGGATGCAGCAAGCTTTGGCTTCTTTTGCAGGTTGTTCTGCTGTAGCTTGTTGCACGACTGAGTGACTGAGTATTCTAGCGTTTCTGGGGTTTACACTATTTTCTCTCTTCTTTTATTCCCCCACTTTGCTCTCTTTTCTTCTATATGTTTTTCCCTTCTATTCTGCGCTCTCTCTTGCACTCTATTCTCTTCATCTTTTTCTTCACTTCTCTTCTCTCTACTTCTCAGTCTTCAGTCTTCTTCCATTTATAGATTAGGAAATCTAATCGTTGAAGGTGGGTAGGTTTCCAGCATTAAATGCGTTGTACTCCTTCTGATACACGCCAGCTTTTCGCTTTCCACGTGTCTTCATTTGATCGGCTCCATTCCTCTTCTCTCTACTGGTAACTTTTAGCTTCATTCCCATGCTTGCTTTTTAGCTTCCTTTTCGGCCTCGCTCTGTCAAATGTCTTGAAGCTTCTGTAGCTTGCTATTTTGCAGTATGTTTTGGCTTGGTCTTTTCCAGGTAGCTTCCTGTCAGGTAGCTTGTGTCTTCAGTAGCTTGCTTCTTTGCAGTATGCTTTGGCATGGTTTCTTCCAGGTAGCTTCCTGCAGTAAGCAGTATCCTTTTTAGTTTACCAGATTCCTTTCACCATTCTCTGCAGTATCCTTCATTTGAAGTTTTCTCTGTCATATCTTCTGCAGTAACCTCGTACAGTAACCTTACAAGATAGGTTATGCTTATAGAATAAAGATTACTTTTTCTATGGTTTTGTCTCATCAAAACATACTCAAATATGTTCTAACAATTTTCCCCTTTTTGATGATGACAAAACCTTCGCAAATAAGATCAAAAGGTCAAATTCAATTAAGCACAGAAAGCAGATGTAAGATATATCAACAAAGAACATACTGCTTTCATTAAACTACGTATAAGTCAAAGGAGATGTCACAAGGAGTGAGCTTAGAGAACAGAAGATATTTTATATAGATAAACCATTTACAGTACAACGCAATAAGCAAAGTACAATGTAAATATCCTATCTTGTTTTTCTGGTTCACTCTTCTTTCTCTTGCTCTTGTCTTTCTTTCCTTTCTCCCTTAGCTTGATGCTAGCTTTAATCTTCTATCTAGCTTTTCCCTCTTTCTGTGCAAGTTCTTGCTCCCCAATTGATTTTCCTCTTTGATTGTGGAGATGAGCGGAAAAAGATGAAGAGGTTTGAAGAGAGAGAAGGGAGGTTACACATGAGGGGAAAGTGAAGTAGAAGAGAAGTCTAGGTGCAATAGCTTGCTGCAACCTTTCTTCCTTCTCCTAACCTGACCACCTCCTCCGTCTGTCCCCTCCTTCTCATTCTGGTGTCGAGCGTCCTGGTATTCAGCGACCTGGTATTCAACGACCTGGTATCTAGCGTCCTGATATCCAGCGACCTGTTATCCAGCGACCTAGTATCCAGTAGTCTGGTGTCTAACGTCCTATTTGTCAGAACTTCATTTTTCCTTCACTTCGTCAAGTCTTTCCCCCTGGATTCAGTAGTCTATTGTCTAAGGTGGGGTGACCTTCTTTTAGAATATTCAGCTCCCTATGGCAATCACATGTTGCTTTTGTAGTTTGGGTTGCTCTTGGTGTTTGCTTGTTGTTTCTTGTAGCCTTCTGTTAGAGGTACCTGCAGAACGAGTATCCTTACATAGGTAAACATATGAATATGGGTCCTTTTGGGTTAGTTTTCTTTTAGGAACCCAAACTTTCCTTACAACAAATAGTTGATACAGAGTTAGTTTGCTCCTTTAAGACTTTTGTTTTTCAAAAAGAGCTTATAAGTTTTTTACATCTTATAAGCTTATAAAATAAAATCTTACTTTAGAAAGATAGTCAAACACTTTTGAAATCTTATTTTAAAAAGTTAGTCAAACACTTTTGAGGAGTTTTTTTATTTTAAGAATATTATAAACTTAGTCAAACACCCTCATATTCTCACTTTGCAGAAAAGAAAATTAAAGCAAATATTTTCTAAGAAGAGCTAGCTTGCTACTCCAACTTAGAAACTATGGAATCATTATTAGCACTTGCGATATTACTATGTTTGGTGGTTCTTGCATTTTTTTTATCTATAGAGGTCGAATCCAAGGCGGCGACAGGAGCTTCTGTCGAGGCCTTACCCTCTTTCGATCATCGGAAACATTCTGCAACTGGGTAAAAAAACCCCATCGATCACTTGCAAACCTCTCCAAAACATATGGCCCATTGATGCCTCTCCACCTTGGAAGCATATACACTGTTGTTTTGTCATCAACCGAAATTGCAAGAAAAGTTCTACAATTAAAAGGTAAAATCGTCAGTTCGAAAAGATAATAGAGAAAAGTGCTAGAAGCAAAAAGTTAAATAGTGGATAAATAAATTCATAATTAAATTCCACACTAGATAAATTTTGCGAAATCAAACTGAATTGTTAAAATTGGGGGCGAGTGTGCCACTCTCGTCGGAAGTTGATCAGAAAAGTTGAGATTCCGGCGACAATGGATTAAAATTGGACAATTTTTTCGATAGCAGGACGAATGAGAAATTCAGATTTTAGTAGGGCTAAAATCGTACGACACCTATGGAGCAGGACCAAAATTGAAATTTTCTCGATAGTTGTACATAAATGTTATATCAATATAACATAAAGATTAAATTATTATTACATAAAAAAATTCAGCTATATATATTACATGAATGAAAAAATATAAGTTATATATAATTTAAATGTTATATTACCTTTTCAACTTTTATTGTAATAATATAACGTTTATGTTGTAAAAATTTAACTTAATGTTATACTAACATAATTCTTATGTTATTCTTTAAGTACATACAGGTAATGATGTTTGTATATAAATGTTATATCAATATAACATAAATGTTACATTATTATAACATAAAAGTTTTCATCTATATTACACTAAGTTTTATACTTGAAAAAGTCCAAGTCTGTAAATTGAATTTTATAATATTTGTATAGAAAGGTTATACTAATATAGTATGAAGGTTATACTCATATAATATATACGTTATTGCATAAATTAAAAAAACAAAATCTATAGGTGGATTCGTGCAGGACCCGACCTAGCCCGTCCTGCATGCATCCAGCTACATGTGCAACTGATTCACAGGAAAAATACTCGTGGAAGAGTGATAAGGTGCGAACGTGAGAAATTGTGGTTAAATTTATTTCAACTGTTCCAAAATATGGGTTAAATTCAATTTTAGTCAATTTAAAAAGGCACTGTCCAATTTTCGTCCACCATGGAAGAGGTTTTCAATTTTTGTCCAATTAGACCAAAGATCGTCACTATTTGGTCCATTTTTGTCATTATTTCGTCCACCATGGAAGTCGTTTTCAATTTTAGTTCAATGAAGTCAAAAATGGACCAAATAGTGATTGGACTAAAATTGAAAACCGCTTTTATGGTGGACGAAAATTGGACAATGACTTTTTAAATGGACTAAAATTGAATTTTTCCCTAACCATTGCAGAATCTGAATAATCTAAAATCCTAAAATAAAATGAAGGATAATTGAAATACACCCAAGAGGTGAATATATATAGTTTATACAGTTTGCGTGCCGTGCAGAAGTGAATATAAACCAAGCAATCCTCATATATATATAAACGAAGTCGACAAGTTATCCAACCGAAAATAATCATTTGTTGATAGTACTTAGATAGTGCAATTTTTTTTAAATTTAAAATAAAATTTTTGGTTTTTGAAAGATACCTTATTAATTGTAAATAACTAAACTATGTCAATGGTTTTTATAGACAGTCATTTATGCAGTGGATAATGAGATTCACGAGTGGGGAATCACAATCATTTATAATGAAGTGAATAACACGACAATTTTTGAGAGATTACCGATTATAAGTAATATATTCTTCTTTGGATTTACCTACTTTGCTTCTAACCTTTTAATAAAATAAAATTATATGCATACGTACACAATTAATATTTAATCATAAAATATATAAGCAATGTGTTGAGATATCAACAAAAATAAACATACATTTAAATAATCGAAGTGAATCAGTATGTAAATGAATAAAAGGGTAACTGATAACTTGTTCTACACAACTTGCTCTCTACAATGGGAAAGATGTTCTTGGTATTGAAGTAAGAAAAGTGAGAAAAAGTCCCATTGGAATACAAAATTCCTTCTATTTATACTGGTTCCTCAAGAAAGGTGAGGGGAGGGCATTTCTGCCATTTTCTCCTCTCTAGAATATTCCTTTTTCTGTTATTCTTTTTTGTCCACGTAGACCCTAGGGCATGCTTTTCATCATTGTTTCCTGCATTACAATCCTCTACTTTGAGTGTACGAAATCTATCCAGTTGCTCCCGTTCGTCTGCATTCGTTCGTCTGCATCCGTTCGTCTGCTCCCGTTCGTCTGCATCCGTTCGTCTGCGTTTGTCTGTCTGCATTCGTTCGTCTGTTCCCGTTCGTCCGTTAGTCGTTTCTTAGGTTTGTTCAGCTGGTTTTGCTTTTAGAATGCTCTGCTGGAACTTCCTTTACTTGTGCTTTGTTGGAACTTCCTCTGCTCGTGCTCTGCTGGGACTTCTTCTGCACGTGCTCTGCTGGAACTTCCTTTACTTGTGTTTTGTTGGAACTTCCTCTACATGTGCTCTGCTGGGGCTTCTTCTGCACGTGCTCTACTGGGACTTCTTCTGCGCGTGCTCTGCTGAATTTCCTTTATGGAGTGTTTTGATTATCTTTTTTATTATTCTGACTTTATTATTTGGGAATCCTTTCCTCTATCCATATCAGCTACTCCCCCTGGTGCGGTCGAGCAGATCTGGTTTTGGCAGAGCTGTTCGGGCGCAGCACTTGTATTTCTTTTTCTCGAGCAGAGAGCTAATTTCCCCATTAGCTACTCCCCCTGGTGCGGTCGAGCAGATCTGGTTTTGGCAGAGCTGTTCGGGCGCAGCACTTGTATTTCTTTTTCTCGAGCAGAGAGCTAATTTCCCCATTAGCTACTCCCCCTGGTGCGGTCGAGCAGGTCTGGTTTTGGCAGAGCTGTTCGGGCGCAGCACTTGTATTTCTTTTTCTCGAGCAGAGAGCTAATTTCCCCATTAGCTACTCCCCCTGGTGCGGTCGAGCAGATCTGGTTTTGGCAGAGCTGTTCGGGCGCAGCACTTGTATTTCTTTTTCTCGAGCAGAGAGCTAATTTCCCCATTAGCTACTCCCCCTGGTGCGGTCGAGCTGGTCTGGTTTTGGCAGAGCTGTTCGGGCGCAGCACTTGTATTTCTTTTTCTCGAGCAGAGAGCTAATTTCCCCATTAGCTACTCCCCCTGGTGCGGTCGAGCAGATCTGGTTTTGGCAGAGCTGTTCGGGCGCAGCACTTGTATTTCTTTTTCTCGAGCAGAGAGCTAATTTCCCCATTAGCTACTCCCCTTGGTGCGGTCGAGCAGATCTGGTTTTGGCAGAGCTGTTCGGGCCCAGCACTTGTATTTCTCACATGATAACTGTTCCCTCCCTTTTTCTTCTTTTCCTTTATTTCAAAACATCTCCCGCTTCTAATTGCTTATCATCTGCGCCCTACACGTGTCGTTTCAGGATGGGTTGATTGTACCTTTCGCACCTTTTCGAGGTACGTCTTTTCAAATTTCGCCTTTTCACATTCTTTTCACCCTATACCCTAATTCCTCTCTTGCAGATAGACGAAAGAACCCTCCTCTTCTCTTCTTTTGGCGGCGTGATTCTTTCTTCTCCGGCGATCTCCTTTTTCCTCCGGCGCTTTTCTTCCCCTACTCCTCCGGTGATCCTTCTCCTCTTCTTCTCCGGTGGTTTTACTCTCTGGTGGTCTTCTTCACCTTCTTCTAGTAGCTTTCCCGGCCGCACTGGTTTCTCTCCTTGACTTCTTATTCCTTCGCTTCTTGCTTCTTCTTTCTTATCCATGGCGAAAGGTAATCCTTAATCCCCTAATCTTTTATTTGCTGCCATTCTGTGTATATATAAGGTAGTGCATAATAAGGCTTGTCTAGATTTGTCTGTGTTAGTTCTTTTGTGTATTATTCTCTACTCCGTTTCAGTGTTTGGGTTTTAAATTTTAGATCCATGGCTTCTTCCGTCTCTTCGTCTTCCTCCCATGGTAGTACTTCCTTAGGTGTCCCTGCCCATCGAGTTTTGGAGGGTCTCATCCTTTCTGAGTCGATGAGCCCTACTAGGAGTGCCCCCCTTTCTGATACTCCTGAACTCGTTGCTTCAGACGAGGAGGAGTCGGTTTCCATCGCTGACCCTTTGAACTTTTCCCCATCTGATCCTAATTATGATGCTGTTTGTGGTCCTTCTCTGATGAAGGCAGATAGGCTAGACACGCTTCGGCTAGCTTTTAGCATTCCCCAGAATTATACCTTGTTTTCCTCCTCCATCTGGCAGAGGCCAAACATGCCTTATGGGTGCAATTTGGCGTTCTGGATGAGTCAGCTGCGGGCGGGGCTCCGCTTTTCCATTCCAGAATACCTTTGTAGGTTATCTTCTTTGTATAGGGTTCCTCTGAACCAATTCGTTCCTTCAGCCTTTCGAATGATGATAGGCTTCTACATTCTTTTAAAAGGCCATGGAGGTAGTCCAACTGCTGAAATGTTTTACTCACACTTTGCCTTGAAGTTTAAACCCCCATTCTTTTACGTCAGCGCCGGCCCTCGGGGCTTAATAAAATTTCTAGGCAAACCGCAGAGCCGGGATAAGAACTGGAAAGATGATTATTTTTTTGTTGGGGTTCCTGGGAACATCTGGGGCTTTCCTGTAGATAATTGGGTGTACAATAAGCCTCCTTTGGATAAAGCCTTTGAGTATACTACTCCCGATTCTGATCTGGTACTCATAGAGCAATTAAACCAGTCCTTTCTTGAGGAAGGTCCTTTTGATCTGGCTGGACTGGTAGAGCAGCCAGCCATACTCTCCTTTTTTGGGTTCTCTCCAGAAGAAGCTCCTCTGCTGCTTAATCTTGGTATTTTTACTTTTTGTTTTAGAAGTCCTGTTCCAACATGTTTTTGATGCTTGATATCCTTATCTTCTTTCTGTTTTAACTTCTTATAGATAAATCCTGGAAGCGGACCATCGCTGTGCCCAGTCCTCCCTCTGCTAGACCTACTCCCGGCTCTGAGCGCCGTCCTAATCGTCCTTCTGAAGGGCGTCCTGCAGCTGGTTCCTCTGATGCTCCCAAGGCTGCAAAGGACAAGGGTAAAAGAGCTCTGGCGACTTCTGACCCCCCTCCTGAGGCACGTCGGCATTGCGCCCGCTCCCCTCCTCGTGACCGCTCGCGAAGCAACCGCGTTCGGCCCTCTGCTAATGACGCGTTTACTTTGGAGCTGCCCAAGTCCATCTTGGAGCTGACAGCAGAGGAGGCCCGTCACTTTTTAAGGCTTATCGTCACTTCTTCTGATAACTTACTTCTCAGCCAGCAGTCTCTGGATAACGAGCTGGCTATGGGTGCTCATCACATGACCAAGGTACCGCAGCTTCTACCTTGCTTTGGTGTTCTGGGTTAGTTTGTGCTCCTCTTTTCCCGCTTTTATTTGTGTACTTATCAGATTTTATATATGTGTAGGCGGCTGTCTACTTGAGCAAGCTTCAAGCCAGGGCGGCTGCTTCTCATCAGGTGGAGGTCTCTCGAGCTCTGTCAGAGAAGGAAACTGAGGTGGAAGAGTTAAAGCAAAAGCTGGCTGCCCTGGAAAAGGCTCATTCCGTGCGTGTGAGTGAGCTTCAACATGAGGTGGGGGTCCAGAAGAAGCGGGTTGCAGATGAGAAGGCGAAGGCGCGTCTTTACGGGGAAAGGAAGCATGCAGAGGGGATTCAGAAAGGAATTGAGACCTGTCACCAGAAGCTACTTCTTTCTGAGGCGGGGCAGAGCTTTTTGAAGGAGGTGGTGATGGGCTTGAAGGAGGCCTATTTGAAGAGCAGCTGTTCTTTGGCGGATTTCGGTCCCAGCATTGGTCATTACTACGGCTTCGGGTTTAATGCTGCGCGGCAACAGGCGGAAGGACAAGGTTTTTCGGGCGATTTTGATATAAATGCCCCATTGGAGGATTTGCCGGCTTCACCTTATTTTCAAGGGGACCCCTTTGAAGATATTGAAGCGCCTTGGTGGTTGCCTGTATTGCAGCAAGCGTATGCCCACCTCTGCTCATCCTCAGTGGATCTGAAAGCCTTGCCCGACCCTTCTCAACTTTCATACCCTTTGCTGGTTGATCGAGCTCCTGCTGCTCTGGGAGGAGAGGTGGATTTGATCGTGGTCCACGAAGATTCTGAGGACCTGATTTCTCCTATGCTTATTGACGATGCCAACCCTCTTCAGGCGCCCTTGCTTGAAGGTGTGCCCCCTCCCTCTGCTGGAATTGAAGCTTCTGCAGTTCCTCCAGTCGGCTCTTCTGATGGTCCCTCCTCTGCTCCCTTAGAAAGCTCTGCCGATCCCGTTGTGGCTGACTCTTAATAACAATTTCATTTCTCAAACAATTTCTCTTTTAATTTACGTTGTTTTATAAACAATCTTATCTTTTTACTTATCTTTTCCTTTGTAAACATTCTATTTTACTTCTCTGCTAATGATCATATTATCTTCGTTATGCTCTAGTATGTGATGGTGTTATATATTTTTTGCGGAATGAATGTGCATGCTTAATATCATCCTTTAGCAATGTCTTGACAGGAATTTAAAAAACCATAAACTTGACAAAAGTAAGCGAGAGTAATATTCATAAAATAAATCTCCAAAGAAGGAGCTTCATTCTCTTTCGTACATCGATCTGAAATTTTAATGACTTCAATGCCTCCTTTCTTTGTTCTTCTTACTGGATCCTTCGGAGCTTTTCTTAGAAACTTAACAAGTATTTCTTTCATCGCCTCCTTTTTCCTGAAATCAAGAAACAAAATGCGATCATTATTCCCTCTTTAAGTGCCAAGCGAGCTTTAAAGCCATCAACCAAGCTTCGTCCAAGGGGCAATTATTAGCTCGAGCCCCACCTCTGCTAATGGACTAACCCGAAGGGCTGGTCATCAGCAGGGCTGCTTTCTAGGGCGATTTAAGGATTCAAGCCCCACCTCTGCTGGTTGGCCAGCCCGGAGGTCTGACAGCCAGCAGGGCTGCTTTCTAGGGCGATTAAGGATTCGAGCCCCACCTCTGCTGGTTGGCCAGCCCGGAGGTCTGACAGCCAGCAGGGCTGCTTTCTAGGGCGATTAAGGATTCAAGCCCCACCTCTGCTGGTTGGCCAGCCCGGAGGTCTGACAGCCAGCAGGGCTGCTTTCTAGGGCGATTTAAGGATTCAAGCCCCACCTCTGCTGGTTGGCCAGCCCGGAGGTCTGACAGCCAGCAGGGCTGCTTTCTAGGGCGATTTAAGGATTCAAGCCCCACCTCTGCTGGTTGGCCAGCCCGGAGGTCTGACAGCCAGCAGGGCTGCTTTCTAGGGCGATTAAAGATTCATACTCGTTGACCTCCGTAGATTCACACATGAGTTTTCCTGTAAATCGAGATAAGTACCTGCGGATTCGTTTTTTCAGGCGAAATATTTTTTAAGATTGCAGATATTCCATGCTCTGGGTATTTCCTTCCCTTCTGCATCCTTTAGGCGGTAGGCTCCGCCGCCTAGGACTTCTGTTACAATGAAAGGTCCTTCCCAATTTGGTTCCAACTTTCCCCTTGGCTTCAATGCATCCGCTCTTCGCATTACCAGATCTCCTTGTTGCAGACGTCTGACTTTTACTCTACTATCATAGAGCGCTTTCACACGACTTTTGATTTTGTCCGCCCTCAATCTAGCCAGCTCTCTCTCTTCCTCAACCATGTCCAAATTTTCCGCCAAAAGTTGGTCATTCTGTTCCTCGTTGAAGGTCATGATTCGGTGTGTTTCCATACCTATTTCTGCTGGTATCACTGCGTTGGCGCCATATACTAAGTTAAAAGGTGAAACTCCCGTAGTAGTTCTGGGGGTGGTCCTATAAGCCCACAAGACTGAGTCTAACTCATCCACCCAATTTGCCTTCACTTTCTCAACTCTGGCTTTCAGCCCATTCAGTATTGTTCTATTAGTGACTTCAACTTGACCATTCGCCTGTGGGTGGGCTACTGCTGCAAATCTTTGCTCAATTTTCATCTCTTTGCACCATCCTTGGATCTTTTTTCCATTAAATTGAGTGCCGTTGTCTGACACCAATATTCGGGGGACACCATATCGACAACATATTTGCTTCCACAAAAATTTTATGATGTTACTCTCATCTATTTTACTTAAGGCATCTGCTTCCACCCACTTTGTAAAGTAATCGATGGCGACCACTATGAACTTCTTTTGTCCTCTGGCCAATGGTAAAGGTCCCACTAGGTCGATTCCCCATTTTGCGAACGGACATGGTGAATGCATTTGGCCCAACTCTTCTGCAGGTAAGTGAATGAGTGATCCGTGCATCTGGCAGCCCTTGCACTTCTGCACCAACTCTTTTGCATCTGTGTTCATGGTGGGCCAGAAGAACCCTGCCCTTAGTGCTTTTCTAACTACGGACTTATATCCGGCGTGGTCTCCTCCACATCCTTCGTGGATTTCTCGTAGGACTATTTCTCCTTCTGCTTTCCCAACACACCTAAGATATGCTTGAGTAAAAGATCTCCTGTATAGATGCTCTCCTATCAAGCAATATTTCAAAACCTCTTTCTTCACACGTCCTTTTCCTTCCTCTGCAGCAGTCACCTCCTTTAATGAATTTATAATGGGGGTTCTCCAATCTTCTCTGTCTTCTACCTCAGCTACATCAGTTTCTGCTCTGGGTGGTTCTGCTACCAGTAGTGTGATTTTTCGTGGTTGCAGAAGCGGGTATGCGCTGGCCAATTTAGCAAGATAATCAGCTTGCACATTATCAGCTCTGGAGATCTGTTTCAGCTCAAATTTCTTCAACTGGTTTTTTAATTTGTTCATCTCTGCCAGGTACCTCTCGAAAGAATCTTTATTGATTTCATAACCTCCATGGAACTGTTGGTATACAAGTTGCGAGTCTGTAAATGCTATCAAATTTTCTCCCCCTGCCTCGACAATCATTTGCATACCTCTGACCATAGCCTCGTATTCTGCTTCATTATTTGAGACCACATAGTTAAGCTTGACAGCATATTGCAGTACTTCTCCTCCTGGCCCCTCCATCAGAACACCAACACCGCACCCTTCTCTGGTAGCCGAGCCATCCACAAATATCTTCCACTCCTCTGCCGTTTGAATATCTTGACCAGTAGACTCTTGGATAAAGTCAGCTAGGGCTTGAGCTTTTATCGCCTTCCTCGGTTCAAATTCTACCTCATAGGTTCCCAGTTCTACAGCCCATCTCACCATTCGCCCAGAAGTGCTAATCTTTCCCATGACTTGTCCTAACGGGTAATTGGTTCGGACTATCACAGGGTGAGACAAGAAGTAGGGGCGTAACCTTCTAGCTGTTGTGATGATCGCCAGACCTGCTTTTTCTATTTCTGAATATCTGACCTCAGGTCCTTGTAGCATGTGACTGACATAGTATATGGGCCATTGCTTACCCTCTTGCTCTCGCAGCAGAACTGCACTCACTGCAGCCTCGCCTACCGAAAGATACATGTACAGGGTTTCTTCTTTTTCGGGTTTTGCTAACAGGGGCAGATCTGCTAAATACTGCTTCAATTCCTCAAATGCTTTATCACACCCTTCGTCCCACTGGAATCTGCATCCTTTCCTAAGTATTTTGAAAAAAGGAAAACTTCTCTCCGCTGATTTTGATACAAAGCGATTTAAAGCGGTAATTCTACCCAGTAGCCTCTGCACCTCTTTTATATTCTTTGGTGCCTTCATTTCTATGATCGCTTTAACCTTGGCCGGGTTCACTTCAATTCCTTGTTTCGTGACCATATAACCTAGAAATTTTCCAGAAGTGACTCCAAAGCTGCATTTCTCTGGATTGAGCTTCATCCCACTTCCCCTGATCACTTGGAATGCTTCTTCCAGATCTGTTATGTGTTCTGCCGCTTTCTGGCTTTTCACCAACATGTCGTCAACGTACACCTCCATATTCTTTCCCAGCATGGGTTTGAACAGTTTGTCTACCATCCTCTGGTAAGTGGCTCCTGCGTTTTTCAGTCCGAAAGGCATGCGTACGTATCCAAAAGTCCCTCCAGCCGTTACGAAACACACCCTTTTCACGTCTGCAGGATCTAGGCTGATCTGGTGATATCCCTGATACGCGTCCATTAGACTGAGCCTTTCGCACCCAGCTGTGGAGTCTACCAATTGATCAATTCTTGGAAGTGGATAATGATCTTTCGGGCAAGCTTTGTTTAGATCTCGAAAATCTACGCACATTCTCCATTTCTTGTCTGCTTTTGGAACCAACACAGCATTGGATAACCATTCAGGGAATTGTACTGGCACAATATGACCAGATTCCATTAACTTTTTCACTTCTGCCTTAATTATCTGATACTTCTCCTTCCCGAAGTTCCGAAGCTTCTGTTTTACGGGTCTGGTTGCAGACGATATATTCAGACGATGTATAGCTATCTCTGGTCTGATCCCCGTCATATCCGTCGGCTGAAAAGCGAAGAGATCCGCATTTCTTCTTAAGCAATCTATTAACTCTGCCATCTCATTTTCTTCCATTCGTGTTCCGATCTTGGTGTTAAAACCTTTCTTATCAATAAAGAGCTCCACCAGTGCTAGTTCCTCGTCCACCACCATTTTTCCTAGTTCCTCTTCTTTCCCGTTATCTGCCAACTTCTGCTTTTTCGGCTCTGCTTCCATCATGTCTCCCCCTCCTCTGCGTGGAAGCGCCAATTTATCTGCAGTCCTCACCGCTTCTACGTAACACTTCTGAGAGCTGATCTGTTGTCCTCTCAGTTCTCCTATGCCCGCCGAGGTCGGGAATTTGACTTTCATATAATATGTGGACACAGCCGCTTTCAATTCATTGAGGATGGGTCGCCCAAAAATGATGTTGTATGCAGAAGGCAAATCAACCAGCAAGAATTCCGTCATGAGTCTCTTTTGTTTAGGCCATGCTCCTACCAACACGTGAAGCGTCACTATTCCTAGATGATGCACTGCTCCCCCTGTGAACCCATATAGAGCTGTTTGTACAGGCCTGATCTTTGTTGAGATGTTCATTCTGTCAAAACACTCTTTAAAGATAATATCCGCAGAGCTTCCCGTATCCACAAAAATTCTGGACACATCATACCCCGCTACTTCAGCTGTTACCACCAGAGAGTCAGTGTTAGGTCTGAGGAGGGGTGACTCATCATCCTCCCCGAAGATTATATCAGGTCTGCGCTGCACTTCCATGACTTCCTCATAGTATTCTTCTGATTTTCCTTTTTCATTTCTGCGGACGGGCCGCTTGGTATGATAGGGACCAACTTCTGCCTCATGCCATCTCTGGGTATATCTTGCCGCTGACTTTCGAGCCCGATTCGAGTCTCCACCCCATGGACCCCCCACTATCATATTGATAGACCCTTTCTTTGGTGGGGGAGGCAGTTCCCTATCTTCCTCTCTCCTCTGTTTATCTTTTGTAACTTCCTCATCTTCTTCTTTCTCTAATTCTGTTCTGGCTTTTCCGTCTCTGTTCTGTGAGCCATCGACGAACCTCTTCAGAGCTCCCAACCTCACTAACCTCTCGATCTCATTTTTCAAATGTCTGCAAGAATTAGTGTCATGTCCATAGTCATTGTGGAACACACAATAGTACTTCCCCTTGGGTCGTGTGGGTGCCAGCGATCGATTAGGTGGGAATCTGAACGAAACGGACTTCTCTGTTAACTGAAAAATCTGGGCTCTGGGAATTCTCAACGGTGCATAATGGCTATAATTATCCCGTCCGGGATCTGTCCTCTGCTCACCTCTAGTGTGCAATGGTGCGGCCACTATCCTTCTGTTGCCTTCCCTTTCCCGCGCTGGGGCTGCAGTTCTGCTTTCAGCACGTTTCGCCTTGCTTACGTCTTCCAAGTTTATGAACTTGTCAGCGCGGGCTAGGACTTCCTCGAACGTTGCAGCCGGCTTCTTGGCCAGAGATCGGAATAAATCCCCTTCTCTCAGCCCTTGCACTAGCGCGCTAATCTTCACTTCTGCCGTGGCAGAAGGCACTTCAAGGGCCACCGTACTGAATCGCTTAATAAACGCTCTTAAGGATTCTTCCGCGCCCTGCTTCAGAGTAAATAAGGATTGTGAAGTTCTCCTCTGTCGCCTCGCGCTGGCGAACTGGTGCAAGAAAGCTGAACTAAATTCTCTGAACGAGTAGATGCTGTCTTCTGCTAGCTGTCCAAACCATCTTTGGGCGGCCTGAGTGAGGGTAGTGAGGAACACCCGACATTTTACCCCGTCAGTATATTGATGCAGCAAAGCCACGTTTTCAAATCGGAGAAGATGATCGTAGGGATCTGTTGTTCTGTCGTACTCAAAGGTTAACGGCTAGAAATTTGCAGGTAACTCATCTGCCCGAACCACCATCGCAAAAGGACTTCCACCCGGAACCTGGATCTGACTAGCAGAGCCCATCTTCTGCCTCAATAATTGTATCTCTCTCTGCATCTCTTCCATTTGTCTTCTCACCTCTCGATCGCACGATTGTTGCGTGGAAGTTTCAATGAGAGAAGCTGCCTCTTGCGTTTGGTGTTTTCCTCGCACGGGATGGCTATCGGCACTTTGTTCGAGAGCCGTATCTGGTTGACACGGGCGTATTCCTGGAGTAGAAGTCTTTCTGCCCCGCATATCTGCGGCCTCGCATCTCTCTTCATCGCCTTCTTCCTTCTCTTTCGCTGCAGCAGCTTTTCCCAGGGCCTTCTGCACAGCCGAGTAGATGAAGCTGTCCAATTGCTCTGGCGTGAAGGTCCATAGACCTGGAGCGACGGGCTCCCTCAACTCTTCCGATCTTCCTCTTATCCTTGACGTTTCTGGCCTCGCCACTTCTTGAAAATCCCCATCCAAATCTCGGATTACTCGATTCGTCATTGATCCTACCCTCTCAAGATAGCTCCCAGAAATTCTCCCACAAAGCAGATATACGAAGTGAAAGAAAACTGGCTACAAAATGCAAAAAATGGTGAAAATCTGGCCAGACAAGAAGGAGACTCACTTCTTACCAGGCATTTCCCACAGACGGCGCCATTGTTGAGATATCAACAAAAATAAACATACATTTAAATAATCGAAGTGAATCAGTATGTAAATGAATAAAAGGGTAACTGATAACTTGTTCTACACAACTTGCTCTCTACAATGGGAAAGATGTTCTTGGTATTGAAGTAAGAAAAGTGAGAAAAAGTCCCATTGGAATACAAAATTCCTTCTATTTATACTGGTTCCTCAAGAAAGGTGAGGGGAGGGCATTTCTGCCATTTTCTCCTCTCTAGAATATTCCTTTTTCTGTTATTCTTTTTTGTCCACGTAGACCCTAGGGCATGCTTTTCATCATTGTTTCCTGCATTACAATCCTCTACTTTGAGTGTACGAAATCTATCCAGTTGCTCCCGTTCGTCTGCATTCGTTCGTCTGCATCCGTTCGTCTGCTCCCGTTCGTCTGCATCCGTTCGTCTGCGTTTGTCTGTCTGCATTCGTTCGTCTGTTCCCGTTCGTCCGTTAGTCGTTTCTTAGGTTTGTTCAGCTGGTTTTGCTTTTAGAATGCTCTGCTGGAACTTCCTTTACTTGTGCTTTGTTGGAACTTCCTCTGCTCGTGCTCTGCTGGGACTTCTTCTGCACGTGCTCTGCTGGAACTTCCTTTACTTGTGTTTTGTTGGAACTTCCTCTGCATGTGCTCTGCTGGGGCTTCTTCTGCACGTGCTCTACTGGGACTTCTTCTGCGCGTGCTCTGCTGAATTTCCTTTATGGAGTGTTTTGATTATCTTTTTTATTATTCTGACTTTATTATTTGGGAACCCTTTCCTCTATCCATATCAGCTACTCCCCCTGGTGCGGTCGAGCAGATCTGGTTTTGGCAGAGCTGTTCGGGCGCAGCACTTGTATTTCTTTTTCTCGAGCAGAGAGCTAATTTCCCCATTAGCTACTCCCCCTGGTGCGGTCGAGCAGATCTGGTTTTGGCAGAGCTGTTCGGGCGCAGCACTTGTATTTCTTTTTCTCGAGCAGAGAGCTAATTTCCCCATTAGCTACTCCCCCTGGTGCGGTCGAGCAGATCTGGTTTTGGCAGAGCTGTTCGGGCGCAGCACTTGTATTTCTTTTTCTCGAGCAGAGAGCTAATTTCCCCATTAGCTACTCCCCCTGGTGCGGTCGAGCAGGTCTGGTTTTGGCAGAGCTGTTCGGGCGCAGCACTTGTATTTCTTTTTCTCGAGCAGAGAGCTAATTTCCCCATTAGCTACTCCCCCTGGTGCGGTCGAGCAGATCTGGTTTTGGCAGAGCTGTTCGGGCGCAGCACTTGTATTTCTTTTTCTCGAGCAGAGAGCTAATTTCCCCATTAGCTACTCCCCCTGGTGCGGTCGAGCAGGTCTGGTTTTGGCAGAGCTGTTCGGGCGCAGCACTTGTATTTCTTTTTCTCGAGCAGAGAGCTAATTTCCCCATTAGCTACTCCCCCTGGTGCGGTCGAGCAGATCTGGTTTTGGCAGAGCTGTTCGGGCGCAGCACTTGTATTTCTTTTTCTCGAGCAGAGAGCTAATTTCCCCATTACAATGGATAATTGTTTAATAAAAAATCATGAACTTTATCTTAATTTATGTTTTTAACTAATCTTTTAGATATATATTACCTTTTAATGTTTTATCTTAATTAATGGTTTGATGCTAGTCTGAATCATGTATTGTCACAAGTTTATATATTTGTTTCAAGAGGGGTCATTTTACTCTTACATTTTGATGCAATACAATGTTAACATGCACCGAAATTGTATAAGGTCTAAATTACTAAATTAAAATTGATATTTCCCTAATCTTAATATATGATACTTAAAAGGATTGCTAGGCTATACTTAATTAATTTGAACATTATTATATAGAGTTAATTACTTCTTTAACCCATTAACTTTTTGATTCTAGCAATTTTACCCATTATCTTTGCGGGTAAACAATTTTACCATTTACCTTTTGAAAATTCGGAAATTTGATCGAAATTCAGCCCGAACAACAGAATCGGGCTGAATTCACACGTGATTAGCACGGACACTATAATTTTCAAGCTATTTTTGCCCAGTAACTTATTTGTTCAGACAATTTTACCCATTAACTTATTTGTTTTGACAATTTTGTCAATTAGCTTTACAAGTTTTCCGTCCTTTTAGGGTGTCGCGTGCTAATCACATGCGAATTAAGCCCGATTCGGCTGTTTGGACTAAATTTACATCAAATTTCTAATTTTTCAAAAGATAAAAGATAAACTCAACAACCAGAAAATATAATTGGTAAAATTACCGGAACCAAAAATTTGGGGGTAAAGCTTTTTTTTAATTCTTATTATATATTGGTTGCGAAAATATCTTATTAGTGGCCTAACTAATTTCTCACTCTATAAATAGTAATTATTAGTGTACACATATAATAAGGGGCAAAGGATATTTCTACCCAATATACATAGCATAAAATGAAAAATATCCACAACATAAGAAAACAAGTTTTGTATCCAAAATGGAGATTGATGTGGTCGAACTGACCACATTCGAACTATTCGATAAACCAAACCGACTTGAAGACCAATCGATGCGAACAAAACAGAGAAGCAGGTAGAACATGGACGCGAACGGGAGAGTTCGCGTTTTATAGAGAGACAGATGCGAGCTAATTAGACTTGCAGGATGAGATGTCAAACTCAATCCGAAGCGAACTAGTTTAAATTTGAATAACTGCCACGATCACGGATATCTCGTCCACTTTCCACTTTTTTAGGAAAAAATCTAACTGCACGTCTTTCAGGGAGTATTTATAACCCTTACTTTTCCATTCTCAAACACACACGAAAAAATATATAAAAATTACTAAAGAGAAAGAAATAGCAAGTTTTTCCCAGATTACTGACTTGAGCGTCGGAGTCTCTTCACCGAGAAAAACCCCCAGTATTCTTTGTTTTTGCAGGTCTTTCTAATCGGAGAATTCCAATCGGCATCGGAGAAGAAGAAGATTGAAGTGTGGACAAATCAATTGGCGTCGTCTGTGGAAAATTTCTTTCGTGACTTTGAGTTCTTAAGACATCGAGAAATCGTGAAAATGGTGAATACCAGAGGATCTCGAAGGAGGTTAGAAGAAGGAGCACAATCTGTGCAACAAGATGAGGCCCAGAGTTCTGCATCGGTGAATCCTCTCGGCACTGTCACTTTGACGTCAAAGGAACTTTCAACTCTGACAGAGGCGGCTGTCCAGAAGGCTTTAGGCAAGCAAAGGGCCGAGTCACAACAAGGTAACATCGATATTCACGCCCGAAAGGAGTAAGAAGGTGACAAATCTCGAACGGATGAACAGGAAAGTCAGTCTGATCACCCTCGCGGCCAGAAGCGAGGACATGCAGAATTGTCCGAGAAGGTGGACGATCTAAGAAAGGAGTTGCGAGAAGTCCAAAAGACTGTTCGACGGATTCCTCGAAATTCTAGGGGAAATCCTTTCTCTGAGGAAGTTATGGAGGATGAATTGTCAGCCTCCTTTCGGCTGGTTAATTTTCACTATGATGGTACCACAGATCCGTGGGATCATCTATGTAGATTCGAGAATACTGCTCTGCTACATCGGTATTCAGATGGCATCAAGTGTAGAGTATTCGCAACTACTCTTACCAAGACCGCTCAGACATGGTTCAGCCAGCTAAATGATGGGATGATTCACAACTTCGAACAACTGTCGGAGTTGTTTCTGCACCAATTCGCCAGTTCGAGGAGACAGAGACGATCTACTCAAACATTGTTTGGTGTGAAACATAAAGGGGATGAAACATTGCGAAATTACGTCAAAAGATTCACAGCTGCCACTTTAGAAGCTCCTGAAGCTTCGGACGATTTGGTTGATAGCGCTTTCATCCAAGGTCTGAAAGAGGGTGACCTTCATACTTCGCTAGTTAAGAAGACACCCAACAATTTCGATGACCTATTGCAAAGGTCTACCAAGTACATTAACTTGGAGGAAGCAGTTCGGATGAAAAAAGGTGAAAGTTCGAGTCGAATGAGTAGACCACAACAGGAGCATGAAGGAACAAGAAAAAGAGATGGAGAAGAACATTGAACGAGATTCGCTCCACCCCCCTTGAGAGATAATCGGACAGGACGGAGATACGAATAGTATACTCCCATGACTATGCCACCCGGACAGGTGCTAATGGAAATATGGAACCTGCCCCAACTAAAATGGCCGTCGACTTGGAGCCCTAATCCGAAGAAGCCATCTACCTTCGGCAACGGTAAACTGTGTCGATTTCATAATGAATATGGGCATGGAACTGATGAATGTCTACATTTACGAGATGAACTGAAAAGATTAATCAGGGAAAATAAATTAGCTTGTTTTGTCCGTCGAACTCGATTGAACCGTGAACAGAGAACGATCAAGAAGAGTCGAGACGGGAAAGAAGGCAAGAGCAGCAAATACTACCTCCGCCTCCACCTTCCCCGGCACGAGCTAGACCTGAACGGGAGGAGAGACCCACTATTCATATGATCATGGGTGGGCCAACAGATGGAGATTCCAACAGAGGTCGAAAGGTGAGACTTAATTCTGTCAAGCAAGAACAGAATACAGTTCACTCAATTTTCGAGGATGTGGCAATCGAGTTCGGAGTTCGTGATTGTGTCGTTATTCAAAGTCCCCAGTTCAATGTTATGGTGATCGTCGCTGAAATAGGAGGCTTTAACGTCGAGTGGGTATTCGTTGATACGGGAAGTTCGGTGGACATTATGTTCATGGATTGCTTCAAGAAGATGAGATCGATAGTGGAGGTAAAATTTGTAGAAACTTCACTTTACGGTTTTACAGGAGAATCCGTGACGGTGTACGACAAAGTTCAACTTCCTATGGTGCCAGGAGACGGGAATGGAGGCAAAACAAGATAATGATTTTCCTTATAGTGGAGGCACTCTCGCAATACAATGCGATCCTAGGTCGTCCTTCTCTAAGCTCGTATGCTGCAGTCATTTCGCCTGCGCATTTAATGATGAAATTTCCTGTTAAAAATGAGGAAGGGCGCGTAGTGGGAGTAGGAGTTGTTCATGGCGACTAGCAAACTGCTCGACGTTGCTATGTAGCTACAGTTCGACAATCTGAGTCTCGAAAATGCCATAGCGAACAGTGGGATGATGTTGATCGAGGAAGGGATAAGAGTCTGAAGAAGGGTGATGAGGCAAAGACTGCAGAATTTGAAGAGGGCGAACTGATGAGTGTGGAGTTAATCCCAGAGCTGCCAGGGCATTCACTTCGGCTTGGGAGTCAATTATCGGAACAAGTTAAGGGAGAAATCGTAGCCGCTCTCCAAGATAATGTGGATCTGTTCGCATGGAAACCTGAAGATATGAAGGGTATAAATCCGGAAGTAGCAGTTCATAAGTTGAATATCAAGCCTGATGTTCGACCAATTAAACAGAAACTGAGACATTTTTGGGATCAACAAAATGAAATCATCAAGAAAGAGGTCGAGAAGCTACTAGAGATTGGGCATATTGAAGAGATCCAGTACCCTTGATGGCTGGCTAATGTTGTGTTGGTCCCGAAGCCGGGTAACAAGTGGCGGATGTGTATCGATTTCCGGGATTTGAATAAAGCTTGCCCTAAGGATCACTATCCTCTTCCGCGGATCGATAAGCTACTAGATTACACCGCAGGATGCGAACTGCTGAGTATGATGGATGCAGCGCAAGGATATCATCAAATCATGTTACATTCAGAAGATAAACCCAATATAGCTTTTATTACTTCTTCAGGTATATATTGCTATACGGTTATGCCATTTGGACTAAAAAATGTAGGAGCTACTTATCAGCGAATGGTGGATGAGGTGTTTAAACACCAATTAGGTCGCAACATGGAAGCATATGTTGATGATATGTTAGTGAAGAGCATACAGGCGAACACACATGTGGAGGACTTGACGGAAATGATGCCAACAATCCGAAAGCATGGGATGCGATTAAACCCAGCCAAGTGTTCGTTCGGAGTGAAAGCAGGGAAGTTTTTGGGATATATGGTTATGAACAGAAGAATAGAAGTCAACCCCAGCAAAGTCCGAGCTATACAGGGCATGACGCCGCCTCGAACCATCAAGGAGGTACAAACACTAACTGGTCGTATCGTTGCTTTAAACATGTTTATATCAAGGTTGGCGGATAAGGGTTTACCCTTCTTCAAAATTCTAAGAAAGAATGGCCGGTTTAGTTGGGACGTGGATTGTCAAAAGGCATTCGAAGATTTGAAGGCGTTTCTCCTCACTCCCTTTGTTGAAACAGCCTGTTAAAGGAAGTGTGATGATTGTGTATCTAGCGGTCGGAGAGGAATCAGTCAGTTCGGTTCTTATCCGTGAAGAAGGTAAAGATCAGTTCCCTATATATTTTGTTAGTAAAGTTCTTCATGGAGCAGAGATCCACTACACCGAAGTAGAGAAGGTCGCTTATGCCTTAGTCACTACGGCAAAAAGGTTGAGACCATATTTTTTGGGTTATGAGATCACAGTGCGAACTAACCATCCATTAAGTATAGTGTTGGGAAAGCCGGATGCATCAGGGAGGTTAGTAAAATGGGAAGTTGAGTTGGGACAGTTCGATTTGAAGTATGAACCGCGAACAGCTATAAAAGGTCAAGCGTTGGTAGATTTTATTCAGGAAACAACTAGAATATGAGACAAGAAAGAATGGAAGTATTTGTAGATGGATCGTCATCCGGCCAGGGCGCAGGAGCGGGGATATTGTTGGTCAGCCCAGAGAAGGATGAGTTAGAATTTACCATAAAATTTTAATTTAAGGCGTTTAACAATGAAGCAGAATATGAAGCTTTTTTGCTGGGACTGAAAATAGCCGAACAGGCCGGAGCTCGAGATTTGATAGTTAAATCAGATTCACAACTGGTGACACAACAACTCCGAAACCAATGTGAAGTTAAGCAGGATCGCATGATTTCTTACGTGCAGAAGATAAGAGAAATGGAGAAACGATTTGAAAAACTTCAGATCGAACAGATACGTCGGAATGAAAATCAGAAAGCGGACTATCTGGCAAAGATTGGGAGTTCGTTACAGGACTGTTCGAGGAGAAGCATTACTGTTATGGGAGTAGGAAAGGAAAACGAAGTGATGAATGTCGACCTGGCAGAGCATGACTGGAGAACTCCTTTTTTGAACTTTTTAGGATGAGCGAGAGTGGGACTGTGCAAAAGACCTCGAGAAATTGGAAAAACAAGCTCGATTCTATTACATCCTTGATGGAGTGTTATATCGAAAAACTTTTCTACCTACAGATGCAAGATGCTTGTCCCAAGAAGAAGGAATCAAGGTTTTAAAAGAAGCACATGAAGGGGGATGCGCCGAACATGTGGGAGCACGGGCGCTCGCTCGATAGGTCGCGTGAGCTGGTTTCTATTGGCCTACAATGAATAATGATGCTGAAGAGATAGTTTGGAAATGCAACTCCTGTCAGAAACATGGGTGGAGAATTCATACTCCGGCAACAGATATACTTACTGTATGTTCGCCTTGCCCTTTTGCTAGATGGGGAATTGACATAGTTGGTCCACTTGTTAAAACCAGAGAAAATAAGCAGTTCTTAGTGGTGGTCGTGGATTACTTTAGTAAGTGGGTCGAAGCTGAACCTTTGGTCAAGATCGCTGAGCCCGATATGATCCATTTTATATGGAAAAGTATTTGTTGCAGATTTGGCTTACCAAGGATTTTGGTGTCGGATAATGGAGCTCAATTTAGAGGCAAAAAGATCACGGAATGGTGTAAAGAAATGAAAATTTTACAAGTGTTTACTCCAGTGGCTCACCCTTAGGAAAACGGACAAGTTGAAGTGGTTAATCGAATCATATTGGATGGACTCAAGAAACAGCTTGAATCTGAGAAATCGAACTGGGTGGATGAACTACCATCAGTTTTGTGGGTGTATCGGACTTCATCTAGATCGACTACGGGAGAAACCCCTTTCAGTTTGGCATTCGGAATGGAAGCAGTGGTCCCAGCCGAAATTCAAGGAGAAGCTCTACGAATTACTAACTTTGATCCCCAGCAAAATGAAGAATTGATCAGAACAGATTTGTTATTTCAAGAGGAGGTCAGAGACGAAGCTAGAGTTCGCCATGAACTATATAAAAGACGTATTCAAGCAGCCTTCAATAAGAAAGTTCGAAAGAGAGAGTTTCAAGTAGGGGATATGGTTTTAAGGCAATCTGATGCCTTGTTGGAGATCGGGAAATTGGATGCCATTTTGGAAGGGCCATTTACGGTTACAAAAGTTTTGCCCGGTGGATCTTACGAACTCACTGATGAAAGAGGAAAGGAGCTGCCTAGACCGTGGCACATCAATCACTTGAAGAAATTTTATACTTGAAGTATCGAATGTCAGCATGTTGCTTTTTACTTCTTTTTTAAAGTTGTTCTTGCTTTAATGAATAAGAGATATTTTCATACTCCGTGGATGTAGGTCGACTTCACCGAACCACGTTAAATCCCTGAGTTTTTCTTTGCTCATTTACATATACTTACTTACATATCTGTTTGAGCTATATGATTAAGCGAATTGAAGAAGTTCCCTCGGAACTTAATGATTAAGCGAATTGAAGAAGTTCCCTCGGAACTATAATGATTAAGCAAATTGAAGAAGTTCCCTCGAACTTAATGATTGAGCGAATTGAAGAAGTTCCCTCGGAACTTAATGATTGAGCGAATTGAAGAAGTTCCCTCGGAACTTAATGATTAAGCAAATTGAAGAAGTTCCCTCGAAACTTAATGATTAAGCAAATTGAAGAAGTTCTATCGGAACTCCATGATTAAGAGAATTGAAGAAGCTCCTTCGGAGTTCAATGGTTAAGTAAATTGACGATTAAACAAACTAAAGAGTTCATTCGAACTCTACAATTAAACAAGTTAAAAAGGACAAAAGTGCGTGAACTATTTCATTTCTAATTGATCATCAAAAGAGATACAAGGAAAAACTTCCAAAAAGATACAAGTGTTACAACGAAAGTGATTAAGAATGATCAGGAGATGGAGTAGATTCGGGAGTTGGCTGCTGGATCGGAGCTGGGAGCAGAGGAACGAACATGTCCTCTGGTAAGTCCACAGTCGGACTGGAATAAGGTTCAACAGGTGCCAGAAGAGACGAACTGGGACCAGGATTGTCGAACTGGTTGTCGGGAAGAACTTCTTTGAGTGTTTCTTCTAAACAGCCCGACCACCAATGTGCATCAACATCCTCATCCGGATCCCTATGCCAGCCAGGAGGAATGGGAAATGTTTGTTGCAGCTTCTTGCCCAGTGCGTTCACATTGAATCGGAACGCCTGCCCCACTTCCTCCTAGCAAAGTTGAACTCCCTCTCTAAAGTACACCTCGGCCATGGGAGCTGCCTTCGAAAAGAAGAGGATGGAATTCCAGAGACGAGATAGGAGTCTTTCTCGGAAAGTCTTCGCTATTATCTCCATATCCGCGCTCCGAGCGAAGTGATAAAAGCCCTCGTTCCACATAGCTTTTCCGAACTCAGTTCGGGCGCTCTTTCCATGTTCAAGTTCCTCCTTCAGCCCTCTGTTTTCCTCCTCTAGCCTTCTGTTTTCAGCCTCCACATTCAGAAAAGCAGACTGCTTTTCCATGGCGAACTTCTCCTTGGCCAGCACCAACTCTTCTCTCCTGGCTACCTCCGAATGAGCAAGCGCCAACTCCATTTCCCACTCCTCCAACTTTGCGGACAAGTTTTCGGCTTTACCGACATTGATGGTCAGATCGTTCTCCAACGTCTTCTTCTCCTCAATCACATCCCTCAGGCGATCTCGGCGGCGAAGGGCCCTTTTACCCAATATCTCAAAATACTTAGTAAAATTCGCCACCCGAGCCACGTGTGTTTTGAACTCCTTCACCTCAGCATCTTCTTCCTCCGCAGCCTTATTGCTCGGAACGATCGCTCCCTCCTGAACCTCAAGACTAGCCTGCGCTCCTCCCTCAGTTCGCTGCCTTTTGGATGATTTTTGCGAACTGGAGGGCCCCTTCTTCTTCCTACGAAGAGAAGTTGTAGCTTCAGCTGCTTCTTCATTCACCTCTTCAGCCGGATCAGCAGCACCCGAAGTCTGGGCAGTGGGCAGCAGAGAAGAAGTGCGAACAACAGCGACAGTCTAGGGAGATGCAACCGAGGTACTACCTCCCTCGGTCGAGCTTGGAGTGGTTTTGGAGGCTAGTTCGCCAAGACGCCTCTCCTCTTCCTGGCGGAAGGCCGCAGCCTGCTTAGAATTTACTGCTTCGTCAGAAGGAGAAAAAGCAGTCTTCTGGGTCTCGGGGATCGCTTCGTCAAAAACGAAAAACTTTTTCATTGTCTTATCTGTAATACAGTAAAACAAGGGATAAATATGATACATTTTGGTATGTTGAAGAAGAGATAATGAGAGAAACGATAAGAAAAATTTAAGCAACCTAGATTGAATTTGAGGGGAACTCGACTATTCGGGTAAAATCCCCAGAAAGACAACAATAGTTTACAAGAACTCATTCGAACTATATCGAATGATCCCCGGTGGAAGAGTCTGTCTAAAGACGCGATCTCGAAATCCCTGGGTGGAGCAGAGTCAGCTCGGTTTGAACTCTCGGCCCAAGGAATAGTTCGGAAAGGCCAGTTCGCTAGAGCACGAACAAAAAAATAATATTCCTCCCAGGAGCTGATTTTATCATCTCCTGAGGACAGAAATTGAACTCGCTTTCCTCCGCTACGAGGGCTCAGGTAGAAACGATAGGGGTTCGTATGTTTAAGAACGAAGCAGGAGTGAAATCGATCAGAGGTCGGTTCGACTCCCATCCATTTACACACCATATAAAAAGCTACAATGTAACTTATAGAATTTGGGTGTAATTGGTTGGGACACACCCCAAACGCCGAACCAACCTCTAGAAAAAAAGAGTGAATGGGGGGAACTAGACCTAAGGTGACATGTTTTAAAAACCATGTCTGACAGCCGGCTGGAGCCCGATGAGGACGATCATCGGGGCTGGGAATGATAACAGAATAGCCCGCCACTGCCATGAGCGAACTCAGAAGAACGGTATAGGTCTGGGTGGTTTTGGTGGCAGAAAAGACATTGTCTACAATGTTTTTGTGTGATCGCTTGGGAGGGGTAGAAAGGCTCTGACGGCCAAAAGTAGAAGGTTTTGGAACTGACGAATCAGAGATAGGTCGTAGGGGGAATTCCTCAAAACCCTCCTCCGATTCACTCTCGTCCCTCAGATTGATTAAAGAAGAAGACGCCATTTGAAAAGTATGAGCGAGAACAAAGAAAGGAAAAGGTACCTGGATCTGTTTGAGAGACTCTAGAAATTGCAGGAGAAGAATTCTTGTTTATGAGTAATAGTAATTTGCAGAAGGGTTTTATGGAGGAGAAGAAGGGGTATATATAGAGAAGGGGGAAACTTCTGAGCGACGTTTCGTTTTTTTGGGGGAAAAAAATGAAAAGTTGCGTATTTTTGGCCGTTGGATGTGATTCGATCTAACGGTGAAGATGAAAAGGTGCCTCGGGATGGGGGAACTGACTAGCAGGCGTCGCATACGAATGACTGATAGGACGCGATGCTTCTCGAAGAAGCGTCACAGTTAGCAACAATGCGAACTACATTAGTACGTGAACACACGCACTCTGAAAGGGGGGAGTACTGATGTGGTCGAACTGACCACATTCAAACTATTCGATAAACCAAACCGACTTGAAGACCAATCGATGCGAACAAAACAGAGAAGCAGGTGGAGCATGGACGCGAACAGGAGAGTTTGCATTTTATAGAGAGACAGATGCGAGCTAATTAGACTTGCAGGATGAGATGTCGAACTCAATCCGAAGCGAACTAGTTCAAATTTGAATAACTGCCACGATCGCGGATATCTCGCCCACTTTCCACTTTTTTAGGAAAAAATCTAACTGCCATGTCTTTCAGGGAGTATTTATAACCGTTAATTTTCCATTCTCAAACACACACGAAATAATATATAAAAATTACTAAAGAGAAAGAAATAGCAAGTTTTTCCCAGATTACTGACTTGAGCGTCGGAGTCTCTTCACCGGGAAAAACCCCTGGTGTTTTTTGTTTTTGCAGGTCTTTCTAATCGGAGAATTCCAATCAGCATCAGAGAAGAAGAAGATTGAAGTGTGGACAAATCAGAGATAAAATTACTAAATTATCCTTGAAGCTAAGAAATTTGAATTGGAGAAACTTTATGAATTTAGATCACGATGGTAGATAAATCACGATGATAAAATATCATCGTGATTTAAGTGTACCATCATGATCTGTTTAACTTAGATCACGATGGTAAATATATTATCATCGTGATTTAATTGCACCGTCATGATTTGTTTAAATTAGATCACGATGGCAAATAAATAAAATACAATCGTGATCTATTTACTATCGTGATCAGTTTATAGATCACGATGGTAACTATTATCCTAATATAAGTGCACCATCATGATCTATTGATCTTAGAATATGATGGTGAATAGATCACGATCGTAAAATACCATCGTAATAAAAGTGTACCATCATAATCTGTTCAACTTAGATCACGATGGTAAATAGATCACGATGGTAAATAGATCACGATAATATTTTACCATCGTGATCTACGTCCACCATCATGATCTGTTCATTGTTCAAATTCTCATTTTTTTAATGTTTTTTCCTTTATTTTTTTAGCTCAAACTTTCATCTAAAAACACATATCTTAATTCATGACACTATAAACTATATTATATTTTAAAATAATGAATATCTCACCTCTTTTGAGCAACAATCAAGAGATGGATTCATTTTACTTAATTGATTGTAATTAAGAAATGAAATGTATGAAAGATGTCTAAATTGAATTTCTATATATATATGAGAGAGGGAATAGAGATGGTATATGTGGTGGGTGAAATCATTAAAGGAGATGGGTAAGGGCATTTATGACATTTTATCTGGTAAAAAACTTGTCTTCTTATGAAGTGGGTAAAATTCATTTTTTGTTATATTTATTGGATAGAAAAATATATTTCCACCACATAATAAAGTATAAGCTACCAAATTCAAATGGCTGAGAAAGAAATGGCATCTCCAAAGTATTTACAAGAAGAAGAATCATTATCCCAAGAATGCAAGGAGTTGATCTCCACTATCCCCAGAATGAAAGAAGGGTTTGCTTGAAATTTGTATCAGTATCAAGATTTTAGGTATCCTCTTCATTTCATTGAAGGTGTGCTTTTATCCCAAAAAAATTTCCAGGCTAAAGACTATGATGTTTTTCTTGCCACTTATTCCAAATCAGACACCACTTGGTTCAAAGCTATCCTCTTCACCTTATTGAATCGGAAAGTACTGAATCCTGTTGGGGAAAATCACCCTCTTCGCACCCATAATCCGCATGATCTTGTGCCCTACCTGGAACACCTCTATAGTGGCAAAGAGAAGCCAGAACTGAGCTCGTCTCCGTCTCGGATGCTCTTTGCCACTCACACTCCTTATACATCTCTGCCAGAATCCATGAAGAAAAACCCTACATGCAAGTTTGTGTGCATATGCAGGAACCCTAAGGACACTTTCGTATCCTCATGGAACTTCAGGGTCAGGCTAGGGCTTTATGATCCCGAAACGGATATAGGAGATGCTTTCGTTAATTTCTGCAAAGGATTGAATTCGTTCGGGCCCTATTACGATCATGTCCTCCAATATTGGAACCAAAGCAAGGAAAATCCTGTGAGGATCTTTTTCTTGAGATATGAGAATTTTAAAGACTGAAGGCCTTTCAGAATTCCTGGAATGCCCTTTTTTTGGGATGAAGACGAAAAATGGATGGTGGATGAAATAGTGAAATGACAATGTAACTCGAAAAATCAATCAAGAACCCAAGAATAAAACCACTACTCCAAGTTGAAAACCCTAACAATTGATCTAAGCTATACCAAAATAAGATCAATAAAACAATAGCAACACACAAGGATTTACGTGGTTCTGCAATTGCTTACATCCACGGGAACAATGGGGAGGGGAGTTTCCTCATTCAATCGATCAAAACACAAAAGCTTACAAACAAGAAGCAAGAACACTCAGTCTCTTTCACTCTCTAATCTCTCTCTCTAAAATTGAACACTTTAGCTGAAAACTATATCTATACAAAGAGCTACAACTCAGCTATATATAGGAAAAAGAATCAGCAAAATCCATCGAGAAACGAGGGAGATATAAGCGATCAAATATGTGCTCTTGAATCCAAAACCGCTGCTTCAGTCTGCTAGCTCGGCTCAAGATCCGAGATAACCAACTTAACCATTGCCACGTGTTATAATCTGATTCACCGAGCCAATCCCTTATTCATTGCTCCAAAACTGAAAATGCTGCTTCTTTAAGTGAAGCGCGATTTCTTCCTGGCCAATAGAAAATGAAAGCGTTGCCAGCGTATCACGATTTTCTAAGTGAAAAAACGCTTTTGCCTTTGCCTTTCAAACACAGTTTCACAACACCTATTTAACAACACTTTTAAAACTGATGTAAAAGACCCGTTGCTTAATCCTTTACATTTTGCAAGCTTTTCTCAGCCTATTCATCACAAATTTCCACCTTAGGCTGAATAAGCTTCACACCCCTCTGACACACTTCAAGTAACATTAGTAGAGGGCTTCCCTCTCCGTCCAATTAATCCATACATAGTTGAAATTTGGATGGTGGAACACCCTTTGTAAATGCATCTACAGGGTTGAGCTCAGTGGGGATTTTCTTCACTTTAAGCACCTGTTTCTCCACCAAGTCTCTGATGAAAAAGAGTCTAACATCAATATGTTTTGTCTTCTCATGCATCCCTGGATGTTTGGCTAAGTGTATGACACTAGAGTTGTCACAATTCACTGTGATACTCTCTTGAATTAAGCCAAACTCCTCCAAAATCCCTTTTAGCCATACTGCCTCCTTTGCTGCATCAGTAAGAGCTATGAATTTTGATTCAGTGGATGAAAGTGAAACTATGGATTGTTGAGCTGACCTCCAACTCACTGCAGTGCTAAACAAAGTGAATACATAACCTGTTGTTGACTTCCTTGTATCTTGATTTGAAGCATAATCAGCATCCACATAGCCAATCACAACATCATCAGTGCATCTTTTGTTGTATAAAGCTAAGACACTTGCTCAGAGAACCATTTATGTATCTTAGCATATACTTTACTGTATTCCAATGCACCATTCCTGGAGTAGCCATGTACCTGCTTACCAAACTCATTGCATGAGCCAAATCTGGCCTGCAGCACACCATTGCATACATGGTGCTGCCCACAGCATTTGCATAAGGTATCCTGCTCATCTCATCTTCTTCCTTCTTGTTTCTGAGGACATTGAGCCTTGCTGAGCTTGATTTGAGGCTGGATAGAGATTGAAGTAGCCTTGGACTGATTCATTTGATATCTTATCAATACCTTCTTAAGGTAATCAGTCTGATTGAGAACAATTGAGCCTTGATCACTTTCTCTAATGATCTCCATTCCCAGCATCTTCTTTGTCATCCCAAGATCCTTCATCTCAAATTCTGATTTCAGTTGTTCTTTGACTTGTTTTATACCTGTCATGATCTCAGTGCTAGCTATTAACATATCATCAACATAAAACAAGAGGTAAGTATGAAATTTCTGAGAATGCTTAAAGTATACACAGTTGTTAAACTTGCTCCTTTGGAATTTGATTCTATGCATGAAGTGATCAAACCTTAAGTACCATTGTCTTGGACTTTGCTTTAAGACATACAGAGACTTTTTAAGCATGCATGACTTAATCTCCTTTCCCTCCACCTGTAATCCTTCAGGAACCTTCATATATATAGTCTCTTTCAATTCACCATGCAAGAAAGCAGTAGTAACATCCATTTGGTGCAAGTACATTCTGAACTGAACAGCCATGGCAAGAAGGATCCTGATTGAACTATGCTTGACCACTGGAAAGAAGATTTCATTATAATCCACTCCCTCTTTCTGAGTGAATCCCTTGGCCACAAGTCTGGCCTTGAACCTTACTCCTCCACCTGGAATAGCTTCTAGCTTCCTCCTGAAAATCCACATGCATCCCACAAGCTTCTTGTTGTTTGGCTTGTCTACAATAGTCCATGTGTTGTTCTTAGCAAATGAGTTCAATTCCTCCTGGATTGCTCCTAGCCATTTACTCTTATCAATATAAGAGATAACCTCTCTATAATCCTTTAGCTCCTCAGTATCCACATCTTCAGCAACAAGGAGAGCAAAGTAGACATTGTCTGCATGACCAAACCTTGCAGGTGGTCTTATGTTCCTTCTAGCCCTATCTCTGACCAATTGATAATTCTCCATGCTATTCTCTTCATGCTGATCTTCTTCTGAATCTGAATCAGATGAGTCATGGCCCTGAACTTCTTTCCAAAAGAGTCTCCACCTCAAGCTTAGAACTCTCATCATCTGATCCTGGTTTCTCTTTAGATTCCTCTTGCTTGAGTGGCATTCTAGCTTCATCAAAGGTTACATCTCTACTGATTATGCATTTTTTGTAATCTTTCTCATAGCACCAAAGCTTGTAGCCTTTCACTCCTTTAGGATAACCTACGAATACACATCTCAAAGCTCTGGACTCCAGTTTGTCTTGCCTTACATGAGCATATGCTTGGATGCCAAAGACCTTAAGTTCAGTGTAATTTGCAGGCTTCCTATGCCATACTTCCTCTGGAGTTTTAAGTTGAATTGCTGCTGAGGGACATCTATTGACAAGATAGCTGCAGTAGTAATAGCTTCTCCCCAAAAACACTTAGATAAGTCTGAACTTAAGAGCATACATCTTACCTTATTCAGTAGAGTTTGATTCATCCTCTCAGCTAATCCATTTTGCTGAGGTGTGTTAGGCACTGTCTTGTGTCTTAGGATCCCTTTCTCTTAGCAAAAGGAGTTGAATTGATCAGAGGTGAACTCCAGCACATTATTTGTCCTAAGACACTTCAATTTCCTTCCAGTTGAGTTCTCTATTTCAGTTAGCCACTCTTTGAAGCTTTGAAAGGCCTGATCCTTTGACTTCAAGATTATCACCCATACTTTCCTTGAGTAATCATCAATGAGGGACATAAAATACTTTCCTCCATTCCTTGTTTGAATAGTAGCTGGTCCCCAAAGATCTGAATTGACATATTCAAGAATCCCCTTAGTGGTGTGGTTTCCAGTCTTGAAACTTAGTCTCTTTGCTTTGCCAAGAATGCAATATTCACAAGTGTCAAGGCTGGTGATCCTATCATTTCCAAATACCTTTTGTTTCTGAAGCTCTAGCAAACCTCTTTCACTGATATGACCAAGCCTCTTGTGCCATAGCTGAGTTCTATCCATCTCCTTGACTGAGTGAGCTTCATCTACAACTGTAACACCATCTAGGTAATAGAGTTCATTCTTCTTGCTACCTCTCATAACCACTAGAGAACCCTTTGTGAACTTCATCTGACCATTTTCAGACTTGAAAGTGTAACCTTGAGAGTCTAACATTCCCAGAGAAATTAAGTTCCTCTTGAGATCAGGAACAAACCTGACTTTTGATAGAATTCTCACTGCACCATCATGCATCTTCAATAGAATTGATCCAATACCTGCAACCCTGCAGGTTTGATTGTTCCCTAGCATCACAAGTCCACCATCACTGAGAGTTAACTGGTCAAACCATTCCTTGTTGGGGCTCATATGGAATGAACACCCTGAATCTAGCACCCAATCTTCTTCAGTTCCCTTTGTGGTCACAACAAGAACATCTGCAGATTCGTAGCCAGAGTTAGGTGTAGATGGTTCAGAGGATTGTGTTACCTAATTTACCTGTTTCTGATTTTGATTTCCTTGGCTTTGCTTCAGCTTCTCAAACTTCAAACAATCCTTCTTGAAGTGTCTTGGTTTGTGACAGTGGAAACACCTTTGTTGCTCAATATCATTCTTGTGTTCTTGAGACTGATTTCCATCTTTCTTAGGCTGCCATTTACCTCCTTTCTTGAACTGCTTCTTTACCTTGTGTTTGACTGTAAGCCCTTCTCTATTTCCAGACTTGGCATCATTTGCTTTGGACAGCTCCTTTGTCCTCAATGCAGTGTTAACATCATCTAGAGTTAGAGCCAATTGCCCACCATACAACAAAGAATCACAGAAGTTTTCAAAAGATTTAGACAAAGAACCAAGAAGCATAAGAGCCTTATCTTCCTCTACCAAGGAGACTTCTACATCTTCAAGATCATCCAAGATCTTGCAGGACTCCTCTATTTGATCAGCCACCGGTTTATCTTCCACCATTTTTTAAGATTAGAGTCTTTTCTTCATGTACTATAACCTGTTCGCCAAAGATTTGATTTGGTAAAGTGCTGTCAATCTCTCCCAAACTGCCTGAGCTATGACTTCCTTTGAGACTTCCCTTATAACCTTGTCTCCTAAGCACAAGATCAGAGTGCTATGGGCCTTATCCAAGATCTGAGCCTTGTCCTCCTCCTTTATGTATTCAGGAAACGCTTGTGCACCTTGAAGAGCTAGACCAAGCCCTTGCTGCACAAGGAGAGCTCTTACCTTTATGAGCCATAGCCTAAAATCCCCTTTGTCATTGAACTTTTCAACATCAAACCAAGCAGTAGACATCTTGGTTGAACGTGCCACTTCCCACAGACGGAGCCACTTGACAATGTAACTCGAAAAATCAATCAAAAACCCAAGAATAGAACCACTACTCCAAGTTGAAAACCCTAACAATTGATCTAAGTTATACCAAAAGAAGATCAATAAAACAACAGCAACACACAAGGATTTATGTGGTTCAGCAATTGCTTACATCCACGGGAACAATGGGGATGGGAGTTTCCTCATTCAATCGATCAAAACACAAAAGCTTACAAACAAGAAACAAGAACACTCAGTCTCTTTCACTCTCTAATCTCTCTCTACAATTGAACACTTTAGCTGAAAACTATATCTATACAAAGAGCTATAACTCAGCTATATATAGGAAAAAGAATCAGAAAAATCCATCGAGAAACGAGGGATATATAAGCGATCAAATCTACGCCTTTGAATCCAAAACCGCTGCTTCAGTCTGGTAGCTCGGCTCAAGATCCGAGATAACCAACTTAACCGCCGCCACATGTTATAATCTGATTCGCCGAGCCAATCCCTTATTCATTGCTCCAAAACCAAAAATGTGTTTCTTTAAGTGAAGCGCGGTTTCTTCCTAGCCAATAGGAAACGAAAGCGCTGCCAGCGTGTCACGATTTTCTAAGTGAAAAAACGCTTTTGCCTTTGTCTTTCAAACACAGTTTCACAACACCTATTTAACAACACTTTTAAAACTGATGTAAAAGACCCGTTACTTAATCCTTTACATTTTGCAAGCTTTTCTCAGCCTATTCATCACATGAAACTATGTAGCTTCGATTGTCTCAGTCGCATGCAAGTCAATATGAATGGGAAAGCACTAAATGGTGCTGACAATAAAGCTTTCTTTCGTAAGGGCCAAGTCGGAGATTGGAAGAATCATTTATCTACTGAGATGGCTCGGAAAATTGATCAAATTATGGAAGAGAAGTTCTTTGTATCTGGATTAGTGCCCTCCAAGATAAAGAGCTAGCTATTATTATAATTATTGTGGTTTTCTTTCTATCTTTTCATGTACTCGTTTGAAATAATGTGAGAAATTGGTTCTTGTTTTCTATTTGTTACCCACTATTTTTTTTGGACTTACGATTTCTCTCATTATCTTTTGAAAAATCGATAATTCAACCGAAATTTAGCCTGAACAATCAAATCGGGTTTAATTTGCATGTGATTAGCACGTGACACCTTATAAGGACAAAATCTCAAAAATTTAATGGATAAAATTGCCAGAACATATAAGTTACTGGGTAAAATTGTCATAACAGAGAAGTTACTGGACAAAAATATTCTGCAAACTAGGCGCACGTGCGAATTTAGCCCAATTTACATGTTCAAGCTGAATTTGCGTTAAATTTTCAATTTTCAAAAATTAAAGGATAAAACCGTCAGTTCGAAAAGATAATAGGTTAAAATGCTATAATTGAAAATTTATTAAATTAAAAAAAATAATTAATTCATGCTGAAAATAATCTCGAACAGCGCTTTAAGCAACAATAGCTTTATTTTACCCCGCCATTAGCAAGTTCTTGATTTCATGGTGGATTCTTAGCCATTTGAATGAATAAATTACTTTCATACTTTACTGTGTCTGCAGATTTCTCTAATCTCTGGATCTTGTTGCTAAGAAGCGTACTCCTAAATAAGACAAACTAAATAAAACATAAAAACACCTAAATTAATGTCAAATAATTAGAAATCGAGTATTAATTACTCTAATCCTCGGCAACGACACTAAGAGGGTGTTTGGCTAAGCTTATAAGCTCCTTAAAAGAACTTATAAGATGTTAAGTGCTTATAAGCTCCTTAAATGTGTTTGGCTAACTTTTAATAATAAGATCTTATTTTATGAACTTATAAGATGTAATGAGCTTATAAGCTCTTTTTTTAAAAGTTGGGAAATCCCAACTTATTTCTAAAATAAGAGCTTATTTTTCAAAACACCTTCAAATTTAATCATTGAAATTACATAAATGTCATTACTAACAACTTATAAGCTCCACCATCTTATTTACCCAAACACTTCAATAACTTATATTACACTTAAATTAAACATCTTATAAGCTCTAAAAACATCTTATAAGATATGATAGCTTATAAGCTCTAAAAATAAGCTTAGCCAAACACCCCCTAAATACTTGTTTCGAGATTGTAGATAGATTGTAGAAAACGTAAGCATGATTGATCAAACAGAGACTAGTTATTTAGAGTTTAATTTACTAAAAAACTCAATATCTAATTTTAACCAGTGAACAAAAAATCTATGATTTCTAATTAATATATAACTAAAACAAAATTGAAATTTGGACTAATATATAACAAAACAGGATTTAAGTCATGCGGTATCTAATTTTTATCAAATTATCACTTTGACAAACCCAAATTCATGATTAATTAATTCCTCTATATGAACAGTCATGAATATCGAATTAATCACTCTCGAGATAATTAACCAGTGGATTAAAAGCTATTGAAGGTATCGTACACGATTCCTTAAACAATTAACTTTCAAAAATTACCTAAGATTGATTTATCATAACATAAAATCACTAATCTCCTTATATAATTCAGGCTTAAATTCAAGAGTGGCCCTGCGGGAATGGTCCCTAGCCGAAAACGGCCCCATGGCTTCTGCCTTGGCAGTATCTTGACCTTCTTTCTCTTGTTTGCATCTTCTTCTGGCCATTTTCTTCTAGCTTTTGTTGGTCTACTAAACATACTGTGAGCAATACATTCTGCATTCACATTAATAATAACTCAAGAAACATACTAAACATGCCCAAAAACTAATAAGCTGCCACGAGTTTGAATCTAGTTAACCAGTTTTTATCACCATCGCGATTTTGCTTACATTCAGACTTCGTGGTTCCTGCTTCGAACTTTAGAATATGGGCCTACTAGCGATTCAGTCTTTGGTGTACTTCAGAATTTGGATGCGATTTGTGGAATTAGGGGTGCGATTTGGGGAATTAGGGGTGCGATTTGGGGAAATTGGGATGCGATTTCGTAAAATATAGCAAGTAATTGAAAATGTGATTAGGTTTAGACACAGAAAAATATGTCATATTTCCATTGATATTAACTTTTTTTTTTTAAACGAAAAGTAAAGTTAACTTGTCTTAACTAATAGGTTTAGTCACTGAAAAAGATTTGGCATAGAGATAAACCCACTTGTACATTGGTTTACAAAATGGGTTATATTAATGAGAGTTCAGCCCAAACTACACAATTTTTTTTTAGAATTGACTTTTCTAACATTGAATATAATAAAAGTACTTTTTTATCACAAATTATAAGAAAGTTACCTTTTCTACACTATTTTGACTCGGTCATGTAGAAATGATTGAGTAATGATCGCTTGATGATATATTCAATTTAGTTATACTATTATTTAACAATTGTTTTGTGATTGTTGATGATTTTTCCCGACATACATGGATTTTCTTTTTACGTGAAAAATCGGATACGTTTTCTCAATTCAAGATTTTGTACACTAGGATTAAGACCTATTTTCTTCTAAAATTTTGAGCATTAGGTCTGACCATGGTAAGGAATTTGAAAACAAATTGTTTGCTGACTTTTGTGAAAAGAAAGACATTGAACGTCAATTTTCGGCTCCAAAAACTCCTCAACAAAACGGAGTTGCGAAAAGGAAAAATCGAACTTTGCAAGAAATGGCTCGTGTCATGCTCAGTTCTAAGAACCTCTCATGACGTTTTTGGGCTGAAGCATTGAACACGGCTTGCTATATTGGCAATCGAGTCTTTTAAGACCGGATAACAAAATGACCCCTTACGAAATTTTGAAAGGGAAAAAGCATAATCTTAAACATTTTCATGTTTTTGGGTATCTTTGCTACATTTTGAATGATCATGATAATCTTGCTAAGTTTGATGCAAAAAGTGACAAAGCCATGTTTTCTTGGATATTCTTTGAATAGTCACGTTTATCGTGTTTTTAATTTAAGATCTAGGACTATTCAAAAATCAGTTAATGTTGTGTTTGATGACTTCTCAGATCTTACAGGAAAATCTTATGAAGATGCCGTGACTGATCTTGTTGAAATTCCAGTAGTTCAGGAAACTGGAAATACTGATGTTGCCCCCAGTGTTGTGACACCAGTGGCAACACCTGCCGAACCAGAATCTGATGAAAGTGATGATGATCTACCTGATCAAGTTCGAAGAGATCCACCTGCTCGTATCAGAAAAAATCATCATACCACACAGGTGATAGGGGGAGTAAACGATGGTGTTCGAACTCGTAGAAAAGACCCCGTGTATTACAAGGAAATGGTAAGACATGTGTGTATGTCAGCCACATTTTCAGAGGTAAAATTCTATTGTTTTGTCTCTCCAATTGAACCCAAAAATGTCTCTGAAGCTTTAAAAGATAATTTTTAGATACAAGCAATGCAAGAAGAACTTGAACAATTTACTAGAAATGATGTTTCGTTTCTTGTTTCTAGACCCTCTGATACTAATGTGATTGGAACTAAATGGATTTTTAAAAATAAATCGGATGAGTCGGGGAACATTGTAAGAAACAAAGCACGTCTTGTAGCACAAGGGTACACACAAGTCGAAGGCATCGACTATGATGAAACCTTCACACCCGTTGCTCGAATTGAATCGATTAGGTTAGTTCTTGTAATTGCTTGTTATTTGAAAATTACCCTTTATCAAATGGATGTCAAAGGAGCATTTTTGAATGGGTTCTTAGATAAGGAAGTGTATGTTGAAAACCAAAAGGTTTTGAAAATCCTTATCAACCTCATTATGTACACAAACTTAAGAAAGCATTGTACGGTTTGAAACAAGCTCCTCGAGCTTGGTATGATCGTTTGACCACCTTCCTACTTGAGTTTGGATTCATCGAGGTATGGCCGATCGTACTCTTTTTGTTAAGAGAAACGATCGAAATTGTATGATAGTTCAAATTTATGTTAATGACATTGTGTTTGGATTTACTTCTCAAAGTGATCTTGATGATTTTGTGCATGTTATGTCATTTACCTTCGAAATGAGCATGATTGGAGAACTAACTTACTTTCTAGGTTTGTAGGTGAAGCAATTAAAGGAAGAAATTTTCATTTCACAAAGCAAGTATGCCAAAAATTTGGTATCTCGCTTTGGTTTAGAAAATTCTAAGCCTATGAGAACCCCCATGGGTTCCTCACAAAAGCTGTCGAAAGACAGTGTTGCCAATGGTGTCAACAACACCCTTTATAGGTCAATGATCGGCAGCTTGCTCTACTTGACCGCTAGCTGCCCGGATATCATGTATAGTGTTGTTGTCTGTGCTCATTACCAATCTGAGCCCAAAACCTCACATCTTCAGGCTGTGAAGCGTATCATAAGGTATGTTTCCGGTTCAATAGATTTAGGTATATGGTATACAAAGGACACTAATCTCAATTTGGTAGGTTTTAGCGATTCTGATTGGGCTGGAGATGTAGATGATAGGAAGAGTACTAGCGGTGGTTGTTTCTACTTAGGCAATAATCTGTATCTTGGCATAGTAGAAAACAAAATTGTGTTTCCTTGTCCACCGCCGAATCCGAGTATGTAGCCGCCGAGAGTGGGTGTACTCAACTTTTGTGGTTGAGACAAATGCTTGATGATTATGGTTTTGCAAATAAATCTTTGAGCCTGTTTTGTGATAATTTGAGTGCGATTAATATTTCCAAAAATCCAGTTCAACATTCTCGAACTAAGCACATAGATATTAGACATCACTTCATTCGAGATTTAGTTGAAAAAGGGTTAATCCAACTTGATTATGTATCCACTGAAAACCAAATAGCAGATATATTTACAAAAGCCTTAGATTTAGAGAGATTTTCTTCCCTAAAGAAGTCTCTCGGATTGTGCATTGTTTGAATGCATATGCATTGTTTGTGGGTGTTACCGTTCACGTTGCTCACACCACTCTTAACACCCTTAGTATGCGATTTTTATTTTTTAGGCTGTCTAGGCATATATGTGCATGTTTGTACCTGACCAGTGTGTTCCTTGTGTGATAACTCTGGATTGAACACCTATTTTAGTAATGACTCATAATAAAAGTGCACCTTTGTTCGAAAAATGATATAAGTCACGAAGCACTTAGAGCATGGCGCTCGCTACGACGATGCTTTTCAGGCAGCCTAGTGACTTGCTAAAAAGTGTTGTGTGACCTCACTGAGTAACTCGGAGCACGGCGTTCGCTGCGACTATGCTTTCTTGTCAAAAGGTGTAGGAGATACCACAACCAAATCGAAAAAAAATTTGATCTCACAACCGAGTAACTAGAAGCATGGCGCTCGCTACGACAGTGCCCTCTTTTCAAAAGGTTGGTTGAGGTTAGGTATGTGTGAATTTAATTTCGTGTGCACAAAAAAAAAAATTTCAAGAGCCAAAATTTTCTATGGTGTCATCACAGTGTTACGTAACATCAGGGACAACACCAGTCGGTTACATTGTGTGCAATTTTTATGGGATTTAAATTTTAAGCATCCCTAGGTATCTGCATTTAATCTCTATCATATATAGTGGATATATTTGATTTTTGGATGACCTAATTTCAATTTTAAAATTCGAATTTTGTGATCCCTATTTTTGTGACAATTTGTTGAGATTTTATCTTAATTTCATATCTTTTCAAATCTCTTGATTTTATCTAAAAAATTCAAATGCTCAGGTTTGTGTTTAAAATCAGAAAATCATGCGTGCGTTTCCACTACTTGAGTGTGTACTGTCTCTCTTGCTCACAAACTCTATTCTCTCTCTCTCCCAAAAGTCGATCCCCTTTCTTCTCACATTCCAAAAGCCCTAATTTCCCTCTCCAAATTCTTCCATGGCCGATCAAGGCATTCCTCCTACTGTCCTCGAATTTCTAGAAAAGCTGAAACAATCCTATCCAGCACTTCTCATGCTCCCTTTGCTGCAGTGTCTTCTGACGGTGTTGCCCACACCAGCGCAACACTGCCCATACCACCTACGTACTCCTGCCTTTTTTATCTAAGGTAAGGACGAAACTGCTTTCTTCCCCTCTCCATTTTTCTCTATCCTAAAGTCCTTTGCTTCAAGATACGGTCTATTAAGATGATGGTGCCATGGCAATTTTCATTGGCAATCGAATTTGTGATTCGCCCTATACACTGGATGTTGCCCCTTCGGTTTGGACAACATTTGGCCCAGCGTCTTTGTTGATATACATTGAAAGTGGGGAACCATTTTTATGAGCTAATTTTCAGCTCAAAAAGGGGGAGAAGATATGGTAAGGCAATTCCTATGGTGAAAGGTGGCGGAGGAGAAAGTTTTGATGAATCTTTTTCATCATTATGTTGGATGATTAATCCTTAATTCTTTGTGATTGTTTGTGATTGCAGGATTAAGGGGGAGTTTTAATTAAGGGGGAGATCTAATCAATTTGATTTAGGTTTTGAGCTGAAAAAGAAAAATAGCGGGAGATTGTTAGTGTTGGATTTTCCAATATTAATTAATTTTCCTTTTTCATGTTTATCCTAAAATCAAATTAGATTTTGTTAGATTTATTTATATTTGAAAAATATTTGAAAAAGATTTGATTTATCTTCTTAGAGATTTGACATTTTAAACTCACGTGTTTTTTAAATTAAAGATCATATCTTTTACTAACAACTATTCCAAAGTTTAGGGAAGTTGTTATTTATCTTCTTTCTTGATAGGATGAAACGTGATACTTGAGAAAAAAAACACGTGAATATTGAAAGAGTCAACTTGAGAAGATTAAGAGGAGATCAACGTGCCTTTGCAGAAGAAAAGAAAAAGGTTTGATCGAGTCAATACTTGAAGGAGTCAAGAACATGGAAGTGGTAGAAGAACAAGTCCAAGAAAGTGGAGAGAGTGGAGATAAGTGCTTATCAAGATCATGGAGATCATGGAGCATAACATGAAGTGGAGTACTGTATTGAGCTCAATAAATAGAAGAAGAATTCTGAAGAGTGGGTGGAGAAATTGAGCGAACAAGAAAGATTTTCGAGTCTATACACTTGCAGCACAACAGTGTCGAGCTTTGTGTTGTTCACACCAGAAGACGACACTGCCCTATCTTATTTTCTTTAGGTCACCAAGTTTGCATACTTGTGACTGTTTTTCGTAAAGATAGGGATTTTAGTGAGCTGTTGAGAGTCTTTGTATACGTCCCTAGTCTTCATATTCATTCCATAGGACGTATTGAATCTTTGTACGGAAGAATCTCTTTTAGAGGTTTTTCTATCTCCTTGTATACACACAAAAGATCAATAAAGGAGTTTTCACCCTGAAGGCATTCCACGAGTATTTGTATACTCGTGGATATATCGTTTGTGTTTTGCAACTTTTAAATTCGATCCATTTTCCGCTGTATGTTACGCTGGTGTTGTCGACACCACTGACAACACCGTGTACTTTGATTGGGATATTTTTTGTTTTTGTTTTTGCAGATCCACGTAGGACTTTCAAGCTTATAAGCTATTTTGTGAAAAGTTGGGAAATCCCAACTTATTTCTAAAAAACGTGCTTATTTTTCAAAACTATCAAATTTCATTATTGAAATTACACAAATGCTATTACTAACAACTTATAAGCTCTACCATCTTATTTACCCAAACACTTCAACAACTTATATTAAACTTAAATTAAACATCTTATAAGCTCCAAAAACATCTTATAAGATATGATAGCTTATAATCTCTAAAAATAAGTTTAGCCAAACACCCTCTTAATCTAATGACGTCCACTCTTTTCTCTGTTGATCTTGCTGACTTAGATTCTACAGATGTAGCTCAGGATTTCAAGGGAAGTGTTCAGGGTTTCATGAGCTGTGTTGGTGCTCCAAATCTTGCGGATTTCTTCCCTTTTCTTAAGCCGATGGATCTTCAAGGGAGTAAGAGGAAATCAGAGGTTTACTTGGGCAAATTGATTGGTATATTTGAGGATATAACTAAGCAGAGATTGCAAGAAAGAGGGACAGCTCCAAAGAAATGCCACATGGGCAGAAAATTACATGTCAGCGTAAGTTCAGATTAGGGTGAGGGCATTGCACTCGATAAAAACTTACTGGAAAATCAAAATTCTAGCAACAAAAGGACTTTAATTGGTCAATTTTCGATTTTAAGGGACTAAAATTGAAAACGTGATTTTAACGAGACCAAAATCGGACAATGACCTTTTAAAAGGACTAGAAAAAAGTTTATCCCATTGCAGAGTATGCCAAAGCTCAAGTGAAGTAGTACATCAGCTTACATGACCTATCATAGATTCACTAATAGATGCTAGCATCCAACTAAAAAGCAATTGATCACGACGAATCCAATTATCAGAATGAGGATCAGAGGAAGATAACTCACCAAGAAGAATATCATCATATCCATGATCTTTTGCAGTAGACAACAGCTGTGAAAAATAACCGTCGTCAGAGAAAAAAATAGTCATTGTCGGAGAATATGGCTCTGGATACGATATTAAGATGAAGATGAGAGAGGAAAGCTTACATTCATTCAATATATATACATGTGATAACAACCACACTAACGAACCAACCATGCAATGTCATCAATGCTTGTGCTTAGTTTGTAGTAGTGTGCTTAGTCGGCAATACCTTTGCATGCACGAATATATTCATAATAACTAGAGAGAAACAATGATGAATGAAGAAGATATGAGATTCGGGGTTGATTTTATAGAAAGAAATAGGAGTGTTGAATGGGTAGGAAGAAGAGAAAAAAAAACTCAATTTTAGTCCCGTTAAAAATCTTAGTAGACCGTATCTTGAAGCAAAGGACTTTAAGGATAGAGAAAAATGGAGAGGGAAAGAAAGCAGCTTCGTCCTTACCTTAGATAAAAAAAAAAAAGGCAGGAATACGTAGGTGGTATGGGCAGTGTTGCGCCGGTGTGGGCAACACCGTCAGAAAACACTGCAGTGGAAGGCGGAGCAAGAAAAGCAGGGTAAGACTACTTCAACTTTTCCAGAAATTCAAGAATAGCAAGGGGAATAATAGGATCAGCTATGGGAATTTTGGGTAGAGAGGAAATTAGGGTTTATAAGGAAGAAGAGGAAAGGGGATCGGCTAGTGAGAGAGACAAAGAAGAGAGAGAGACAGAGATAGCGTATGTGAGCAAGAGAGAGATTGCACACACTCAAGTAGTGGAGAATCACGCTTGATTTTCTGATTTTAAATAAAAACCTAAGCATTTGAATTTTTTTTTTGATAAAATCAAGAGATTTTAGAATATATGAAATTGAGATAAAATCTCAACACATTTGCACAAAAATAGGATCACAAAATTCGAATTTGAAATTTGAAATTGAGTCATCCAAACATCAAATATATCCACTATATATTATAAGGATTAAATGCAGATACCTAGGGATGCATAGAATTTAAATTCCATAAAAATCGCACACAATGTAACTGACTGGTGTTGTCCCTGATGTTACGTAACACTGCGATGACACCATATAAAAAATTTTGGCTCTTGAAATTTTTTTCTTTTTATGCACACTAAATTAAATTCACACATACCTAACCTCAACCAACCTTTTGAAAAGAGAGCACTGTCGTAGCGAGCGCCATGCTTCTAGTTACTCGGTTGTGAGATCAAGTTTTTATACGGTTGTGGTATCTCCTACACCTTTTGACAAGGAAGTATCGTCGCAGCAAACGTCGTGCCCCGAGTTACTCAGTGAGGTCACATAATACATTTTATTAAGTCACTAGGCTGCCTGAAAAGCATTGTCGTAGCGAGCGCCATGCTCCAAGTGCTTCGTGACTTTTATCATTTTAATTCGAACAAAAGTGCACTATAAAATATGAGCCTTTACCAAAACAGGTGTCCAAGCAAGTGTTTTCACATAAGAGACACACTGGTCACATACAAACAAGCATACATATGCCTAGAAAGCCTAAAAATAAAAAAATGATTTCTAAGGGTGTTAAGGGTGGTGTGAGCAACATGATCGGTAACACCCGCAAAACAGCATGCACATTCAAACAATGCACAATCCGAGAGACTTCTTTAGGGAAGAAAATCTCTCTAAATCTAAGGCTTTTGTAAATATATCTGCTATTTGGTTTTCAGTGGATACATAATCAAGTTGGATTAACCCTTTTTCAACTAAGTCCCGAATGAAGTGATGCCTAATATCTATGTGTTTAGTTCGAGAATGTTGAACTGGATTTTTGGAAATACTAATTGCACTCGAATTATCACAAAACAGGCTCAAAGATTCATTTTCAAAACCATAATCATCAAGCATTTGTCTCAACCACAAGAGTTGAGTACACCCACTCCCTGCGGCTACGTATTCGGATTCGGCGGTGGATAAAGAAACACAGTTTTGTTTTCTACTATGCCAAGATACTAAGTTATTGCCTAAGTAGAAACAACCACCACTAGTACTCTTCTTATCATCTACATCTCCAGCCCAATCAGAATCACTAAAACCCACCAAATTAAGATTAGTGTCCTTAGTATACCAAATTCCTAAATCTATCGAACCGGAAACATACCTTATGATACGCTTCACTGCTTGAAGATGTGAGATCTTAGGCTCAGATTGGTAACGTGCACAGACACCAACACTATACATTATATCCGGGTGGCTAGCGGTCAAGTAGAGCAAACTGCCGATCATTGATCTATAGAGGGTGTTGTCAACACCATCGGCAACACTGTCTTTCGACAGCTTTTGTGTCGAACCCATGGGGGTTCTCATAGGCTTAGAATTCTCTAAACCAAAGCGAGATACCAAATGTTTGGCATACTTGCTTTGAGAAATGAAAATTCCTTCCTTTAATTGCTTCACCTGCAAACCTAGAAAGTAAGTTAGCTCTCCAATCATGCTCATTTCGAAGGTAGATGACATAGCATACACAAAATCATCAAGATCACTTTGACAAGTAGATCCAAATACAATGTCATCAACATAAATTTGAGCTATCATACAATTACGATCAGTTCTCTTAACAAAAAGAGTACGATCGGCCATACCTTGAATGAATCCAAACTCAAGTAGGAAAGTGGTCAAGCGACCATACCAAGCTCTAGGAGCTTGTTTCAAACCGTACAATGCTTTCTTAAGTTTGTATACATAATGAGGTTGATAAGGATCTTCAAAACCTTTTGGTTGTTCAACATACACTTCCTTATCTAAGAACCCATTCAAAAATGCTCCTTTGACATCCATTTGATAAAGGGTAATTTTCAAATAGCAAGCAATTGCAAGAACTAACCTAATCGATTCAATTCGAGCAACGGGTGCGAAGGTCTCATCATAATCGATGCCTTCGACTTGTGTGTACCCTTGTGCTACAAGTCGTGCTTTGTTTCTTACAATGTTCCCCGACTCATCCGATTTATTTTTAAAAATCCATTTAGTTCCAATCACATTAGTATCAGATGGTCTAGGAACAAGAAACCAAACATCATTTCTAGTAAATTGTTCAAGTTCTTCTTGCATTGCTTGTATCCAAAAATTATCTTTCAAAGCTTCAGAGACATTTTTGGGTTCTATTGGAGAGACAAAATAGTAGAATTTTACCTCTGAAAATGTGGTTGACATACACACATGTCTTACCATTTCCTTGTAATTCACGGGGTCTTTTCTACGAGTTCGAACACCATCGTTTACTCCCCCTATCACCTGTGTGGTAGAGTGATTTTTTTCTGATACGAGCAGGTGGATCTCTTCGAACTTGATCAGGTAGATCATCATCACTTTCATCGGATTCAGGTTCTGCTGATGTTGTCACTGGTGTTGCCTCTGGTGTTGCCTCTGGTGTCATAACACTGGGGGCAACATCAGTATTTCCAGTTTCAAGAACTACTGGAATTTCAACTAGATCAGTCACGGCATCTTCATATGATTTTCCTGTAAGATCTGAGAAGTCATCAAACACAACATTAACTGATTCTTGAATAGTCCTAGATCTCAAATTAAAAACACGATAAGCATGACTATTCAAAGAATATCCAAGAAACACGGCTTTGTCACTTTTTGCATCAAACTTAGCAAGATTATCTCTATCATTCAAAATGTAGCAAAGGCACCCAAAAACATGAAAATGTTTAAGATTAGGCTTTTTCCCTTTCAAAATTTCGTAAGGGGTCATTTTGCTACCCTGGTCTTAAAAAGACACGATTGCTAATATAACAAGCCGTATTCAATGCTTCAGCCTAAAAACGTCGTGAGAGGTTCTTAGAACTGAGCATGACTTGAGCCATTTCTTGCAAAGTTCGATTTTTCCTTTCCGCAACTCCGTTTTGTTGTGGAGTTTTTGGAGCCAAAAATTGGTGTTCAATACCTTTCTTTTCACAAAAATCAGCAAATAATTTGTTCTCAAATTCCTTACCATGGTCAGACCTGATGCTCAAAATTTTAGAAGAAAATGAGGTCTTAATCCTAGTGTACAAAATCTTGAATTGAGAAAACGTATCCGATTTTTCACGTAAAAAGAACATCCAAGTATATCGGGAAAAATCATCAACAATCACATAGGAATACCTCTTTCCTAAAAGACTTTCAACTTCAACTGGTCCCATTAAATCCATGTGTAAAAGTTGAAAACAATGAACTGTACCTTGGTGTTGTCCATGGTGTGATGTAACACTATGGGGAACACGGGTTTGTTTACCTTTGAGGCAGTCCCTACACACTATCTTACCATTGTGATTGAGGCTTGGCAGTCCTTGTACAGCCTCAAACTTCATCAACTTTTGGAGAGTTCGAAAATTTACATGGCCTAATTTTTGATGCCACAAAATTGTGTCATCAAACTTAGCCTTGTTACACGTGACATTTTCTCCAACAAGATAGCAATTATCATGAGATCGTGTACCTATCATGATACACATGTTAGACTTATCATAAACTTCACAAGAGTCCTTAGTAAATTTTACCTCAAGGTTGTCATCACATAATTGACTTATGCTAATTAAATTAGCCATAAGACCATCAACTAAAAGCACATTAGACAACCTGGGAAAACCTGGTAGATTAAGAGTTCCTTTACCAATGATTCTACCCTTAGCACCTCCTTCATAAGTAACGGAACCTTCGATAAAAGGCACAAAATTACACAAATATTCTTTGGTGCCCGTCATGTGGCGTGAGCAACCACTATAAAAGTACCAAGAACCTGAAATGTTAGTCTTAAGAGCAGTAAAAACAACTTGGCAGACTTGAGCAGTTTGTTTAGGAACCCAAACTTTCTTTCCAACAGTGGTGTTGCGGGCGGTGTTGCGTGACACCGGAGGTAACACCAGACCATTTGCTCGATCGTTTTTCAACTTTCGACAGTATGGTCTTATATGTCCAGGCAGAAAACAATAATGACAAACATATTTTCTTTTCCTACGACCTAAAATGTTGGATTTTATGGACTCTTTTGATTTTTCTTTCACAAAATTAATCTTTGCATGTGAATCGACAAAAAGGTTTAGAAAAATATTTTCTCAACAGTTTTACTTGATCCAATACCTGATTTTGTTGAATTACCTGATCCCATGATTTCACTTGCCTTGGAAGAACTCGAATTCCATTTTGCAATTAAGGCTTCCGTCTCATCAAGCTTGAATTGTACTTTTCCAAGTTCTATGTCCTTCTTGGTGAGAGCGGTTTCCAGCTTTGCAACTGAGTTCTTCAGTACATCATTCTCCTTAGATAAAGTTTCCTTCTCTTTGGATAAAGCTTCCTTTTCCTTGGATACGACTTCTACAAGCTTGCATTGGTTTTTCCATTCCTTAAGCAAGGAATTATAAAGACCATGAAGTTCTTCAATGGCTTCATCTTTATCTAAGTCGTCTCCAACAAGTGAATCTATATCATCACAAACAACATTAAGGAAGGTTATGTTAGAAAAATCAAACAGTTCATACCTCTGTGGTGTTGTCTGCGGTGTTGTCTGCGGTGTCATGACACCACTGGGCTGTGGAACTTTCAGTTTCGACTTCCTCATCATCCTTATCATCACTCATGGATACCCAGTGGTTTTTTAGACCATACTTCCTCAAAGTATTGGCACATTCATTTGCATAATGACCCCAACCCGAACAAGCTCGACATTGAATGGTTTTTTAGACCATACTTCCTCAAAGTATTGGCACATTCATTTGCATAATGACCCCAACCCGAACAAGCTCGACATTGAATGGTATCGAGATGTTTGGGATCATTCCATCCATGATCGGAAGATGTCTTCTTAGGCTGACGTTTGGACTGAGAGGATGATCCAGTTGGCTTCCATTAGGATCGATCATTGGATCGATTGAACGGTTCCTTCCCTTTTGAACGAGGCTTCTCCTTGTTGAACTTTCTCACCATGGTGTTGAATTTCTTGGTCAGCATAGCTACATTCTGCCCCTCGGTGACTTCCTCCAATAGTTCACCATCTTCTCCAGATTCTTCATTGTCTTGAGCTTGCAAGGCTATGTTTTTCGTCTTGTAGCCCGCTTCCATTTGGCTTTGAAGGTTGAGCTCAAAAGTTTGAAGAATGCTTTGAAGTGTATCAAAGTCCATTATCGAAAGATTATGGACCTCCTCAATGGCGGATACCTTGATGTTGAACCTTGGTGACAGCGTTCGAATGGCCTTAGACACGAGTTGCTTGCGTCCAATTGGTTCTTCAAGCATTTGGGCTTGATTCGAGATGTCCCGGAGCCTCTCAAAGTAGGTTCCAATGTCTTCATTCTCCTCCATACGCATATTCTCGAACTTGGACATAATAAGCCGCAACCGAGCCTCACGAACACGCTTTGCACCTTCGAAATGCTTTTGGAGAGTATCCCAAGCATCCTTGGCATGGGCAGCGTTTTGGATCAAACGAAACACCTTGTAGTCGACCGTTTCGAAAATGACATTGATGGCATTTTCATTGAAGTTGGCACTGTGGATCTCATCGATTGTCCACTCGGTTTGAGGTTTGAGAACCATTTCACCATGGACCTCCTTCATAGGGGCACTGTAACCCTCCAAAACGGCAGTCCAAGCACGTGCATCAATGGACTTGATCTTCGATCGTACACGAATCTTCCAATAGGCATAGTTGGAGCCATCCAAAATTGGAAGGCGTCCAAAGTTCGGATTGCAATAGTCCGCGTCCTGCATGGCTAGATCCACCACTTAATATGTCAAGTGATGGTTCTGATACCACGTGAAAGTCCTACGTGGATCTGCAAAAACAAAAACAAAAATTGTCCCAATCAAAGTACACGGTGTTGTCAGTGGTGTCGACAACACCAGCGTAACACGCAGCGGAAAAATAGATCGAAATTAAAGTTGCAGAACACAAATGATTTATCCACGAGTATACAAATACTCGTGGAATGCCTTCAGGACGAAAACTCCTTTATTGATATGTGTATGTGTACAAAGGAGAAAGAAAGATCTCTAAAAGAGACTCTTTCGAACAAATGACTCAATACGTCCTATGTGATGTATATGAAACCTAGGGACGTATACAAATACACTCAGTTGAACACTTCGAAGAACACCTATACTAAAAGTCAAGAGTATGCAAACTCTATGACACACAAGAAAAACGATGTTGTCTATCGGTGTCAACAACACAACCCTTGACAATAGTGTACTTCCTATACTAGACTGCTTAAGCTCTCGATTCTATGTATGCTTGATCTTCAGCAGCTTCACCTATTTATAGAGCTCGAAGTACACTTAGTGTAGAGTCCACTTCTCCATGATCTTGGATTACTCCATGATCTCCATAACTCCATAACTCACGTGCATGATGGATGGGAAAGTGGAGTGAACTTGTTCTTGACTTCTTCATCTTACTTGACTTCTTCAACTCGATCTTCTTGACTTGATCTTCTTTGAATCTTGTTCTCTCAACCCACGTTCTTAAACATCACGTTCTCACTCTCAAAAATCCCGTAGGCTTCTTCAATATATATCTCTTGGATACACCTTGAATCCTATCAAAAAGAACACATAACAACTTCCTAAAATTTAGGAAGATTTGTTAGATATACTTTGAGATTCAAACATTTAAAACACGTGAGATTTTGTGAGTCAAATCTTAGAGAGAGAATCTAATCCTTTTCCAAATCTTTTCAAATAAAAATATCCAATTAAAATCTAAAAAAACTAATTTGAATTTAGGATAATCTTTGAAAAAGAAAAATTATTATTGTTGGAAAATCCAACACTAACACTATTAATGCATTTTTCATCTAATTTGAGGATGAAATCGTTATACGTTATTTGCAGCACATAAAAGTTGTTTACCATTGATATTTTATACTACTAAGTAATGTTGGGAATCAATGGTGTCAAATTAATCGTTTTATAAAAATGTAAGATCTCGTTTTGCATAAATAAGAATTAATTTAATCTGAAGGGAGTATCAAGGAAAATAAGATTTAAATGAAAATAGAAGGAGCGTAAATTCTACTTTCGTACATAATATTAATAACTTCCTAAAATAGTTTATGAAGAACACTCTATAACGTCTATTTTAAGTAAGTGTTTGTTCTAACCATTAAAAATTAAGATTTATTCTCAAGTATGATCTATAAAATATGTAAGGATTAAAAATGCGAGGAACAAATTTTTATGTTATTTTTTATCTCATGATTGTTAGAATTCTTTTGTTTTGTTTTGTTTTGTTTTTATTTGTATTGCTTTTTATTTGGTAAACAAGTCGTGTTTTGGTGATTATTATATGTATAGCAGTTGATTAATAATGTTCAATATATAATTTATTGGAAAGTGGAGATTTATACTTTATTAGTAACTTAATTAATTCAGACCTAGTTATACAATATTGTTATAGTCATTTACTTTATAATATTGATAATGAAGGGGGATAATCAATCACAGATCTATATATATTAGAGTCATAAACAAGTTGATATGGATCATATATTGGGCTCAATCTAATTTAATTTCACCGGCCCATTTACGAAGCCCAATATCACTTAATACATATACAAGTATTTAATAGGAGCCCAATACATATATATATAAGGCCCAATACATATATATATATATATATATAGAAGGCCCATGAAAAAAACAGGTAGAAGTATATATAAGAACAAAAATGGAGAAAATGGAGACATAAATTGATTAACATAAAAATACAGAAAAAAACAATAACAAGAAGGAAAAAGCTGAAAAGAAAAAGACAGCTTCACATTTACAAATTGGTGCCGTCTGTGGGAAAACGGAGAAAGAGGTAAGTGAGGATCCTTTCCTTTTTCTTGTAAAAGATTTTCCTGTCTTGTGAAATTATGGAAGGAGATGATCGAGATATAACAAGAAACTTGAGGAGGGAGTTTGATGAAGAAGAAGAGGTGGAGTTGATGGAGAGAGATGCAGCGGTGGGAACAGAACATATACCTCTTAGAATGGAAGAAGAAGTTGAGGAAGCAAGGGAGGTGAGAAATGATGAGAGGACCATGGAGAAAATAACCTTTACTCCTACTCAGCTGGAAGTATTTATACAATCGGCAGTGAGTAAAGCGTTACAAGCTGTTCATCCCGCCGTCGGGACTGCTGCTTCTGGAGAGTTGGAGAGAAGGACAAGGTTTGGAGAAAGCCAGGAGGATCGAAGAAGGACTGTGTTAACTCGAGCTGAGGTAGCACATGGGAATTCTTTTCTTAACGAGGATGATGTTGGCGATAGAGAGCGTCAGCTGTTGAGAAAGATGGAGGAGATGCAAGATGAGATGAAGTCCTTAAAACAGCAGATGGACGGAGGGAATCACTTGAGAATACCAGATGGAACTCCATTTACGTCGAGGGTTCTGGAGGATGAGCTACCTCAGAGCTTCCGTCCACTGTCGTTTGAGTATGGTGGGACATCTGATCCCTATGACCATTTGTTGCGTTTTGAGAATGCAGCTCTCTTACATCAGTACTCTGATGGAGTTAAGTGCAGAGTATTCCTCACTACCTTGACCAAGTCAGCGCAACAATGGTTTGGACAATTGAAGTCTGGAAGTATCAGCTCATTTGTGGATTTCAGCTACTCTTTCTTACATCAGTTTGCAAGTGCCAGAAGACAACAACGGACAGCTCAGTTCTTGTTTAGCCTAAAACAAGGAGAGAGCGAGCCTTTGAGATCCTATATAAAGAGGTTTAGTATGGCAGCTCTGGAAGTACCTTCAGCGACGCCAGAAGTAAAGATTAGTGCTATTGTTCAGGGGCTGAAGGAAGGGGATTTATTTCGCTCAATTGCAAAGAAGCCAGCTAAAACTTTTGATGAAATTCTCTCCAGAGCTGACAAATTTATTAATTTGGAGGATATCAGCAAAGCTAAATAAGGAGAGAGAGTTAATTTTCGAGAGAAAGAGGTGCAACGTAGAGTTCCATCAGCCCCGCCAAGACTGCTTAATGAACGCAGAGGAGATTCAGGGAGGGAAAACTTTCAACGATATACCCCTTTGAGGACATCAGTTGCTCAGATCTTACAATTGACAGAAAGAGCTGTATCCTTCAGATTTCCTATGAACAGATCTAGCACACCCCAGAAGCCTAAAGGAAAATACTTCTGCGTCTTCCATAATGACTATGGGCATGATACTAACGAATGCAGACAGTTGAGGAATGAAATTGAAAGATTGGTTCGATTGGGAGCTCTGGGTGAGTTTGTGGATCATAGAGGGAACAGATTTGAAAGGAACAGGAATGAACAAGAGGAAGTGGGTGGAAACATTTCGAAGGGAAAACAGAAGAGAGAACCAGAAGAAAATTTACCACCTCCTCCGAAAAGAGGGTTTATCCAGATGATAGTAGGAGGTCTGGAAGAAGGAAACTCGAACAGAGCAAGAAAGGCTTCTCTGAGGAGAGCTCAAAATTGTCATATTTTGCCTATGTCAGAGGTGGGAGAATTAAGTGAGGGAGTAGATATCTCGTTCGGACCTGCAGACGAGATGACTTTATTACACCCACATTCAGATGCCCTAGTCATTACGGCGGAGGTGGATGGTTATGATGTCGCTCGAATCTTTGTTCATACAAGGAGCTCAGTAGATATCATTTTCCTTGATTGCTTAAAGAAAATGAATATAAATGCGCCAATACGCCCTGTGACAACTGCTCTTTATGGTTTTACTGGAGGTGCAGTTTTTCCTGTAGGGGTGGTCAGCCTTCAAGTTGTGTTAGGAGTTCCGCCATGGCAAAAAATCTTGATAGTTGATTTTCTGGTGATAGACGCCTCCTCTGCTTATAATATTATCTTTGGCAGACCTATCTTGAACGAACTAAGAGCTATTGTGTCTACATACCACATGAAGATAAAGTTTCCCGTTTTAGGAGGAGTTGGAGAGGTCAATGGAAATCAGGTGAATTCCAAGAAGTGTTACGCAGAAGCCATCAAATCTGCAGATAGATCAGCCCTATGGAGTACTCATGATGTCGATATGCAAATGAGAAGTGGTAAAAGAATCCGGGAGGAGCATGATACAGGAAATGAATATGGGAAGATGATATGTGCAGAAGAGTTAATTCAAATTGAGTTGTATAAAGGCAGAGATGGTTTTTGTACTAGAATTGGAAGTAAGATGACAGAGGAGGAGAGAGAGCGGATGGTTGACTGTCTCCGAAGTAATGCAGACTTGTTTGCATTGTCTGCTAAGGATATGACAGGCATTGATCCCAGTATTGTGGTACACAAGTTAAATGAAGACTCCTCTGTCAAACCTGTGAAACAGAAGCTGAGATGTTTCGGAGAGGAGAAGGATATAATTATCCGCACTGAAGTTGAAAAGCTTCTGAACTGGGGACATATAATTCCAATCCAATTTCCAATGTGGTTGTCCAACGCAGTGTTAGTACCTAAAGGAGAAAAGAAGTGGAGGATGTGCATAGATTTCAGAGATCTTAATAAAGCTTGCCCTAAGGATCATTATCCTTTACCTCGTATTGATCAGCTTGTTGATTCCACTTCTGGATGTGAAAGACTCAGTATGATGGATGCTTACCAGGGTTACCTTCAAATAAAATTACACCCAGCAGATGTGCCAAAGGTCTGTTTTGTAACTGCAGCTGGAACCTTTGGATATGTCAGAATGCCTTTTGGTTTGAAGAATGCAGGAGCTACTTATCAGAGGATGGTTGATAAATTATTTGGATCCCTATTGGGCAAGAATATAGAAGTGTATGTGGATGATATGTTGGTGAAGAGTGTATTGCCAGAACATCATGTTACAGATCTGGAGGAATCATTTAAAGTAATCAGAGCTAGTGGAATGAAGCTTAACCCTGAAAAATGCTGCTTTGGAGTCAGTTCTGGCAAATTTTTGGGATACATGGTAACAAAAGATGGGATTGAGGTGAATCCATCCAAGGTCAAAGCCATAATGGATATGAAGATCCCAAATAATACCAAGTAACTACAACAGTTGCTGGGAAGAGTGACAGCTCTCAGTAGATTTGTATCTAAAGCTGCTGATAGAAGTTATCCATTTTTTCGAATCTTGAGGAAAGGATGTCCATTTTCCTGGACTGATGACTGTACTCAAGCTTTCGAAGAACTGAAGATCTATTTGGCTAGTTTACCTCTTTTAACTAAGCCAGATAAAGGTGAAACATTGTATGTATATATATCCGTAGGAAAGGTGGCAGTCAGTTCTGTATTAATAAAAGAGCAAGGATCACTGCAGAGACCCATTTATTATGTAAGTCGAATCTTGCAAGGCCCAGAGATGAGATATTCAGAAATAGAGAAAGCAGGGTTGGCCATCATAACTACTGTACGACGTCTGCGCCCCTATTTTATGTCTCATAAAGTGGTGGTGAGGACGAATTATCCTCTGGGACAAGTATTGGGGAAAATAGACACTTCTGGAAGAATGATCAGATGGGCAGTAGAACTGGGTACTTATGATGTGGAATTTGAGCCAAGAAGAGCCATAAAAGCTCAAGTTTTAGCGGACTTCATACAAGAGGCTGCTTATACATTAACAAAGGAGGAGTGGAAAATGTATGTTGATGGATCTTCATCAAGGGAAGGATATGGAGTGGGAATTCAGATTTATTGTCCAGATCAGCAAGAAATACAATTCGCTATAAAGCTCATTTTTCCAGTGTCCAATAATGAAGCAGAGTACGAAGCACTCTGGAGAGGTATGAAGATAGTGACTGATATGGGGGGAGTAAGGTTGAAAGCATTTACAGATTCACAATTGGTGGTCCAGCAGATGGAAGGTGCATATGAAGTGAAAAAGGAAGCTCTCATGAGTTATGTTAATAAAATTATGAAAGCAAAGCTGGCTTTTGAGCAGTTCGAGCTCTGTCAGATTCCCAGATCAGACAATATTACAGCTGATTATTTGGCTAAAATTGCTAGCTCATACCCTTCTCTGCAGCCCAGTAAAGTTACAATACTGATCGCAGAAAAAGGACTGAGTGATCAAGATGTTTGGGAAATTATAGAAAAAGATGACTGGAGAACTCCCATTATAGAGTTGATAAGGTCAGCGGATCAAAGGCAGAGCTGGGGTGAAAAGGAGAAAAAATTGGCAATGAAATATTGTATTGATCAGGGACAGCTTTATAGGCGCTCATTCACACAAGCATATTTAAGGTGCCTCAGTACAGAAGAAGGAAAGTATGTAATACAGGAGATACATGAAGGTTGTGGTGGTGATCATGCTGGATATAGATCTGTTGTAAGGAAAGCACTCAGAGCTGGGTATTATTGGCCGTCAATGGGTCAAGATGCAAAAACATGTGTGCAGAAATGTCACAGCTGTCAGATTCATGGACCTCTGATTCATATACCAGCAGAGGAGCTGGGTAGGATGTATGCGCCATGCCCTTTTGCAAAATGGGGAACCGACCTTGTAGGACCTCTTCCTCTGGCCAAGGGACAGAAAAAATTCTTAATAGTGGCCATTGATTATTTCACTAAATGGGTGGAGGCAGAGCCTTTGAGTAAAATCGATGAAGGTAATGTCATCAAGTTTTTATGGAAGCAGATCTGTTGCAGATATGGAGTACCAAGAGTATTAATATCTGATAATGGAACTCAGTTCAATGGCCAGAAAACAAGAAAGTGGTGTGAAGAGATGAAGATAGAGCAGCGTTTCGTAGCAGTAGCACATCCTCAAGCTAATGGGCAGGTTGAGGTTACCAATAGAACGCTGCTCAAAGGTCTGAAAACAAGGATAGAAGATGCTAAAACCAAGTGGGTGGAAGAATTGGAATCAGTGTTATGGGCATACAGAACTACTCTAAGAACAGCTACAGGAGTCGCACCATTCAATTTAGTCTTTGGAGCTAATGTGATTATCCCTGTGGAAATTGGGATGGAAACTCACAGGATCATGTCTTTTGATGAAACTCAGAATGAGTTGTTGATGAAGGAAAATTTGGATATGCTTGAAGAAGAGAGAGACTTAGCACGTCTGAAGATTGAAAAATATAAAAGTAAGATCAAGGCAGCATATGATAAGAGAGTGCGGCGGAGGCAATTCCAAGAAGGAGATCTGGTATTACGACGAGCAGACGCCTTAAAACCCCAAGGAAAACTGGAGCCAAACTGGGAAGGTCCTTGGATAGTTACAGAAGTTTTAAAAGGAGGAGCATATCGCATTTCTGATTACGAAGGAAAAGTAGTAACTAGACCATGGAATATATGTAATTTGAAGAAGTACTTTGCGTAGATCTTTTATATTACCTTTCTGTTTGTTGTTGTAAAATTTGCAGACGTATATTACTAATGACTAAAGTGATATCTTTCGTAAAGTATCATGATTATCAATATCACAAGTATATTTATTATGAATAAATAGAATCGATGAAGCTTCCTGGCAGAGGCCAGACTTCTACGTCTGCGACATCCTCTGACCTGCGGAGCAGAGACTCAGTCAACGCGGTCTCATTTTACGTCTTCCTGGCAGAGGCCAGACTTCTACGTCTGCGACATCCTCTAACCTGCGGAGCAGAGACTCAGTCAACGCGGTCTCATTTTACGTCTTCCTGGCAGAGGCCAGACTTCTACGTCTGCGACATCCTCTGACCTGCGGAGCAGAGACTCAGTCAACGCGGTCTCATTTTACGTCTTCCTGGCAGAGGCCAGACTTCTACGTCTGCGACATCCTCTGACCTGCGGAGCAAAGACTCAGTCAACGCGGTCTCATTTTACGTCTTCCTGGCAGAGGCCAGACTTCTACGTCTGCGACATCCTCTGACCTGCGGAGCAGAGACCCAGTCAACGCGGTCTCATTTTACGTCTTCCTGGCAGAGGCCAGACTTCTACGTCTGCGACATCCTCTGACCTGCGGAGCAGAGACTCAGTCAACGCGGTCTCATTTTACGTCTTCCTGGCAGAGGCCAGACTTCTACGTCTGCAACATCCTCTGACCTGCGGAGCAGAGACTCAGTCAACGCAGTCTCATTTTACGTCTTCCTGGCAGAGGCCAGACTTCTACGTCTGCGACATCCTTTGACCTGCGGAGCAGAGACTCAGTCAACGCGGTCTCATTTTACGTCTTCCTGGCAGAGGCCAGACTTCTACGTCTGCGACATCCTCTGACCTGCGGAGCAGAGACTCAGTCCAAACTTAAACTTCTACGTCAGCAACATTGTCTAGCTTGTGAAGGAGAGATCCACTTAACATTGTTTTATGATTATATTCCTTCAATGGATTATTAACTGGAGAAGTTGTTGGGAAGTTGTTGCATCATCAAATATATCTTGGACAAAAGATAACATGAAAGCTTCTGAACATCGGGTAAGTATTATAATTAAGAAACTTAGTATTGTACTCTTTTTTTATATTCAACATTTATATTCAACATGATAAGTTGTTAGAATTTGGGAAGGGCATAAACAATGGATATAAGAATAAAGATCGCAGAAATGAAAGTATTCATAAAAACAGAATAGAGAAAGGCAACAAAAAGGGCCTTCATGCTTTTAGCAGACATGTTATGTTCCCAATTGTACTCAGCCACACTTGGCTAATGATCAAAAACAAAATAGAAGAGAGTTTAAAATACAATTATTAGTCCTTGGATTTGGATCCAGAAGAGGTCTTCTTCGAAGCAGCAACTTCCCCAGCATCTGAAGTACGTCCTGTAGAGTCACCACTCAACATTACCAGATCTACAAGGGGTAGATCTGGCACATCTGTTTCAGATATTGGCGGAAGTGTGGGCAAAGCTTGAGCTTCTGCAGAGGATAGAGCGTTTGTCAATAAAGGATATGCACTCTCTTTCGTTGGAGTCATTGAAGGTGAGGCCTTCATGAGGTCTGAATATGCTTGTTGCAGAACTGGCAGCCACCAAGGATGATCCAAAGGTTCCAATTGATCTCCTTCGAAGTAAGGGCAAGCTGGCATATCTGCTAAAGGCTTATTGACGTCCAACTCACCTGAGAAGCCCTGTTCCTCTGCTTGCTTCTGGGCCGCTTCGAACCCATATTGGTAGTAATAACCAATATGGGGACCGAAATCTGCTAAGGACTTGCTGCTCTTTAAATAAGCCTCTCGCAATCCTTCCACTACGCGATTCAAGAAGGTCTGCCCAGCTTCTGTCAATAATAAGTTCTTTCGGCAGAGCTCTATCCCTTCAGCAAATTTCCTGGACCCATAGTCGCGACGGCTCTGCTTCTCATCCGCCAACTTTTTCTTCAGAGATTCCCTCTCTGAAACCCAACTGTTCTTGGCCTCTGCAAATGCTTTTTCAAGCTCCACATACTTCTGCTTAGCCTTCTCTGCTTCAGCGCTTCTCTCTGCAACTAGTCTGGCATAATCAGCCTGATCAGAGCTGCTGGCAACCCTAGCTTGAAGCTTGCTGAAATGAACAACAGCCTAAAAAATATAAAAGGTAAGTGATGTCTAAAAAATCATAATTGAAAAAGGGAAATTAGAATAATATACCTTAAACATGCATTGTGCTCCCTGAGCTAATTCATCCACCAAGGGAAGATTGCTAAGAGAAGCATTATCGTCAGAGGTAAGCATTAAACGGAAGTATTGCTTAGCCTCTTCAGCACTTAAGTTCAGTAAGGACTTGGGCAGTTCAATGTGAGGCGGCTCTATAGCAGAAGGCCGACCATGAGAGCGTCGTACTGTGATTTCAGTACGGTTGCTTTTCAGAGGTGATTTAGTTCGAGGGCGTTGAGGATCTGGTAGAGGTTCTGTAGATGTCAGAGCTCGTTTGCCTCTATCAGAAGCAGTTGTTTGATTATCTGGTCGGGGAGCTCTGAGATTAGCGCTGGGAGGTGCAGAAGGCCCCTTCTTAGCACCTGAAGTATCCTTTAAACGGATACTGGACATCCACTGACGATCTGCACAGACAAGAGTAAAGGCAGATGTGATAAGAGTTCTAGAAAATTTGTTACTAGCAAGGAAAAAATAAGATGTCTGTATATACCAAGTTCAGGAAGAGATGAATCTTGATCATCACAGAAGCCAAAAGCAGAGAGGATGGTCGGATCTTCAACCAGTTTCACTAGATCGAAAAGCCCGAACTCCGAAACAGATGAGTTTAAATTCTCAATAACCTCTCTGGTTTTATCAGAACAAGGAATGGAAGTTGGTTTATGAGGAGTAGGTTTGTCGTAATACCACTTGTTAGAAGGAAAGAGCCAGAACTGATCCTCAGGAGCTATAAAGAGATAATCACGTTTCCAATTCTTATCTACACTTTGAGGTTTTCCAAGGAAATGAGTCATTCCCCGGGGCTGAGCACTAAGATAAAAGAATGGTTCTTATATTTTAAAGAAAATTGGGAATGAAATAGGGCAGACGTAGGTTCACCTCCACTACCCTTGACCAAAATATAAAAAGATATCATAAAACGCAGAGCTGAAGGAGTCAATTGATTAAGAGGAATGCCATATCGGCTGGAGAGTTCACACAGAAAGTCATGAGGGGGAAATCTCAATCCAGTACGAAGCTGAGCTGTCCAGAACGCTAAGAAAGGCAGAGGAGCAAAGTTAGGTCTTTGATACTCAGCGGGTTTACGAATAATATAACTGGTGGGAATAGAATAGAGTTCACGGAGAAGAGGAATGCGAACAGAAGTGAAGGAGGAAGGACCGCTGACAGAATCATAAAGCGGATTGGAGGGAGAAAAACGAAGAGGATCAGCGCTGCTTGCTGAATCAGTCGCTTCTGGAGCTAGCAGAGAAAGAGGTTCTGGTGGACTGGGTGTTACAGAAAGAGCTCCTTCACGAGTATCACTGTAAGAATCAGAACACAGAAGCCCTTGAAGAGCTCGATGGGCGGGAATATCTTCACTCTGATTTTCGTCAGAACGGGAAAGAGATTCCGAAGGGGTAAAAACAGGAAGAGGCGAAGACATTTTCTACTCAGTTATCTATCAATGGAGAATATATGTGTGGGATTATATATACACTTCACACATATAAATATATTCAGCCTATGAACAGATGGTTCAACAGAAACTATTCGACCCAACAATGCAGAAGGAATTGATGCAAGTAAAAATCAATAAAACACACTCATTAAGAAACAGATGATACTCGAAGAGGGAATAATCACAGTCATCCACAATCGAATCACAGGAATAAGAAGGGGCAAGTTCAGCGATTACCTTGCGACATCCTTGAAGAAAAATGGAAGAATCTGTAAAGGAGTCGAGTGAAAATGGAGAAAATCACCGGAAATCAGTGACGTTAGCCGGAGAAAGGGCGAAATCGAGAAAAGAAAATTGGAGAAGATGAAGTTTGCGCAAAGAAAAGGGGGGAATGAAGAGAGAGAAAGATGTTCAGGGTATTTAAATGAAGAAGTTGAAGCGGTTCGAATTTCCTCTCTCCCTCATATCCTCCGGAGACACGTGGACGTATGGCCTAAAGACTAATATCCAATCAGTTCTGTCACTAGCATAGCTCTGCTAAATCGAACTCAAAACAGTTCTGCCATTATCATAGTTCTGCTATCTAAAGCAGTTCTGCCTAAATCATGGCCAAAATAGTTCTGCACGACAGACGTCTTTTGGGCCATACTATAGGGGGAGTGGTTGATATGGATCATATATTGGGCTCAATCTAATTTAATTTCACCGGCCCATTTACGAAGCCCAATATCACTTAATACATATACAAGTATTTAATAGGAGCCCAATACATATATATATATAAGGCCCAATACATATATATATAGAAGGCCCATGAAAAAAACAGGTAGAAGTATATATAAGAACAAAAATGGAGAAAATGGAGACATAAATTGATTAACATAAAAATACAGAAAAAAACAATAACAAGAAGGAAAAAGCTGAAAAGAAAAAGACAGCTTCACATTTACACAAGTAAATTATAGTTACTTGAAACAACAAATTTTGTGTGTGACCGTCTCACGTATCATGTTATATAAAATGTACGGGTCAGTTTACAATTCATACTTCACAACTTACATATAAGTTAATGGAAATGAATTTGATTTAATTATAAGATCGTCTCACGTAAGTTTTCTTTATCTAAACACATCACATATATCTTAATTATGGGACATTCTTTAAAGATTCATGTAGATAGTTCTACTTTTAAAGTTAATTTTTATTTTTGTTTGAATTAATTTCAAATTTGAACATCTAAGACATTTATTTTATGAGTTACTCTCCTGTGCACCAGTTGCACAGATTTGTGATCCGTGCAACTGGGCCGCATGCGGGCTGGGCTGGCCCGCCCAGCCCTTGCCTCTTTACTTATTTTGGCATGTTTTGGTCGTTACCCTCACGTTATGTTAGGGTTACCTTCGCGTTATGTTAGGGTTACCTTCGCGTTATGATAATGTGACCCCATATCCAGATTTCATACCCTTAGTTTAAAACCACTTAACTAAAATGTTAATCATACCCTCATGTTATGTTAGAGTTACCTTCATGTTATGTTAGTGTTACCCTCATGTTATGTTAGTGTTACCCTCGTGAGGGTAACACGGGTAACACTAACATAACATGAGGGTAACCCTAACATACCATGAGGGTAACCCTAACATAACATGAGGGTATGACTGCCTGAGCGAATCTTGGTGGGTTTGAGCGTCCACCAGGGTAACACGGGTAACACTAACATAACATGAGGGTAACATTAACATAACATGAGGGTAACCCTAACATAACATGAGGGTATGACTGCCTGAGCGAATTTTGGTAGGTTTGAGCGCACCCACCAGGCGCGTGGGGACGCGTGAGATCGCGTTGGGGCGCGTGAAAACGCGCGTCAGAGGCGCGTGGGGCTGGTCGACCCGGGTGCATGGATCCTACTTGCATAAAATATTTTGCCTTATTTTATATGGCTGAGAAGATTAAGTATTATATTTATTAATTTGTGTTTTTATTTTATACATACCACATGTGTTGAATATTCTAAATAAGAAATGAAATTGGGAATAGAAAATCTCATTTAACGAACAATGCATTTTATTTGTTTTTAGTGTGAAAACTCATGCAACAAAATTCTACTATTTCCTTTTGTTATTTGGTTGACTAATTGTAAAAAATAATCGTCCTTTTTTAAGATTTTATTTTATTCCAATAATTCAGTGCAAAAAACTACCTGGTAGTAATTAAATTCAAGTCAAATAGGCAAGAAAATCTTGTGGTGATCAAAGTATTGAAAATTAAAAGTGTCCCTTTTCGTCATTCATCAATTTTTTATTTTGTACTAATTGCTCAATATATAAATGTTTCTATGTAACAAGATAATATTAGTAACAAAACGTTTATTAAAATATTCGTGGATGATACATTCACATAAGTAATATTTAATAGTTTCTCCTTTTTGAACCAGTTACGTACCCTCTTTATATTTCTTTTAATAAAACTAATAATTAATGAAATAAAGCATGTGAAATCGAATTAAATTGATGATCATATTGTCTAGTGAACAACTCTGGAACAATAAAATGAATGATTATTTATATATTGAATTTCCGAATAGGGGCAAAATAAAAATGTAGCAATCCATTCACATGTTGGAGAGGACAAATTATAAAGATCATTTCAAAGCAAAAAAAAAAAAGTTGTATTTTTATTATTATTTATGCTCTAAAATACAGTATATACGTTTTGCTAAATTGTCGTGTTGCTACATAATTAAAAAACAATTAATAAAGTTAATTATCTTGATAATCCCAACTCGGAGTCGCTATCCACCAATAGGAACGCGTTTACGGACTCAAATTAGGTTATAAACTCTCTCCTAATCCCATGCTAAAAATCCGAGGTCCCCACCATGTCTTTTACCTAAACATTATTGTATTCTTGGCCACTGTTTATTAATCTATTCTTAATTGCACTTATGCTTCCACATATTTTATTAATCCTTGCAACAAAAAAAAGCCCAATTCTATTTAGTGCCATTGTTAAAGATTGGTGTTACACATGCTCCATCAAGAAAAGTGATCTCTAAAATATGGTGTATTATTATCCTTTTCTCATCGTAATTATACTTATTTTTCAATCTCTTGTATACATGTAAGAAATATCAATGGTTATCGATGAATAAATTATATTTTTAATCCATCAACTTTCAGTTCTGACACTTTTACTCATTATCTTATGAGATTAGTGATTTTATCTATTATCGTTTCAAAATTCGGAAATTTAACTCTATATTTAGCTCAAATAACGAGATCGGACAGCTAAATTTACATGTGATTAGCACTTGCACCTTGGTTTCGGGCTATTTTTATTCAATAACTTATTTGTTCTAAATATTTTGCCTAATAACTTATCTGTTCAATTCTGTCCATTAACTTTTTGAGTTATCTGTTTTTATAGGATGTCAGCTGCTAATCACATGTGAATTAAGCTCAATTTTACCGTTCGGGCTGAATTTGGGTCAAATTACCCACTTTTCAAAAGTTAAAGATAAAATCGTCAACCTAAAAATATACCCAAAAAATTTGTCAGGTAAAAAAGATAATTAACTCTTTATGGACTCAATGTGATTGTGTGTATGCGGATGATTTGTTTCACATCGAAGGGTGAGATATATGAAGATGCATTGATGAAGATTAGTGTATTAAATTAATCATACAATTAAGGTGAGTTTAACATATCTAATGGTCTGATTAGGGCAGGGTTGGTCCACATAGATATTGGTTCTAACAACTTTAGTGCTGATTTTAAGCAAGTCCAAGGTTTTGTCTTTGCGATGGCAATTATATCAACCAGCTGGATGTGTTGATCTTCACACTATTTATTTTATATATATATATATATATATATATATATATATATATATATATATATATATAAAGCATTATTCAACTTTAGTGTTCAACCCCATCCAACCAATTATTTTTTTTAAGTCACTTTTAATATCATTAAGTAGTTGTTTATAGTTTATTTGTACTGGGTTTTGAAGTTGAACATGAAATAAGAGATCAAAAGCTCATTCCCATTAAATATATAATTAGTTAAATATATGAACCATGATTTAAGAAATAGAAAAAAACAACAACCTTGAGACAAATAATTAACATTTTTTATGGTTAAAAAACTGCAACTATATATCTTTGGAATCATTTGGAAATCAATTGTGTGATACATCGAAATGCCTAGATTTCAGCATGATTTAATCCTTCAATCATTTGAGATTATATGGTAGTAGTACTCTACTTTTGGTTTAGAAAATGAGAAAATAGCTAAAATTACCACAATATATATAATGTTATAACAATAATACCATGTACTTTAACTTTTTGTCTTTTCTACCACAAAATATAAGGAATTATACTTTTCTACCACAAATTTAACGGAGTCCAATTTAACAATCATTGAATTATTGAGTAGTTGAATTATATTTACTTGAAATTACATTTACTTTTGAAATCTTATTTTTACTGAATTTTTTTACTTTTCAGAGTGATTTGAACTATCGTTCACGAGATGCACAAAAATTGCAAAATTCATCTATTTAATAAGTGAGGAAGATTCATTTGTTGCTCAAATTCGTAATTTTTTTTCCCTAATGTTGCAAAAGTTGAAGGATTATAAGAGAAAAAAAGTAGAAGAAATATCAAGTAAGCTTATTTTAATTTTATGTGGTTTGAAATTATTTCCGTAATAATTTTTCCATCTTGTATATTATTTTAATAGTCACTTGTATAGGGCTGAACGAGTGACCTAAGAGGGTTGAACGTGTGACTCATTACTCGTTCAACCCCTTGAGTGACTCGTTCAGTGATTGACCGAGTAAGGAGTGACTCAATAGGGTTAGCCTAGTCACAAAATTATAGTTAGCCTAGTTACCAAATTAGGGTTAGCCGTGTATAAAAATTAAAGTTAGCCGACGTAACTAGTTTAGGGTTAGCTGAGGTCCGAAATTAGGGTTAATCGAGTAACTAGTTTAGGGTTAGCCGAGTAACTGTTTTTAGGGTTAGCCTAGTCACTCCTTAGGATTAGCCGAGTCACCTGTTAGGGGTCAACACTCTTGATTCACTCGTTCAACCCTAAAGCAGTGACTCGTTCAATCCGAATTTGACTCGTTTAACCCTCAAAAATTTGCTTAATAAATCCAATTTCATTTGTTTTTCAGATTAATAAAAAAGAAATGTATTTCTCGATTGCGGTTTAGTTCGGAGACCATTGGGAAGATATTCAATATGTCAATGGTTCTCAAGAGTTTATTTATCTTCAAAGACTTAATTATTGGGATTTATTGACCTCCATTAATGGAATCGTTTGTGCTGATATGAATTGTTGGGGATATTTGATTCATACACTGATCGAAAATGATAGAAGATTGAAAGTTATTTAATTTTTTTATTTTTGGTTGTTGTGAATTTAAGGAAATAATATTAAATTCAAGAATCTTTAATTAAATTCAAAAATCATAAGCAAACAAAATTGTGGCAGACTGAAAATGACTGAAAAGCGGCTGACATAATTTACTTTTTCAGAAATTGTAGTATTTTGGGATGTTTTGTTATATTTTTTGGTACTTTTGTATAGACTTTTATATTAAATGGTATATTTGTATTGTTTTATATCAATTGGGGTAAATTGGGTTGGGTGCCACTCTTAGAAAATTGTGTACATTTTATTAGCAATTTTGGGATATCTGTATATATTTTTAAAAGTAAATTAGAAACTTGGTCAATTTAAAAATAACAGTTCAATTTTCTAAATATTGGGATTTATTTGATTAATATAAATGAATAGTTATTATTCATTATCATATGTGCCAGGAGAAAAAGTAGTACTACTATTAATTATTCAACAAAACTCGCGTGCAACCGTCGCACATGCGACGGAATTCCAGATCACATACTTATAGCTGAAAAAGACATACTTATGAGTGTAAAAGACATACTTTTAAAACTCATGTTTATACCTGTAAAAATATACTTATAAAACACATACTTATAGCTGAAAAACACATACTTATACCTATAAAAGACATACTTGAATTTGGTCGCATGTGAGACAGTCTCACAAGAGACCAACTCTTAATTATTTTGTTTATGTACCAATCTGGGCAAACAACGTCTAATATTAAAATATATAATTAACAAACAAATCCAATCATTTCTATTATATATATAATGTTGGCTCCAATCTTTCTTTATTTTTTAATATTTCATTAAAAGATTTATATATATATATATATATATATCTTAACTTACCTATATATAAAATCGTGGTCAAATACTTCAACTCATGGATGATTAACAGATTTGGAAAGTGAAAAAATAATCTTTAGAAAGTTAATATATCGCAAACTCTGCTGAAACAAGTACGTACTGCTATTTGTTTTTAATTTATAATTAATGAATGGTAAAGTTTTTCTTTATCCTTTTTATTAAATGAGTAAAAAGTCTAATTAATTTAGCACCTGATGAAAAGAAGTCATCGTTGTGGTTTGAAGGAAAACAACTGAGTTGCATCTGTTGGTGTCTTTTAGAAAGAAGATCAATAAAGATGTTTATGAAAATGACACATAATTAATAAAAGAAAGGTCCAGCAAATTCTGAGATCAGACAATTTTGTACATTTAGTTTTTGGGCTCTAGGACAATAATTTTTTGGGTTTCGTGAATTTTGCCCAATATTAACTTGAATCGTTTAATTGAGCTGATATTGCATGTAAGCTCCCCAATTCGGGTTGTTCGGACCAGTTTTGACTAATTTTGCTTAGGGATGTAAACGAGCCGAACCGAGTTGAACAATATTGGGCTCGAGTTCGGCTCAAGTACTTCGGTTCGAGCCTTAGGAATGGAGCTCGAGCTTGACTCGTTTGAAAAATATTGGGCTCGGTATTCGTTCGAGTTCGGCTCGGATAAGGCTCGTTAATAGGACAAATGAGCCCAGTTCGAGTTCGGCTCGATAAAAGCTCGAAAGAGTTCGGTTACAAGCTCGAATTCGAGCTTGATTGTTCGAGCTCGAGTTCGTTAACACTAATTTTGGCCTCCATTTCAAGATTTAACTAGAAAATAAACATAGTAATACATACAAATTTCACAATTCCTCAATGACGTACAAAAATAATTAAAGTAGTCAAATTTCAAGTCAACAAAATATTCTAAACATTAAACTTCTCTATCTTTGGTCTTTGACGACAAATACATATGTTCAACTGTCACCTACAATATTCAAAACAATAAATTTTGAAAATTAGAGATGTTAACAACTAAAAAAAACATAAAACAAATAATTTAATGCTCTATGTAAATAACTTACCTAAGATAGCTCGTCAATTTTGAAAAGAAAGCCTTTAAGCCAAATGTATCTCTTGAATCTCCGCAGTAGCCTTTTTACATACAAATATGTGTGTGATCAAATTATCATATACAAATCATATAAATATTGCATAAAAATGTATAATTATAACTCTAAAATTCTTATTGATGATAAATATAAAAATGTAAAATATCTAATTATAGATATGTTTTATGATTAAATTATTAATTTTAGATAATATGTTATATTTTTCAAGAAATGCTTGCTTTGTAGCTTCCTTTTAATTAGGCCTAGCTCTGTCAGATGGCTTGAAACTTCTATAGCTTGCTACTTTGCATTATGCTTTGGCATGGTCTCTTCCAGGTAGCTTCCTGTCAGGTAGCTTGAGTCTTTGGTAGCTTGCTGTTTTGCAGTATGTTTTGACATGGTCTCTTCCAGGTAGGGATGGAAACAAGGTGGGGCCGGGGGAGCAATGCCCATCCCCGTCCCCGCCAACTTCAAGGGGAATTTTTTTTCCCCAACCCCGCCCCGCGAAGATTCCCCACCCATAAAATGTTTTTTATTTAATTTTTTTAATATATAAAAAAATTAATATATAAAATTAATCCACAAATTACATATAACTAAAATGTCAAAAAAATCACCAAAAAATTATTCAATTTGTATAAAAGATAGTAAATTATTTAATTATATTATTACATTTTCATTAATTTTTTCAATATTTCAATGCATTTAGAAGAGGATGAGCAACGAGGGCTTTGTATTATTATTAATGTGTATATAAAAATATATTATTTATTTTATAATAATTTAATTAAGATATATTAAAATATTTATATAAATTGTCGGGGCCCCGCGGGGAACGGGGCCGGGATCCCCATCCCCGCCCCTGCCGAGGTATATTTCGGGGAATCCCCACCTCGTTCGGGGCGGATCCCCGCGGGGAACGGGGATTCCCCGCCCCACTGTCATCCCTACTTCCAGGTAGCTTCCTGCAGTAAGCAGTATCCTTTTTGTTGGAAACATTTAAGTATGTTTTGATGAGACAAAACCTTAAGAAAGTAACCCTAACTCTATATGCATAACCTAGCTCAAAAGGTTACTGCAACGAGGTTACTACAGAAGAAAGAAAGATCAGGGAAAGTGTCAAAGGAAGGACACTAAAAGAGAATGGTGGAAAGGAATCTGGTGAACTAAAAGGACACTAACGACTGCAGGAAGCTACTGGAAGAGATCTTGTCGAAGCAGACTATAAAGCAGCAAGACAGGAAGCTACTTGAGAGACCATGCCGAAAGCATACTACAGAACAACATGCTACAGAAGCCTCAAGCCACCTGAAGGAGCAAGCCAGAGAAGGAAGCTACAAAGCAGGCATGGGAAGAAAGTCAAAAGTTACCGGTAGAGAGAAGAAGTTACTGGTAGAGAGAAGAGAAAATGGGCCAATCAGAATAAGACACGTGGAAAGTGAAAAGTTGGTGTGTGTCAGAAGGAGTGCGGCACGTTTAATGATGGAAGTTTACCTACCTTCAACGGGTAGATTTCCTAATTTATAAATAAGAAGAAGACTGAAGACTGAGTAGAGAGAGAAGAGCGCAAGAGAGCGAGCAAGAAAAGAGAAGAGCTTAACAGAGAGAAAACTCAGAAGAATAAAGTGCAGAATAGAGGGGGAAGACAAACAGAAGAGAAGAGTGTTCAAAAGATAAGAAAAAAAAAAAAAAGAAAAGCTCAAACACTTTATCCCCTGAGACGCATGCTCAGTCAGTCAGTCCGGAAGCAAGCTTCAGCAGATCAACCTGCAAACGAAGCTCAAGCTTGCTGCACCCAGTTGAAGAAGAAGAAAGACAAACCTTTTAAGGACTATCTTGGAGTACTCAGTGCGAGGAATTGAGTCCTGCTAAGTTGTCCACTTTCTGAAGAACGAAGTGAGGACCCTGGGTGGATAGAATAGGATTCTGTGTGGGTCAGTGAGGAGAGTAGGCAAGCAGTTGTGTGAAGGCTTGCTACTTGTTAAGCAAAGGTTGTAATAGATAGGGCTATCTAAATCAACTAGCTTAACAAATGTTCCCTCTTGAGAAGAGGCAGAGAGGATGTAGAAGGATTACTCCACCTTCGAACTTTTGTATATCCATGCGTCTATATGTGATCACTGCTTTACTTGCATACTCTATGTTAAGTTGTACATCTTCTATACTTAGCTCTTCAATAAGAGAAAAGCTTTCGCAACCACTTTGATCAGTAACCTCCCAAAAGGTTACTGATTCTAGAATTGAGCTGATAGAAGAAAGAAAAGTTTGAAAATATAGTACGCTTATTCATTTCCCCCTCCCCCCAAGCCTACTACCAACCTATTTGGGACCAACACTTTTTAGTTTACCAGATTCCTTTCACCATTCTCTGCAGTATCATTCCTTTGAAGCTTTCTCTGTCATATCTTTCTGCAGTAACATCATTGCAGTAACCTTACAAGATAGGTTATGCCTATAGATTGAGGATTACTTATTCTATCAAAACATACTTAAATATGTTCTAACATAACCTTTCTACGTCCTCTCTTCTCCTTCACTAGGAGGAAATCCACTACGATACTTTAGATTTACAGGACTCTTCCTAACTAACTATTCCCTAAGGATGAACACAACCTACTAAGATTTTTACTCCCTTCTTAAACAATCAGACATGATCCACACAGGATATTATCCAACAGAGTGGACTAAACAACACAACATGGAAGGATTCCTATCAACTGTGGACACCAAAATAAATAAACCTAAGCAGACAACTAAATAAAGGTTAAATGAAAATGTTTTCTTCAACTGTGGTGAAACATGGCCTCCAAAAGATGGTTGTTGTCTGGATGACTTGCTTCTAAGTTGAGTGGGATTGAAAATGCTTGAATGTTTTTGAGCTCAATAATCGCTGGTATGAATATCAGTATACGACTTGGATTTTTAATCTTGTGTTTTTCAGCTCCATTCTTCCCCTTTTATAGATGGTGGAATGCACTAATTGAAGGTTGCACATTCCACGTGTCTTTCGTTTTAGCTCTTCACTTTATGCCGCACCATCTTGATCGTTGATCCATTTCTTGTTCTTCAAGGTTGTCCTTATATTGATCTGGATGACTGACATTTCTCCTCCTTGATCTGGATTTCCTAACTTTTCAAAAAAGAGCTTATAAACTTTTTACATCTTATAAGCTTATAAAATAAAATCTTATTTTAGAAAGTTAGTCAAACACTTTTGAAATATTATTTTAAAAAGTCAGTCAAACACTTTTGAGGAGTTTATAAACTATTTTAAGAAGCTTATAAATTTAGCCAAACACCCTCATAGTCTCACTTTGCTGAAAAGAAAATTAAAACAAATATTTTTCAAGAAAATATTTTTCAAGAAGAGCTAGCTTGCTACTCCTATGGCCCATTGATGCCTCTCCACCTTGGAAGCATATACACAGTTGTTGTGTCATCACCCGAAATTGCAAGAAAAGTTCTACAAGAACATGACCAAGCCCTTTCTGGCAGGACCGTCGTGGTAGCTGCCGAAGCACACGACCACCACAATAACTCGATATGATTTTTGCCAGTCGAAAACAAATGACATAAATTGTAAAAGATTTAAGTTAAAAATTTCTATAGTATATGAATCTACATAATACAATTTATTATAGAAAACTCATGTGTGTTTTTTAATACGTCTTTTTTATTTTAATATAAATGTTGGGATAAAATATTTAATAGAAGAAGATTACTACTTTTTAAAATACATGAACTTAAGCATAAATATTTTATATAATATAAATATTTAATGTTTTATAAAGTTAGAAGTTAATTTAAAAATATTTTATATTGGAAGTATGTATTTCATAATATGTAATGCTAAAAAGTACGTAATTTTTTATAAAAGTAAATAATTATATGTGTTCAATGTTTTTTTACTAATCAAATATTGTATAAAGTTATTTCTTACCTTTAAAGAATTGTTTAACCGCGCATCACGCGTGTGTAGTAGTTATTAATTAATCATATCAACTTTAACCCAGCATTACAACAAAATTCGTCTAATAGGACACTTTTAAGCGTCCTATTATGTTGTATAATAGTACACTTTTTATAATAGAACGCTTTTAAGTTGTGTCCTATTTGCTCAAGTCACAATAGGTGTAATAGGACACTTTAGTTCATAGGACGGCTAAGTGTCTTTAATGTGATTAGTTGAATTGGATATTGGGACACTCTCAATTGTTCTTTAATGTGTTAAACCAAATTTGATAAAAGGACACTTTAAAGCATCTTAATAGATCTAGTATTATTTGAACCTATTTAATTTTTTTTTAAATTTTAAAAATTATAATACTATATAAACCATTTGATACTTAATAACAAATATGATTTAAAATAGTTTCACAAAAAATATGCCAATGTTTAAAGTTTGACCATTCATCAACTATCAACCAAATAGCAACACAAATGCAAAATACATAAGTAATAAAGCATAAAAGAGTAACATTTGTTCCATTCAATTTTAAACCACTCTAAGTCTCCAATTGTCCAAGTCGCAAGTTATTCTCCGTCATTGTCATGAGCCACCTAAAATCAAGATAATGATAGCAAGATCATAGTTAATATTAATAGATAAAATTTATGAGAATACACAATCATGAAAGTTGGAAGAATATTAGAGAGATCACATCTGTGAGAAGTCAATCTTCTTAAGATAAGAACTAACAACTAAGAAGCTGGCCAGAAATTAGTACTCAACACAACCCAAAGTAGTGAAAGTATATCAAACAATAGAAAACTTATGAGATTTAACCAACAATAAAAAAGACACTAGTTTCATTCAAACTCATGAGACAATTAATTACAAGACAAAAAAACCAGCAACACAATCAAAATTTTCATAAAACATAGAAAAATACAGCAAAATCGAGAACAATAGTATTCAATAAAGCTAAAGAAAACTTTAAATACATGAAATTCTATAAACATTGTCAAATATATAATAGAATTAGATAAAAAGGAAAGCACAGTGAGATTCTATAAACATAGTCCAATGCAGACAATGATTTAACCCATCCTCATTCCTAAAAAGAGAAAATGGCCATGATTAGCCTATTTCCTAAAAAATGAGAACAAAATAACCCCCACTATATATTTACACCTTTATACCCACTTTTTAAGAAATGAGGCCAAAAGTACCCACTTTTTACCAAAGTCAAATATGGGCTCTGACACCAATCATCAGGAAAAGAAAAACTTTTTTCTCTTTCCTCTCTTACATGAGCACGTGTACTTACTCCCAAAATCACACGAAAAGTGATTTTCTCTTTCCTCTGTTACATGGCCACGTGTACTTACTCCCAAAATCACACGAAAAGTGTATATATGCTTTTAAATGCAGGGTTTTCGTGTAGTGCTCAGAAATGCAGGGTTTTCATGTAGTGCTCAGAAATCAAGGGTTTTCGTGTAGTGCTAAGAAATCAAGGGTTTTCGTGTAGTGCTCAGAAATCAAGGGTTTTCGTGTAGTGCTCAAAATCAAGGGTTTTCGTGTAGTGCTCAAAATCAAGGGTTTTCGTGTAGTTCAAAAATCAAGGGTTTTCGTGTAGTTCAAAAATTCCAGGGTTTTCGTGTAGTTCAAAAATTCCAGGGTTTTCGTGCAGTGTACAAATTGCAAGGTTTTCGTGTAGTATACAAATTGCAAGGTTTTCGTGTACAATGGGTGAGAAAAGAGAGAGAGAGAGAGTGAGAAAAGAGAGAGAAGAGGGAGAAGAGGAGAGAAAAGAGAGAGAGAGTGCGGCGCAATGGGTGAGAGAAGAGAGAGAGAAAAAAATTTGAAATGTCAATGCCCTAATCTCTGCCTAACTACACGAAAAGTGTGGAAAAGGAGGAGAGAGAAAGACCCAGTCAAAATCAATCAAAAGTGAGTCAAAAGTTGCTGCTTTTTTTGTCAGAGATTGTCATACTGTGTATTTTTTTATTGAGTTGACAAATTCAAAAGTGAGTATAATTGGGATAAAATTTAAGAATTGGGTTATATTTGGGATAAAATTATATGGGGGGTCTTCTTTGTCCTAATTTATAGAAAATAGGGTATAAATGGCCCCTATCCCTTCCTAAAAAGTGTGGAACTTCTCCCCATTTCTAATTCCATTTGCAATATTCATTCAGACAATTATACTAGGATACAATTTTCACTTATAATATTGGTGCACACTCTGGCAAAATTCCTTCATGATTTGGTAGTGTTATATATTCCAATTGCATCCAGACAATATTAAGATCCAATTTCTACTTATAGTATATGTCCTCTCCGGCAAAATTCCCTCGAGATTTGGTAGTTATTATTATATATTTACTTATAGTATGTGTCCTCTCTGGCAAAATTCCCTCGAGATTTGGTAGTAATTATTATATATTTAGTAATAGGAGTAATCTGAGAAAGAGTGAGTGAGCATTTGGATGCATATAATTGGCAAAATTCCCTCGAGATTTGGTAGTTATATAGTATGTCATCACTTACAAAACCTCCTTGATGATCCGATTATTCTATTCTATATTTTTTTATTTTTTCTCTAATTTCCTAGCATTTATGAATCTTATTTTCTCTATATCTTTTGTTGTATTTTGATAATGAGTTGCTTGACGACAATTAAGATTTAAATGTTGAGAGATGGACAATATTGCATAATTGATGAATGTATTATGATCAATATATTATTTCTTACATGTTAAATTATTAAAATATTACTTAAAGTTATTAGAATTCCGATTTGGGGCACACAATACCACAGAGACTCACAAGTCCTACTCTAAGGGAGGGGATAAATGAATTGTTAATTGAAATTCTTTCCATTCATTAATTTTTTTTATATTTAATGTAAATTGTGGAATCGAAATGTTAATGAGTAAAAAAATATAATTAACTCTATTTTCTCATTAAAAAAGGAAAAAAAATGGGTGACCACGGGCCAGCAGAAAAAGATGTCTAGTGTGGGTGCATATATCTTTTAAACACCATCCACTAATGGTTAAAAAAACAAAATAATCATACACTTAGAAATAGTGTTGATTAAATTTCATACTTAAAAGTTTTTCATAAATCATAATATTGTTACTCTATACATAGGGGTGTTTTACTAAATTTATTTTTAGAGTTTATAAGCGCTCATATCTTATAAGATGTTTTTAGAGCTTATAAGATGTTTAATTTAAGTTTAATATAAGTTGTTGAAGTGTTTGGCTATATAAGATGGTGGAGCTTATAAGTTGTTAGTAATGACATTTGTGCAATTTCAATGAATAAATTTGAAGGTGTTTTGAAAAATAAACTCTTAATTTAGAAATAAGTTGGGATTTTCCAACTTTTCAAAATGAGTTTATAAGCTTTTTACATCTTATAAGTTTATAAAATAAAATCTTATTTTAGAAAGATAGTCAAACACTTTTGAAATCTTATTTTAAAAAGTTAGTCAAACACTTTTGAGGAATTTATAAGCTATTAACATCTTATAAGCTATTTTAAGAAGCTTATAAACTTAGTCAAACACCCTCATAGTCTCACTTTGTAGAAAAGAAAATTAAAGCAAATATTTTTCAAGAAGAGCTAGCTTGTTACTCCAACTTAGAAACTATGGAATCATTATAAGCACTTGCGATATTACTAGGTTTGGTGGTTCTTACATTTTTTTTATCTACAGAGGTCGAATCCATGATGGCGACAGAAGCTTTCATTGGGGCCTTACCATCTTCTGATCATCGGAAACATTCTGCAAATGGTAAAAACCCCCCATCGATCACTTGCAAACCTCTCCAAAAACTTATGGCCCATTTGATTCGTTCTCGATCCGGTCTTCTTCTTCTCCAATGCAAATTGGAATTCTTCGGTTAGAAATACCTGCAAAACAAAGAACATCGGGGATTTTTCCCGGTGAAGAGACTCCGACGCTCAAGTCAGTGATCCGGAAAAGCTAGTAGTTTTTTTCCTTCTAATAATTTTTTGTGTTTTCTTGTGTGTGTTAAAGAATAAAAGAATAAAGGTTATAAATACTCCCTGAAGGACGTGGCAGTTAGATCTTTCATAAAAAAGTGGAAAATGGGTGATTTATCCGCGATCGTGGCGGTTATTTGAATTTAAACTAGTTCGCCTCATATATTCAGGATCAGTTCGTCCTCTTATCCCGAAAGTCTAGTTAGTTCGTGTTTGTTTCCATGTGAGTTATGAACTATTCTGTTCGCATCCATGTTCTGCTCACTTCTCCATTCTGTTCGCATTGGTTAGTTTTTATCTTCGAGCCGATTCGCTTTCCCAAATAATTCGAATGTCATCAGTTCGACCACATCAGTACTCCCCCCCCCTTCAAAGTGCGTGTTTACACGTACTAATGTAGTTCGTATTGCTGCTAAATGTGATGCTTCCTCTAGAAGCAACGTGTCCCATCAATCATTCTCACGCGACGCATGCTAGTCAGTTCCCTCATCCCAAAGCGCCTTTTCACCTCCATCGTTAGATTAGATCGTATCCAATGGTCGAAAATTTGTGACTTTTCATTTTCCCCCCAAAAAATGAAGAGTCGTCCAATTTTTTCCCCCCAAAAACGAAGAGTCGTCTTCTCCCTATATATACCATCTTCTCTTCACAAATAAAACTCTTCTGCAAAATTACTGTATACTCACACAAGCAAGAATTTTTCTCCTGCAATTTCTTGGACTTCTCAAACAAGCCAGGTACCATTTTCATTCCTTCCCCGTTTTCATTTCAATGGCTCCCTCCGATTCTCTAACCCTTTTGAGAGACAAAAGTGAATCAGATGAAGGGTTTGAGCAATTCCCTCTACGCCCCGTTTCTGAATCTTCAAACCCCAAACCTTCTTCTTCTGGCTGTCAAAACCCTTCCAATCCTCCTAAAAGATCTCGCAAGAAAACTGTAGATAATGTTTTTTCTGCAACCAAAACAACCCATACTCACACCATTCTTTTGAGTTCGCTCATGGTGGGGGGTTATACTGTTGTGATCCCCAGTCCCGATGATCGTCCACATCGGGCCCCTGCTGGTTGTCAGACATGGTTTTTAAAACATGTCACCCTAGGTTTAGTTCCACCTATCCATCCTTTTTTCCGAGAGATCGGTTCGGCTTTTGGTATATGTCCAAACCAACTACATCTGAACTCCATTAGTTACATCGTGTCTTTTTACATGGTGTGCAAATGGATGGGCGTCGAACCAACCTCTGATCGATTCCGATCTTGTTTTGTTCTTAAACACACCAATCCTTACCGTTTTTATTTAAGTCCCCGTAGTGGTGGGAAACGAGCTTAATTTTTATCGTCAGGAGATGATAAGATCAGCTCCTGGGAGAAGTACAATTTTTTTGTTCGTGCGCCACCGAACCAGCCTTTTCGATCTATTCCTTGGGCTGAAACTTCGAACCGGGCTAACCCTGCTCCTCAATGGGATTTTGAGATCGCAGCCTTGGATAGGATTTTCCGGTGGGGGTTGTTCGATATAGTACAGATGAGTTCTTGTGAGTCGTTATTGTCTTTCTGGGGACTTTATCCGAATAGTCAAGTTCCCCGCAAATTCAATCTAGGATGCTTGAACTTTTGTCACTATTTCTCTTATCATCTCTATTTCAATTTGTCGAACTATATCATACTTATAACTTGAATCGTTTTTATTGCAGACAAGACGATGAACAAATTCTTCAAATTCGGCCCAAAGACCCCTGACGCAGAGAAGACTGCTTTCTCTCCTTCTGAAAGAGCAGTAAATGCTAAACAAGTGGCGACCTTCCGTCAGGAAAAGGAGAGACGTCTCACCGAATTAGCCTCTAAAGCCCCCAGTTCGACAGAGGGGGTAGTACTTCTATTGCATCCCCTCCGGCTGCTGCCCAGGCCCCTGATACTGTTAATCCGGCAGAAGAGGTCAACGAGGAAGCAACTGAAGCCACGACTTCCTTACGCAGTAAGAAGAAAGGGCCTTCTAGTTCGCAAAAAACTCCAAAGAAGCAGAGAACCGATGAAGGACCCAAGGCTAGTTCGGAAATTCAGGAGGGAGTTGTTGTTCGGAGCGAGAAAGCTGCGGAGGAGGAGGAGGATGCTGAAGAGAAAGAGCTGAGATTGAACTTGACTCGGGCAGCGAACTTGAATAAATTTTTTGAGAGTTTGGGCAAAAGGGCCCTCCGCCGACGAGATCAACTGAGGGATGTGGTGGAGGAAAAGAAAACCTTGGAGAGCGACCTAACTATCAATGCCAGCAAAGCTGAAAATTTGTCCGCTAGATTGGAGGAGCGGGAAGTAGAGTTGGCACTTGCTCGTTCGAAGGTGGCCAAGAAGGAAGAGTTGCTGCTGGCCAAGGAAAAGTTTGCCATGGAAAAGCAGTCTGCTTATCTAACTACGGAGGCTGAGATCAGGAGGCTGAAGAAGGAATTAGAGGAGGAGAAAAGCACCCGAGCTGAGTTCGGTAAAGCCATGTGGAACGAGGGCTTTTATCACTTTGCTCGGAGCTCGGAAATGGAGTTGACAACGGAGAGCTTTCGAGAGAGACTCCTGTTCCGTCTCTGGAATTCTGTTCTCTTCCTTTCAAAGGCTGCTCCAATGGCCGAGACCTACTTTAGAGAGGGGGTCAGACTTTGCCAAGAGGAAATGGGGCAGGCCTTCCAGTTTGATGTGGATTCACTGGGCGAGAAGCTGCAACAAACATTTCCCATTCCTCCTGGCTGTCACGGGGATCCAAATGAAGATGTTGATGCCCACTAGTGGACAGGTTGTTTAGAAGAAGCGCTCAAAGAAGTTCTTCCAGACAAAAACCTCGATAACCCTGGTCCCAGTTCGGCTCCTTCAGCACCCGAAGAACTAGATCCTAGTTCGACCGTGGACTTGCCAGAGGACATGTTTGATCCCTTACTTCCTACCTCGATCCACAAACCAATGTCTGAGTCAACTCCGTCACCTGATCATCTCTAATCAACTTCCTTGTACCTTTTTTGCAAACAATTTTTTAGATAACGTTGTTCTCTTTTTCTTTTCTTTGTACCTTTTTTTATAAACAATCAGAAATGAGTAGCCTGATTTAATCACAACTCCTTCATTTTGAAAGGATATGTCTCTTCACTCAATCACACTTCACTTCGCTGAATACTTCACTCAGAAATCAAGGTATTCTGAGTGAGTACTTTACTTTGCTGAATAAGGATATGCTGAAAGAACTCTTTGTTCCCTTCAATTTGCTTAATCATAGAGTTCCGAGGGAACTCTTCAGTTTGCTTAATCATTAAGTTCCGAGGGTTCTCTCCAGTTTGCTTAATCATTAAGTTCCGAGGGAACTCTCTTCAGTTTGCTTAATCATTAAGTTCCAAGGGAACTTCTTCAGTTTGCTTAATCATTAAGTTCCGACAGGCACACGAATAATTATATATAAATCAGCAAAATAAAAAGACTCAGGGATTTAACGTGGTTCGGTCAATTCGACCTACATCCACGGAGTGCAACAGATCTCTTATTTCATTAAAGCAACAGGAATTTTAAAAAAAAATAGTAAAATAGTAACATACTGACATGCGATACTTCAAGTATAAAACTTCTTCAAATGATTGATGTGTCGTGGTCTTGGCAACACCTTTCCTCTTTCATCAGTGAGTTCGTAAGATCCTCCAGGCAAAACTTTTGAAACAGTATATGACCCTTCCCAAATGGCATCCAATTTCCCAATCTCCACCAGAGCATCAGATTGTCTTAAAACCATATCTCCTACTTGGAATTCTTTCTTCCGAATTTTCCTATTGAAGGCCGCTTGAATGCGTCTTTTGTAGAGTTCATACCGAATTCTAGCTTCATCTCTGACCTCCTCTAAAAATAACAAATCAGTTCTGATCAATTCTTCATTTTGTTGAGGATCAAAGTTAGTAATCCGTTGAGCTTCTCCTTGAATCTCAGCTGGGACCACAGCTTCCATTCCAAATGGCAGACTGAAAGGGGTTTCTCCAGTGGTTGATCTGGCTGAAGTTCGATACGCCCACAAAACTGATGGCAGTTCGTCTACCCAATTCGATTTCTCAAATTCGAGCCGTTTCTTGAGTCCATCCAATATGATTCGATTAACCACTTCAACTTGTCCGTTTGCCTGAGGATGAGCCACTGGGTAAATACTTGTAAAATTTTCATCTCTTTACACCACTCTGTGATCTTTTTTCCCTCTAAATTAAGCTCCATTATCTGACACCAAAATCCTTGGCAAACCAAACCTGCAACAAACACTTTTCTATATAAAGTGGATCATATCAGCCTCAACAATCTTAACCAAAGGTTCAACTTCGACCCACTTAGTAAAGTAATCCACAACCACCACCAAGAACTGCTTATTTCCTCTGGTTTTAACAAGTGGGCCAACTATGTCAATTCCCCATCTAGCAAAAGGGCAAGGCGAACACACAGTAAGCATTTCTGTCGCCGGTGTATGAATTCTCCACCCATGCCTTTGACAAGAATTGCATTTCCGAACTATCTCTTCAGCATCATTCTTCATTGTAGGCCAGTAGAAACCAGCTCGTGCAACCTTTCGAGCGAGCGCCCTTGCTCCTGCATGCTCAGCACATCCTCCTTCACGTGCCTCCTTTAGAACCTTAATTCCTTCTTCTTGAGATAAGCATCTTGCATCTGTGGGTAGAAAGGTTTTTCTGTATAACACTCCATCAAGAACATAATAGAATCGAACTTGTTTTTCCAACGTCTCGAGATCTTTTGTATGTCCTTCTTTCGCTCCTCCTAAAAAGTTCAACAAAGGAACTCTCCAATCATGCTCTACCATGTTGACATCCATTACTTCATTTTCTTTTCCTACTCCCATAACAGTAATACTCCTCCGCGAACAATCTTGTAATGAACTCCCAATCTTTGCTAGATAGTCTGCTTTCTAATTTTCACTTCGAGGTATTTGTTCGATCCGAAGTTTTTCAAACCTTTTTTCCATATCTCTTATCTTTTGCACATAAGAAATCATGCGATCTTCCTTGGCTTCACATTGGTTTTGAAGCTGTTGAGTCACCAGTTGTGAATCTGATTTAACTATCAAATCATGAGCTCCAGCCTATTCGGCCATTTTCAATCCCTGCAAAAAAGCTTCATATTCCGCTTCATTGTTAGATGCCTTAAATTGAGATTTTATCGCAAATTCTAACTCATCTTTCTCTGGGCTAATCAACAATATCCCACCTCCTGCTCCTTGACGGGATGACGATCCGTCTACAAATACTTCTCATTCCCTATTTTCTTGTACCCTGGTTGTCTCCTGGATAAAGTCTGCCAATGCTTGGCCTTTAATAGCTGTTTGTGGTTCATATTTTAGGTCGAACTGTCCCAACTCAATAGCCCATTTTACTAACCTTCCTGATGCATCCGGCTTCCCTAACACAACACTTAAAGGATGGTTAGTTCGTACTGTTGTGGCATACCTCAAAAAATATGGTTTTAATCTTCTCGTCGTAGTGACTAAGGCGTAAGCAACCTTTTCTACTTTGGTATAGCAGACTTCGACTCCATGGAGAACTTTACTAACAAAATATACAGGGAACTGATCCTTACCTTCTTCATGAATCAGGACCGAACTGACTGATTCTTCTCCGACTGCTAGATACACAATCATCGTACTTCCTTTAACAAGCTGTTTCAACAAAGGAAGTGAGAGGAGAAATGCCTTCAAATCCTCGAATGCTTTCTGACAATCCGCATTCCAACTGAACTGGCCATTCTTTCTTAAGATTCTGAAGAAAGATAAACCCCTATCTGCCAACCTTGATATGAACCTGTTCAAAGTAACAATACGACCAGTTAGTGTTTGTACCTCTTTTATAGTTCGAGGAGGTGATATTCCTTGTATAGCTTGAACTTTGTTGGGGTTGACTTCTATCTCTCTATCCGTAACCATATACCCCAAGAACTTTCCTGCTTTCACTTCAAACGAACACTTAGCTGGATTTAATCACATCCTATGCTTTTGGATTGTTGCCATTGTTTCCCTCAAGTCATCCGCATGTGTGTTCGCCTGTATGTTCTTTACTAACATATCATCAACATATGCTTCCATGTTACGACCTAATTGGTGTTTAAACACCTCATCCACCATTCTTTGATAAGTAGCCCCAGCATTTTTCAATCCAAATGGCATAACCGTATAACAATATGTACCTGAGGAAGTAATAAAAGCTACATTCGGTTTGTCTTCTGGATGTAGCCTGATCTGATGATATCATTGCGCTGCATCCATTATACTGAGGAGTTCACATCCTGCAGTTGAATCCACTAACTTATCAATCCGTGGAAGAAGATAGTGATCCTTGGGGCAAGCCTTGTTCAAATCTCGAAAATCGATGCACATCCGCCACTTATTCCCTGGTTTCGGGACCAGCACCACATTAGCCAGCCATCGAGGGTACTGGACCTCTTCAATATGCCCAATTTTCAGCAACTTTTCAACTTCTCTCTTGATGATTTCATTTTGTTGATCCCCAAAATGTCTCAGTTTCTGTTTAATTGGTCGAACATCAGGCTTGATGTTTAACTTGTGAACTGCTACTTCTGGGTTTATACCTTTCATATCCTCACGCTTCCACGTGAACAAATCCACATTATCTTGAAGAGCTGCCACTATTCTGCTCTTAATTTGTTCCGACAATTGACTCCCAAGCTGAATCGAATGTCCCGGTAGCACTGGGATTAACTCCACACTCATCAATTCGCCTTCTTCGAACTCTGCAATTTTCACTTCATCACATTTCCTTAAACTCTTATCCCTTTCTCGGTCAATGTCATCCCTCTGTGTGCTATGGCGTTTCCGAGACTCAGACTGTCGAACTGCCGCTACATAACAACATCGGGCAGTTTGTTGGTCACCATGAACCACTCCCACTCCCACTATGAGTCCCTCCTCATTTTCAACGGGGAATTTCATCATTAAATGTGCAGGTGAAATGACTGCAGCATATGAGCTTAGAGAAGGACAACCTAAAATCACATTATATTGAGAGGGCGCATCCACTATAAGGAAAGTCATTGTTTTATTTTGTCTCCATTATCCATCTCCTAGAACCATGAGAAGCTGGACCTTGCCATAAACTGTTACGGATTCTCCTACAAAACCATAAAGTGAAGTTTCTACAGATTTTACCTCCACTGTCGATCTCATCTTCTTAAAGCAATCCATGAACATAATATCAACCGAACTTCCAGTATCAACGAACACCCGCTCAACATTAAAGCCTCCTATCTCAGGAACGATCACCATAGCATCGAACTGAGGACTTTGAATAGCCACACGATCTCGAACTCTGAACTCGATCGCCACATCCTCGAAAATTGAGTGGACCGTATTCTGTTATTGTCTAACAGAATTAAGTCTCACTTTCCGAGCCCTGTTGGAATCTCCATCCGTTGGCCCACCCATGATCATATGAATAGTGAGTCTTTCTTCCCGTTCGGGCCTAGCTTGTGGTGGAAGAGGTGGAGGTGGAGGCAATTCATGTCGCTCTTGCATTCTTTCTCTTCTCGGCTCCTCTCGACCATTCCCCTGCTCACGATTTGGTTGAGTCCGACGAACAAAACGAGCTAATTTATTTTCCCTGATCAATCTTTCCAGCTCATCTCGTAAATGTAAGCATTCATCAGTCCCATGCCCATATTCATTATGAAATCGACACAATCTACAATTGCCAAAAGTGGGTGGCTTCATCGGATTAGGGCTCCAGGTTGACGGCCATTTTAGTTGGGGTAAGTTCCATATCTCCATTAATACCTGACCAGGTGGCATGGTCATGGGAGTGTACTGCTCATATCTTCGCCCTGTCCTATTATCTCGCAAAGAGGGTGGTGCAAATCTCATTCGGTGTTCTTCTCCTTCTCTTTTCCTTGTCATATCATGCTCCTGCGGTCTACTCATTCAATTCAAGCTCTCACATTTCTTCATCCGAACTGCTTTCTCCAAGTTAATGTACTTAATTAGTGGATCTTTGCAATAGGTCATCGAAATTTTTGGGTGTTTTCTTAACCAGCGAAGTATGAAGGTCGCCCTCTTTCAGACCTTGAATGAAAGCACTAACTACCAAATCATTTGAAGCTTCAGGAGCTTCTAGAGTAGTAGCTGTAAATCTTTTAACGTAATTTCTCAACGTTTCATCTCCTTTCTGTTTCACGCCAAACAAAGTCTAAGTAGATCGCCTCTGTCTCCTCGAACTAGCGAACTGATGTAGGAACAACTCCGACAACTGCTCAAAATTGTAAATCATCCTATCAACTGGCTGAACCATGTCTGGGCAGCCTTGGTAAGAGTAGTTGCGAACACCCTACACTTAATACAGTCTGAATATCAATGTAGTGGAGTGGTATTTTCGAATCTACATAAATGATCCCATGGATCTGTGGTACCATCATAATCAAAATTAACCGGCCGAAAGAAAACCGGTAATTCATCCTCCATAACTCCGTTAGAGAAAGGATTTCCCCTCGAACTTCTTGGAACCCGTCGAACAGTACTCTGGACTTCTCGCAACTCCTTTCTTAGATCATCCACCTTCTCAGATAGTTCTATATGTCCTCGCTTCTGGCCTCGAGGATGATCAGACTGATCTTCCTGCTCATCTGTTCGGGACTTGTCATCTTCCGGCTTCTTTCTGGCATGAACATCAGTGTTACCTTGTTGTGACTCAGCCCTTTGCTTACCTAAAGCTTTCTGAACAGCCGCTTCTATCAGATTTGAAAGTTCCTCCGGCATCAAAGTGACAGTACCGGGAGGATTCACCGGTGCGGAACTCTGGTCCTCATCCTGCCTTACAGACTGCGCTCCTTCTTTTAACCTCCTTCGAGATCCCCTGGTATTCACCATTTTCACAATTTCTCAACGTCTTAAGAACTCAAAGTTGTGATAGTTCCCACAGACGGCGCCAATTGATTCATTCTCGATCCGGTCTTCTTCTTCTCCGATGCAAATTGGAATTCTCCGGTTAGAAATACCTGCAAAACAAAGAACATCGAGGATTTTTCCCCGTGAAGAGACTCCGACGCTCAAGTCAGTGATCCGGAAAAGCTAGTAGTTTTTTTTCTTCTAATAATTTTTTGTGTTTTCTTGTGTGTGTTAAAGAATAAAAGAATAAAGGTTATAAATACTCCCTGAAGGACGTTGCAGTTAGATCTTTCCTAAAAAAGTGGAAAGTGGGCGATTTATCCATGATCGTGGCGGTTATTTGAATTTAAACTAATTCACCTCATATATTCAGGATCAGTTCGTCCTCTTATCCCGAAAGTCTAGTTAGTTCATGTTTGTTTCCATGTGAGTTACGAACTATTCTGTTCGCATCCATGTTCTGCTCACTTCTCCATTCTGTTTGCATCGGTTGGTTTTTATCTTCGAGCCAGTTCGCTTTCCCAAATAATTCGAATGTCATCAGTTCGACCACATCACCATTGATGCCTCTTCACCTTGGAAGCATATACACGGTTGTTGTGTCATTACCCAAAATTGCAAGAAAAGTTCTACAAGAACATGACCAAGCCCTTTCTGGTAGGACTGTCGTGGTAGCTGCCGAAGAACACAACTACCACAATTACTCGATGGGATTTTTGTTAGTCAAAAACAAATGGTGAAAAGCATGAAATATTTGATTTATAGGTTCACCGAACAATGTACAATTACAAAGAAAACAGAATACAAACGAAAAACAGAAACTGATGTTGTCTCTGGTGTTACGTGACACAATGGGCAACACCGAAATAACAGAAATTTTAGGACAGCCTTCTTGTTTCTCCTTTCTCCAACTTTGCAGCAACCTTTAGCCACGAACGGAACTCCTCCACAGCAACATGAACAACACACGAACCAGGTTTAAGTCGAGTCAAGGTTAGACCTTTCCCCTCAAAGACGAATACGTCTTGGCTAGTGCTCACGGTTTGACGTAACGTCCCCAAAGGTAAAACGACTTCGTCTTCAAATTAGTAGCACCACAAAACTTGAAGCTCCAGCGAACTAGAATGGGAGATGGACTAGAATGCATGATCTATATGGAAAATGTATGCATTCTTGCACTTTGGTTCAAGGAATGCTATAAACTTCAATGCAACAAATATGAGAGGAAATGATGATGCTCTAAAGCCTTTTCAAAGTATTTTCATGTGTGATTTCCGTGCATCAAGAATGCCTATCATATGGACTTCATTCCACACTCTTATAGGCCATGGGAGGGGAATAACTACCCCACTAAGAGAGTGGTGTAACCACCTCTCCACTCTTTAGAACCTCCAAATAAACACCCTTGCTCACAACTTCATCCTAGAAGTGGGCTTCCATATTGGACGACCATGAGCCTTATGAACATGGGCCACAAGTCTGAAACAGGCCGCAAGTCCGATGGGCTTCGCACAGACCGGACTCGATAGTGTTGTCCCGGTGTTGCCAACACCCCAAACAACATCAGCTGGGCCAGCACCAATAGGCAGAACCCATTTTCGTGTATTAATTTCTCATTCACCGAAAATCAATTTTGAGCTTTTCAACACACTATATTCATATACTCGAAATGTAGATTCATTGTGTCTTTTGTTTTTACAACAGCCCACGTTGGGTCCTTCAATTTGGTGGTCAAACATGTGTTGTAACACATTTCAAACATTGGTCAAAATCAATTTTCCCACACGAAAAATATGCAGGGAGCATTTGTTCTTGATGCATAGGCTCAACGACAGCCAAGGGCTTCGACGAGAGAAGCTGCAGCAACTTTGCAACTATGTGAATGAATGCTCTTCCATGGGCAGTGTTGTGAATGTTGCAGAAGCTACCTTCATAACCACTCTAAATCTTATTACGGCCACACTTCATAACAATGGTGTGGCAAATTGTTGTACATGACAAAGTGATCGTGAACCAATGCAATAATGATGGTGATAATGCATCATCATTGCATCGATAAAGTAGGATAAAACTCAATGGTGTTTAGATGTATCGATGAATAATATAATCAATTAATTTAGCACACACATCAAAGCAACCAATGCAACAATTACTTATAATTGTGATCATGTATCATTGAATCCAAACATTACAACAAAATTATTGTTGGTCTCAAGTGGTAGAAAGTTTAGAGGGGGTGAATAAACCTTCTCAAATTTTCAACTTTTTACTTCAAAAAATGTAAGTTTCTACAGTGAGCAGTAAGCTACTGAGCTTGCTGCTTCTGATCTATGTTACTGCTTAAGCAGTAGGCAGATGAACTTTTAAAGAGCGCGGAAAATACTTAAAACTATGTTGTTTTCTAAAAACACAAGATGCAATATGATAGATATAATATGATGCAGAAAGCTTTAAGTAAACTGTTAGAACAGGCAGTATGATATATAGTGGTTCGAGCGTGGAGTAATCCCTCTACGTCTATTCTACTCCTTTCACACAGGATGAACTTTGTTAAAGATTAATTGGTTTACAAAGACTCTACTAATACAATCACACCCTAACAAGACAAGTAGCCTTCCACACAGGTAGCTACAATGACCAATATAATAGCCCACACATGACTCCTACTCTTCTAACAAGAGTGAAAACACTTAGCAGGAACTACCCTCCGCTATGAGACTCCTAAAACAATTTATGTAATAAAAAGATGGTTCTTTTTTAACTTGAGGTGCAACAAGCTTCTGATGAGGTAGCTAAGGTAGCTGGATTGCTTGTTACTGATAGATTGAGTGTCTGAAACTTTAAGGATTTTGAATGCTTGAGAACTTCGAAAATATGTTTCAGATGCTGTTTCAGATGCTGTTTCAGGTGCACTCTTCATATATTTATAGGCTTCAGGAATTTTTACCTGTTGAAGAAGGTAGTTTTCTGATCAGCAAGGTGTCCAGCGTTGATTAGCTCGTATAGATTCTCTGTGCATTCTGGTACACCGTTGTACTGCACCATTTATTTCTACATAATCGTCCTTCTTGTCTCCTAAATCATTACAGATGTTCTTTTCTGAATGACTCATCTTTGAATATTCCTTTATGCGAGATGAGTGTGTTGATTCAGAAATAACGGTCTTCCAGGACGATCAAGTGTTCATAGTCGTTTATTGGAACTCAGCTTGCTGTGCAGTGAGCTTGATTAACCTCCTGCAGTATCCAGTAAGTTAGACTAGCTTCCTTTCTTGATCAGCATGCTTGACTAGCTTCTTGTAAAGGTCAGTACGGTTGGCATGCTTCAGCTAGCTTCCTGTAAGATTGCTCCATAGCTTACTTTGTTTAAATAGTAGGCTTTAGCTTCCTTTAACGAGCTTCCAGTGATCTTCAGACAGCATCCTTAACTTACATTGAAAATTCTAAATACAATGTTACTACTATCTGTCTATTACATGTTTTGTCTTCATCAAAATGTATACAAAGGTTCCTAACAATTATTATATAAGCAAAATAGGACAAAATCATTGTTGCAATGATTTTGATATATACATATTGTAATAAATAGGCTGAGAAATAAGCATGCATAAAATGTAAAAGAATTGGCAACAGGTCTTTTACATCGGTTGAAAAAGTGTTGTGGTTTAGGTGTTGAAAATTGGGTTTTGAAAGGCTGAGTGAAAAGCGCTAATTCACTTAAAGAAGCGTGACACGTGGACGAGCGCTTTTATTTGATTGGCCGAGTAAAGTCGTGTATGACTTAAAGAAGCACATTTGTATTGTTTGGAACTGTGGTTAGGGGAGTTGTTTCAGCGAATTAGATGTGGACGCGTGGCGGCAGTTGAGACAGTTATCTTGGATCGTGAGTTGAGCTAACAGATGCAGGGTTCGATTTTGGATCCAAGGGAGCAGATTCAATCGCGAATATCTCACACATTTCTTAATGTTTTTCGTTGATTCTTTTTTCTGTATAAAGCTAAGATGTAGCTCTTTCAAGAGAGATATATTAGAGTGAGAGTTATCAATTGTAGAGAGAGAAACTAGAGTGAGAAATAGCTTGAGTGTTCTTAGTTCTTGAGTTGTAAACTTTCAGATTTTGATTGCTTGAATGAGAAAGGTCCTCTCCCCATCGTTTCCGTGGATGTAGGAATTTGCTGAACCACATAATTGATTGTGTGTTGTTGTTACTTGCGTTGATTATATTTTGGTGGAGCTAAGATCCATAGTTAGGGTTTTTCAATCCTGGAAAGTAGATTGTGTGTTCTTGGTTGATTGCAGGAGATTACATTGTCAAGTGGTGCCGTCTGTGGGAATCGGCACAATTAATCAAGATGTCTACTACTCATTTTGATGTTGAAAAATTCAATGGCAAGGGGGACTTTGGGTTATGGCGCATCAAGGTAAGGGCACTCCTTGTGCAGCAAGGGTTTGGTCTAGCTCTTCAGGGTACACAGGTTTTTTTCCAGAATCCATGAAGGAGAAAGATAAGGCTCAGATCTTGGACAAGGCCCATAACACCTTAATCTTGTGCTTAGGAGACAAGGTACTAAGGGAGGTCTCCAAGGAAGTAACTGCTCAGACTGTTTGGGAAAGATTGGCAGCGCTTTACCAAATTAAATCTCTGACAAACAGGTTATATATGAAGAAAAGGTTTTACTCTTATAAAATGGCTGAAGATAAACCGGTGGCTAATCAAATTAAGGAGTTCTGCAAGGTTTTGGATGATCTTGAAGATGTAGAAGTCTCTTTGGTAGAAGAAGACAAGACACTTATGCTTTTTGGTTCTTTGCCCAAATCCTTTGAAAATTTCTGTGATTCCTTGTTGTATGGTAGGCAATTGGCTCTAACTCTAGATGATGTCATCACAGCTTTGAGAACAAAAGAACTATCCAAGGCAAATGATGCCAAGTCTGGAAACACTGAAGAAGGGCTTATAGTGAAACACAAGCCAAAGAAACATTTCAAGAAAGGTAGCAAAGGACAACCCAAAAAGGATGGAAACCAGTCTCAAGAACACAAGGATGATGTTGAGCAACAAAGGTGTTTTCATTGCCACAAACCAGGGCACTTCAAGAAAGACTGTTTGAAGTTCAAGAAGCTGAAACAAAGCCAAGGAAACCAAAATCAAAAATAGGTAAATCAGGTAACACAATCTTCTGAACCCTCTACACCTAACTCTGGTTATGAATCTACAGATGTCCTTGCAGTAACCACAAAGGGAACAGAAGAAGATTGGGTACTGGATTCAGGGTGTTCATTCCATATGAGCCCTAACAAAGAGTGGTTTGATCAGCTGACTATCAGTGATGAAGGACTTGTGATGTTGGGAAACAATCAAACCTGCAGAGTTGCTGGTATTGGATCAATCCCCTTGAAGATGCATGATGGTGCAGTGAGAGTCCTATCAAAAGTCAGGTTTGTCCCTGATCTCAAGAGGAATCTAATCTCTCTGGGAATGTTGGATTCTCAAGGCTATACTTTCAAGTCTAAAAATGGTCAAATGAAAATCACAAGGGGTTCTCTAGTTGTTATGAGAGGAAGCAAGAAAATGAACTGTATTACTTAGATGGTGTTACAGCAGTGGATGAAGCTCACTCAATCAAGGAGATGGACAAGACACAGCTATGGCATAAGAGACTTGGTCATATCAGTGAAAGAGGATTGATAGAACTTCAGAAGCAGAAAGTTTTTGGAAATGACAGGATCACTAGCCTAGATACCTGTGAATATTATATTCTTGGTAAAGCAAAAAGGCTAAGTTTCAAGACAGGAAACCACACTACCAAGGAAATCCCTGAATATGTCCATTCGGATCTGTGGGGGCCAGCCACAACTCAGACAAGAAATTGAGGAAAGTATTTCATGTCTCTTATTGATGATTACTTAAGGAAAGTGTGGTGATAATCCTAAAATCCAAGGATCAGACATTTTAATGCTTCAAAGTGTCTCAGGACTGATAATGGGTTGGAGTACACCTCTGATAAATTCAACTCTTTCTGCAAAGAGAAAGAGATTCTAAGACACAAGACAATGCCAAGCACACCTCAGTAAAATGGATTAGCTGAGAGGATGAATCAAACTCTACTGAACAAAGTGAGGTGCATGTTGTTAAGCTCAGGTCTATCCAAGTGCTTCTGGGGAGAAGCAGTCACCATTGTAGCTTATCTTGTGAATAGATGCCCCTCAGCCGCAATACAACTTAAAACCCAGAAGAAGTATGGAGTGAGAAACCAGCCAACTATACTGAACGCAGGATATTTGACAGCCAAGCCTATGCTCATGTAAGGCAAGATAAACTGGAATCAAGGGCTTTAAGATGTGTGTTCCTAGGCTACACTAAGAGGATAAAAGGCTACAAGCTGTGGTATTATGAGAAGGATTACCAAAAATGTCTAATCAGTAGACATGTGACCTTTGATAAAGTAAGAATGCCACTGAAACAAGAAGAGTCCACTGTAAAGCTAGGTTCAGATTAGGAGGGCTCAAGGCTTGAGGTAGAGACTCTTCTGGAGAGAAATCAAGCTCAGGAAGTTCAAGATGAAACTCAGAATCAAGCTTCATCAGATACAGATTCAGAGGATGAACAACATGATGGAAATAGCATGGAGACTTATCAGCTGGTCAGGGACAGGGCTAGAAGAAACATAAGACCACCTGTAAGATTTGGTCATGCAGATAATGTTTACTTTGCACTTCTTACAGCTGAAGAGGTGGATACTGAGGAGCCAAAGGACTATAGAGAGACTATCTCTTGCAAAGATAAAAGGAAATGGTTAGGAGCTATCCAGGAGGAATTGAACTCACTTGCTAAGAACAGTACTTGGAGTATTGTCAACAGACCAAATAACAAGAAACTTGTGGGATGCAAGTGGATTTTCAGGAAGAAGCCTGAAACTATTCCAGGAGATGGAGTAAGGTTTAAGGCCAGACTTGTGGCTACGGGATTCACTCAGAAAGAAGGAGTGGATTATAATGAAATCTTCTCTCCAGTGGTCAAGCACAGTTCAATTAGGATTCTTCTTGCCATGGCTGCTCAGTTCAGAATGTTCTTGCATCAAATGGATGTTACTATTGCTTTCCTACATGGGGAATTGAAAGAAACAATATACATAAAGGTACCAGAAGGTTTACAGGTGGAAGATAAGGAGAATAAGGCTTGTATGCTCAAGAAGTCATTGTATGGCTTAAAACAAAGCCCAAGACAGTGGTACTTAAGGTTTGATCATTTCATGCACAAGATCAAATTTCAAAGGAGCAAGTTTGATAACTGTGTTTACTTCAAACATTCTCAAAAATTTCATACTTACCTTTTGCTCTATGTTGATGATATGCTAATAGCAAGCACTGAGATGACAGGTATAAACCAAATCAAGAAGCAGCTGAAATCGGAGTTTGAAATGAAGGATCTTGGGCTGGCAAGGAAGATGCTGGGAATGGAGATCATTAGAGAAGGTGATCAAGGTTCTATTGTTCTAAGTCAAACAGAATACCTTAAGAAAGTACTTATAAGGTACCAGATGAATCAGTCCAAGGTCACTTCAATCCCAATTCAACCTCAGATCAAACTCAGCAAAGCTCAGTGTCCTTAGAGCAAGAAGGAAGAAGATGAGATGAGCAGGATACCTTATGCAAATGCAGTTGGTAGTACCATGTATGCAATGGTGTGTTGCAGGCCTGATTTAGCTCATGCTATGAGTTTGGTAAGTAGGTACATGGCAACTCCAGGAATGGTGCATTGGAATGCAGTGAAGTACATGCTCAGATACATAAATGGTTCATTGAGCAAATGTTTGAGCTTCAGTAATAAAAGGTGTATAGATGATGATGTAACTGGCTATGTTGATGCTGATTATGCTTCTAACTAGGATACTAGAAAGTCTACTACAGGTTATGTGTTCACATTGTTTGGAACTGCAGTAAGTTGGAGGTCTGCTCAACAATCTATAGTTGCTCTATCCTCAACTGAATCAGAGTTCATAGCTCTTATAGATGCTGCTAAGGAGGCAGTATGGTTGAAGAGGATATTGGAGGAGTTTGGTCTATTTCAAGAGAGTGTCACAGTGAATTGTGATAACTCTAGTGTCATACACTTAGCCAAACATCTAGGGATGCATAAGAAGACTAAGCATATAGATGTTAGGCTTTATTTCATCAGGGATTTGGTGGAGAAACAGGTTCTTAAAGTGAAGAAAATTCCCACTGAGTTGAATCCTGCAGATATTTTCAATAAGGGTGTTCCACCTTCAAAGTTTCAGTTGTGTATGGACTTGATTGGACTGAAAGGGAAGCCCTCCACAAATGTCACTTGAAGCTTGTCATATGGGCATGCAATTGTCTCAGCCTAAGGTGGAGATTTGTAATAAATAGGCTGAGAAAGAAGCATGCATAAAATGTAAAAGAATTGGCAACAGGTCTTTTACATCGGTTGAAAAGGCGTTGTGGTTTAGGTGATGAAAATCGGGTTTTGAAAGGCTGAGTGAAAAACGCTAATTCACTTAAAGAAGCGTGACACGTGGATGAGCACTCTTATTTTTGATTGGCCGAGTAAAGTCGTGTGTGACTTAAAGAAGCGCATTTGTATTGTTTGGAACAATGGTTAGGGGAGTTGCTTCAGCGAATTAGATGTGGACGCGTGGTGGCAGTTGAGACAGTTATCTTGGATCGCGAGTTGAGCTAACAGATGCAGGGTTCGATTTTGGATCCAAGGGACCAGATTCAATCGTGAATATCTCACGTATTTCTTAATGTTTTTCGCTGATTATTTTTTCTGTATAAAGCTAAGATGTAGCTCTTTCAAGAGAGATAGATTAGAGTGAGAGTTATCAATTGTAGAGAGAGAAACTAGCGTGAGAAATAGCTCGAGTGTTCTTAGTTCTTGAGTTGTAAACTTTCAGATTTTGATTGCTTGAATGAGAAAGCTCCCCTCCCCATTGTTCCCGTGGATGTAGGCATTTGTCGAACCACGTAATTGATTGTGTGCTATTGTTACTTGCTTTGATTACATTTTGGTGGAGCTAAGATCCATAGTTAGGGTTTTTCAATCTTGGAAAGTAGATTGTGTGTTCTTGGTTGATTGCAGGAGATTACATTGTCACATATGATTTTTAACGAGGGTCGATTCTATTTTAAATGTTGCCGTAGAGGTTTTGTCCGATTTTGATCCTATTATTTTCCGATTATCAATTTTGTCTTGCAATAAAGAAATATGTCCAACTTAAGTACTTTTCGCTGGAATCAGAATTTTCCGGCTAGGAATTAGTCGGCGATTGTATGACACTCACCAAAAAGTTGCAGAAATTAAGATTCCAGCGAAAAAGTGAATGAAATTTGTCACATTGCTCAATTAAAGGACTAAAATTAATAATTGAATAACAGGATAATAATGAAACAACACCTCTAGAACAGGATAAAAAATTGAAATAACCCTTATTTACGACGATAATATATCATTTCATGTAGAATTTGTCATCGATCTGTCTTTATTTCCTTCTCGTTTTTGTTATTTTTGGTCCTTCAATGAGTAGGGTGTATGTGTTCTAGACTGCGAGATCTTTTTCGAATTATTGAAGTGGAAGTAGAATTGGACATGTGGTAAAATCAAAATTGATGGCCGGCCTTCATATAGGAGTAATAATTAAAGAACTCGAATAGTCTAAAGTTACATATTAAGCAACATTTAATTGAATTTTTCTAAGTGACATTAAAGGAGAATTAATTAAAATTGTCAACCCTTTATAATTTGTCAACTATCTTGATTTTCTTTCTCATGTTTGTATTTAATTTTGATGTCCTTAGATGAGTGGGGTGTATGTGCGGTAGACTGCCAATTGTTTATCTGAATTATTAAGGTGGATAATACAATTGTAAAGAGAGCATCAGCCTTATAATTCAAGTAGTATATATCCTACCTTATGGTGCAGAGTGTGAAGATCCGGGTTCGAATCCGAAACATGTAAGTTTTCGAATATTTCTTATCCCCTTCCTTCCACTCCTCCCAAACTTATTAAAAAATAAAATTAACACAAGATTAGATAGATATGAGGAGAAGCTCAACACTTTTTCTGAATGAGGATGGGTTGAACCATTCTCTCCGTATGGTAGTAAATACAACATTAATTAGTGGTCGTTTGTATCGGGATATATACTACAGGAAAATGAGTATTTATCATGAAAAATTACGACAACAAATTGTTGTAAAAAAATGATAAAATAAATTGAAAATACGTTGTCATGAAATCAATGAAAGAAAACTTATTTGCGACAACATGATGTTGTCATGTTATCGCTAACTTAGAGACAAAATCTTGTCGCAAAATGTTTTTGTTGTTGTCACAAAAACTCATGTTTTCTTGTAGGGGAATAAGGAATTAATTTTTATTTTTATCCATTTACTTTTTTTATTCTAGCAATTTTATCATTATATTTTCGGGGGAAAATTGGTCCAAATACCCCGTATGTTTACCCTAATTATAAATATACCCTTTATTTTTTTCTTTTCATGAAAGTACCATTTATGTTTCGAATTTTTGCCAAGGATACCCCGTTACCTGCTGTACCAGGTAACTATCCGATTTCATGATGATGTGGCCGGTAAAATACACATGTGGATTATAATTATGCATTTTTTTTCTTTCCACGTCACGAAGGCTTTCCAAGTAGACAATCCACTCTCCCAAATGACACACACTTAGCAAAAAACGGGTTTGACTAAGAAATCTCCAATTCGATTTTGAAAAGACCCTAATCCTATTCCTCAGAAAAACCTCCATCGATTACTCACTATTTCACCATGAGATTTAGAGAGAAGAACAAGAATGACGATCCTCCTCCAGATTACGGTATGTATTTAGTATTTTAGGGTTTAAGGTTCAAGTTTTATAGTGTTACAGTTGTGAGTTTCGATTACGCTTTTGATATGGTTTTTGTTCCATTTTTTTTAACCCTTGATTTGTGTGGATAATGACTTGTGCTTATTGTTTGTTGCTTGGAATTATAAATGTATTGGATATGTGGAATTACAGTTTTGTTATGTTTCTTTTTTTGTTGATTGTTTGTTTATTCTACTTTGTGGGGTATGTGTGTCTTTATAAATGTGGAATTATAAATGTGTTGGATATGTGTCTTTACTGCATGATGTTTGACTGCTTTTATATTTTATCTGAGACAAAAAAGAATCTTTGGGTAGAATACAAATAAAGGGACATGTGGGGACCTATATGCTCCATTTTCAATATCTTTGTAAAGCTTTTGAGGTGTATTAGAAATTGATAAATTGTGTTCACAATTACAGGGGCAAACAGTAGTGAATACACTTTATGTCTTCATTTTGGGGGGCAGTTGGGTAATGATAAGGCTTCATATGTAGGGGGGATTTGTTTAAGTTTGATTATGTGGATGAGAAGGCAATTACCTTAAAAGGGTTGAAAGACCTTTGTTGTTGCATAGGTAGTACTAATTATGTTAGTCTGTTTGGGAAAAAAAATGGGTCTGGTGAGTTATTTCATATCCAGAGTGATGGTGATGTGAAGAAGTATTCCAATCAAGGGGTTAAAGAGTTAGACTTATACATTGTAGATGTTGATTTGGAAAGGGAAAATGATAGAGAGCTAGAGAGGAAGGGTAAACAGAAGTTAGTTAGTGAAGATAAAGTTAGTGAAGATCTTTCAGATGACTACTATTCTATCTCTAAGGAAGAGGGTGATGATGATGACTTACTATTTAGGAAATACACTGATGTAGATGTTGAGGGTCTAGGGTCTGAAAAGAGGGTTGAAGAATTAGGGTCATGTGATGAGGACATACTGGTGAGTGAAGATGATTTTCATAGTGTTAGGTCTTCAGATGATGAGGGAGAGGGGTCTACTGTTTTTAGGGAAGGGCAAATGTATAATCCAACATTTCTTCTTGGGATGGTATTCAGCACTAAAAAAGAGTTTAGAGAGGCTATGGAGTCTCATGCTATAATGGAATGTAGGAGTGTGAGTTTTCCTAGAAGTGATAGGCATAGAATTTATGCAACTTGTGATGATAAAAGTTGTCCATGGAAGATTCATGCTTTGAAAATGCAGGATGATAATAGTTGGGAAATTAGAACTTACTATGGTGACCATACTTGTGCCCCTACTTTCAGTTTTTCATTGTGTTTGATTTTGATGTTACTGTTGTTTCTTAGAATAAAAAAGATGGGAGTGAAAGGACTGTCAAATTACAACCAAGAAGAAGGGAAATGTAAGATTGGATCAGTTTAAGTTGTGGAGAATTTATTTTGTTTCCTTATCATTAACTGGTTTTTGTGTTCTTTTTAATAGTGTGAAACACACCCAACATTTATAGCTCCTGTGGTGAATATAAGGGCACCAGATCCCTTTATTGGTGATCAATTCATTCCAACAACTCCTCCATTTCAAATGACACATACTAACCACATTCTCAAGACATAAGGAAAGAAATATGTGCAGCTTTCAAACTTGGGAGTTGTCATTGATGAAGCAAGGAGAAAAGAGACAGAGAAGGGGAAGAATAAAGTGTAGTGGATCCCTTTTGAGTCGTTGTGTTCTTGTTTTGTTGGATATAACACTGTCATGGCAGCATGCTACTTTTAACTTTTATGTTTTGCATCTGACTTTGTTAGCTTTCAAACTTGGGTTTATCATGCCTTTAGCTTAATATCTTGTTTTGTTGGATGTAAACCAGCATTAGTTGGGGTGAAAGGAGTTGGTTTGTGACTGGTTTATGTAAACAACATTATCATGCCTTTTGCTTTGTGAATTGAAGTTTAATCAAATCTTCATATAATACTCTTCTTCAATCTTGTTTTCCTTGACTTTGTTGTGTTCCATCTCACTATGTAATACTAACTTTAAACATTGCAATTAGAAGATCAAATTCCTTAAATTATGATAATAAAAATACTACTTCGATTGAGTTTAAACAAAGTTTACAATCCAATTTCTTGGCAGCAACTAGCATGACACAAAGTAGCATAACTTCACTATATAACTTGACTAACATATAATGAACACAAATGACAGCATTCCTAATTACATCCATCACTCTACTACAAATCTTCATAACTTTAATAGTACCAAACTACAAGGAAGAACACCTATGAAAACAACAAAAACATCTTAACTCTTATCAACTTTCCTTCAACTTTTTAAAGAACCTCAGCCCTTTGACGCAACAAACGGTTTTCCTCACGTAATTGGATCAGCAGTCTCGTAGCTCTATCATTCATTGGAGGGTCAATCCATGTAAAGAAATTACATCTATCACTCTGCAACTCCAAAAAAATCCCAACAAAAAAAAAGTGAATCCAGTGGTAAAAAAATCGAATAAATAGGGGGAAATGGTACGAAAATAGCACAACATTTGGAGAAGAATAAAATTGGAAGAAGATTTAGGAAAACAATGATAAAACATAAACAAAGTCCATGAACATCTCAAAATTGAAGAAGCATACATCCCAATTTCGGCATCCACGAAACCTTCTTCCCGGATTGTGTGAAGTCCATGAACATCTCAAAGAAGCTCTCAAGCCACAGTAGCAAAATTTTCCCTCCTTTGTAGAATCTAACAAGGTCTCCATGGATTAGGGATTTTTTTTGGGGGAAAAGGGTTTCAATTCTCCCTTATAAGAGTGGAGTCAAGTATGTATGCTAATTAGGGAATTTTTTGGGGGAAAGGGTTTCATTTCCCTCCTTTTCTCATATGACATGGAAAAATACTTAAAAATTAACAAAAAAACGATTAAACATGTGTATTTTACCGGCCACGCCATCATAAAACCGAATAGTTACCTGGTACAGCAGGTAACAGGGTATTCTTAGCAAAAATTCGAAACATAAAGGGTACTTTCATGAAAAGAAAAAAATAAAGGGTATATTTATAATTATGGTAAACATACAGGGTATTTGGACCAATTTTCCCTATTTTCGGGCTGACGATTTGAACTTTTATAGTCTGAAAAATTGAAAATTTGACCCAAATTCAACTCAAATGGCCAAACCAGGCTAAATTCTCAAGTGATTGTGCACCTAGGTTTTTAAACTATTTTTGTCCAATAATTTATCCGTTTTGACAATTTTGCGAGTAACTTTTCTATTCTACAATTTTATGCATTACCTTTTCGGCTTATCAGATAATGGGCGAAATTGCTAGGATCGAGAGGTTAATGGTAAAAAAAATAAATTAATTGGGCAATAAGTAAAGAATTTGAGTTGTCTAACATAGCATTAAATGAAGGAGAACTAACTGAAATTGTCTTAAGTAACATTAAAGGAGAATGAATTTAAAGTAACATTAAAGAAGCATTGATTGAAATTGTCAACTATAGGAATTTAGCATCAATCTTGTTGTAAAATATGATCTCGTGTGCACCACTTTCTATGGATGAATATAACTAAACAATATATATAATAAGAATGAAAAGATATGAAGACAAGATTGATAAGATATAATTTTATTCGTCAAAAAATCACCCCTCATTCCTTTTGAGTACAATTATATATATACAAAAATATGGATCTCAAAGGTCATAAGAAATGAAAGGTTTAAAGGAGTAATGTCCATAATAATGATAATTTATAACAAATCTTAATTTGATTTCTCATGTATGTTATTTTTGGTCCTTGGATGAGTGGATAAATGTGTGCTAGACTACTTCTTGTTCCTTGCCTTAATTGATAAAGAATCAAAATGGAATACAAGTGGATAAAAATGGGTAAAGCATCTAGAAAAGTCAACATTAATTGTGGTCCTTTGTTATTGTAGGAGTAATAACTTAATGGAAACAACTTTTATACACCGGTTGCACGGATCTGGGATCTGTGCAACCGGGTCGACCCGTTCATGCGCTTACAATGCGCTTTTACGCGCCTGCACGCGCTCCCACGTACTGAACACTTGTGCTGAAGCTCATCCAAAATTCGCTCCAATAGACCAACCTTTGTGTATAGTTAAACCAACATTTGTGTATAGTTAGACCAACCATGTGTAGGTAGGTCTAACTATATACAAAGGTATGTCTAACATATATAAAGATATGTTTAACTATATGCAAAAGTATGTCTAACATATACAAAGGTATGTCTAAGTATACATAAAGGTATGTCTAACACAATGTAAAAGCATGTCTAACATAACGTAGTGGTATGTGCCAAAATTCAAAAATCAAGCAAAAAAAATAAAACAAGGCATGAAATTTGGGCAGAACTGGTATGTTTAACATAGCGTAAAGGTATGTCTAACATAACCTATTGGTATGTGATTTTTTTTCAAAAATCATGTGCGAAAAAAAAAATGCGGTCCCCCAACCTGGATCCATGCAACTGATTCACAAAAGACCTACTTTAACTCAATTTGTCTAAAGAAACATTAAAGGAGAATTGATTGAAATTGTCTAAAGTACTCTTGATTTCTGACAATTATTAGAAATTCTAATTTACTTAGTTAACGGTTATCAAAAATAAATTCTAAAACATTTTAATCACGGAATTTAGTGCTCTCTCCCATCTTTGTGGCAAGGAATACTATCTATTTCATATCTGTAATTTATCAGGTATTCCAATATAACCACTACATGTCAAACGTAAATATGATATCACTAGTATACAATGACATCTATTAAAAACAAGGAAATATAAAATGAAATACAAACTTGAAATTGATCATAATTCGTCTTTGTGGACTTCTAACCTTACTGATCACTATGATAGCTTATATTTTGCACTTCCCGTTGTAGTTAAAGACGTGAACTTGTTGAATCCAAAAGGATAAAACCTTCATTATAATTAATTAGAAGCAAAATCATCTCTATAAAAGTTGATGAGAATCAATACCTAAACTACTAAAGATATGGAAAGTGCACATGAAACTGATCCAAGGAAGTTACGAAAATAAAGTTTTACGCTAACTTCTCTCAACCGTTACTTTTGCGCCAAGTTTCCACACGTCAACGCCCTGCGTCAACTTATTTTATTTTCTTTTTCTTTTTTCTTTTCAGTATTTCTTTTTCATTTTCTTTTTTCTTTTCATTATTTCTTTTTCTTTTTATTAGATTTATTTTCTTATTTTATTTTGTCTTTTTAGTTTCTTTTTCATTATTTTTACTTTTTATTCATTTTCTTTCTTTATTTTTATATTAAGTGCTACTAAAATTATTTGATTTTTACCATAAAATTTAAAATACAATACAAAATCATACATATTAATAAGATATATATAATATCTAAACATTAAAGTACATTTGATACAAAATTTGTATAAAATAATGGAAAATTTAAAAATACAATGATTTTCCTAATAACATTAAACTACATTTTATATTATTAAGGCTGGGATATATCTGAACTAGATTTACAAAAATATTTGTACAATATCGATATTAAATATTATAGAAATTATTAAGGATGAGGTTATATCTAAACCAAATTTACGAAAATATTTGTACATACATTGATATGCATATTGAATACATATTGAATATTATATTTTTGAAATTATTAAGGATGTAGATATATCTAAACTGTTATGAATATATTCATATTAAATACATATTAAAAGTTATGAATATTATTGAGTATGAGAATATATCTGAATTAGAGGATGAACATATATCTGAAATGAATTTTATCTAAAATATTTGTACCTATATTGATATTCTTATTGAATATTATAAAATTAGGTACATATATTATAAAAATTTATTCATATCCTTATTAGGTACCTATTATAAAAATTTATTGAAGATGAACGAAATATTGATGCTACAATTGTGGAAGCAACAATAATGCCACCACCAGATATCAAAGATGTATTTTATTATTGTAATATTATTGATTAGTGACTCATATTTTTATTTTAAATTATTTTTATTTAATTTAAACTATTTTATAAGACTTAATTAATGTAAAAAACAAGAAATTAGTTAAAATATTATATTATATCAGATTTAAACATACATAAAAAGTTTTACACTTTTAAGATAATAAGATAAAAAATGGATTATTTAACAATAATAATGAATATTAATAATAAATAAAATGTAAAAAAAGTTAAGTAATAAAGAATATTATGGAATATTCTTTTTTGTTGCAAAAAATAGTACAAACTGTTGGTGATCATTGACAGTTATTACATAAAAATAGTGTAAGATTAATAGTAAAATCATGTACACTGTTAGAGATGGTCTTAGTCTGCATAAAAAAACTTCCACCTAAATAGATCTTATGAAATAAGAGTTAATTACTTTTTTTACCCAATAACTTTTTGCTACTGGCAATTTTATCCATTATCTTTTCGGGCTGTCAATTTTACCCTTTATGTTTTGAAAATTCGGAAATATTACCCAAATTCGACCCAAACGGTGAAAATTCAGCCCGATTTCACAGTTTGTGTCGAATTTGGGTAATATTTCCAAATTTTCAAAACATAAAGGGTAAAATTGACAGCCCAAAAAGATAATGGGTAAAATTGCCAGTAGCAAAAAGTTATTGGATAAAAAAAGTAATTAACTCAAAAAGTAATTAACTCCTTATTATTGTAATTACTAGAGAATGCCCGTGCTACGCACGGGATTGGTTTGAAATTTTTATTTTAAAATCTTCATTGAAAAAATTGAGTCTTGAATCTTTTTTATAACAACTCCTAGACCTTACCTGAGGGTACACAGAGGCCAAATATGACGCTTCTTTGGAAAATGGGTATGAAGCATGTAACTGAACTTATCACCATCCATGTTTCTCTCCTCGCCGCCCCACCACCACCTCTTTAACAGCCACCTTCAACACTCTTCGCACTGTTAAATGTAACATGAATCTTTAGAGTTTACATGACACAATATAAAAAGATGAAGAGGTGGAATGACTTTTCATATTTTTTGACTCTTTAGATTCTACATGACACAAAGGATGACATGTGGATGACACATGTCATTTTAAGAAAGCTTCAAAATGATGACGTGTCGAGCTCTGGAGAGTTGCAACCTTATTATTATATATATAGATTTGGAAATAGTATTGCATGAATATAAAATAACAAGATTAAATATAGAATATTAAAAAAAAAAAAAGGATTCACGATTGGTGCAAGTGGGGCCTCGAAATATAAATGTAAATTACTGGAAAAGGTCGATGAAATGCGATATAACTTTTTGCTTCTGGCAATTTTACCCATTATCTTTTCGGACTGTCAATTTTACCCTTTATGTTTTGAAAATTCGGAAATATTACCCAAATTCGACCCAAACGGTGAAATCGGGCTGAAATCGGGCTGAATTTTCACCGTTTGGGTCAAATTTGGGTAATATTTCCGAATTTTCAAAACATAAAGGGTAAAATTGACAGCCCGAAAAGGATTTAAAATCAAATATGACCCTGTAGGAATGAGCTTAGGCCAATTGTGACCCATGGTCAATTAAAGTTGACCCGGTAGAAATTTTCCGTCAAAAACTAACGGGCCACAGCACGAGTTATGCACGTGCCCGTTAAGTCAATTCAAACAAAATCAAACTGGGTCCACATCACACCTTTTGCCCCCAAATTGATTTTGGAGCCATAATCACACCTCAAAATCGCACCCCAAAAGCAGCAGGAGCAACTCCGGCAGCTGGTGGAGAAGGCCATCTCCCACTACGACGACTACTACCGCTCCAAGTAGTCGGCGGCGAAGCAGGACGTGCTCGTCTTCTTCTCGGCGGCGTGGACCACCGCCCTGGAGCGGTCGCTGCACTGGATCGGCGGCTGGCGGCCCACCACCGCCTTCCACCTCGTCTACACCGAGTCGAGCATCCTCTTCGATATTTTCAAGCTTTGGGAGGTGAAGATATCGCAGGGGAGAATAATCGGAGCCCCGGAATATTGCCACGCGAATTTCACGAAATATTTCACCGAGAACTTCTGGTCCGACCCGGAACTGAACCGGGTATTCGAGTCAAAGAACCCGTGTTACTTCAACACGGGGGTCATGGTCATGGACTTGGAGAAATGGAGGGAGGGGCATTATCAGGAAAAGATTGAGAAAGAACCGGATATACGAGCAGGGTTCTCTGCCCCCATTCTTGCTGGTTTTCGGTGGAAATGTGGAGCCCATTGATCACAGGTGGAACCAGCATGGCTTGGGTGGGGACAACGTGGCAGGATCCTGTAGGGCGTTGCACCCTGGTCCAGTGAGCCTGCTGCACTGGAGTGGGAAGGGGAAGCCCTGGGTTAGGCTCGATGACAAGAAGGCTTGCGCTTTGAAGTCGTGTCTTAGTTGAAGTTGTGTTGATCTTAGTTGATTATACATCGGGGGTCTTTGATGTCTTTGCCTCATTTGGTTTAAATGTGATGTTTTCAGATGGTTTCTGCTTATGTTTCAGCAAATTTAATGGGATCTATTGGAGAAGTTTTTCCCCGCTGAAAGGTCTATTGGAGAATTTAATGGGATCATTAACCAATTTAATGATTACATTCTGTGTACAAGGGATTGTGTTTGGATCGAGAATTCTCGATCATTTTTTTGTATTTTGGGTAAGTTTTTGTTTATTTTTAGGTTAAAATAATTTCTTATCCTAGTAGCCACTTGAAATTATTATTAAATATAATTTGATATGAGTAGTTATATTTGATTTTGAGTTGTATTCATGAGTTGTTGGTGTGGCTGTATAAATAGGATGTGTTTGGTGGCAGTTGTGGAAGTGAAAAACCAGGAAAATCGAATTGGGGAAACAAATTTCCCCCAAAAAATTCACTTAACGTTTTCCGTCTATCAAACTAACGGAGAGGGCTGTTACTGGACTTTTTAGGGTTGTTTCTGAAACCATGGGGCCAATCTTGGCCCTGATCCATTCCTACAGAGTCAGATTTGATTTTAAATCGCCCGAAAAGATAATGGGTAAAATTGCCAGTGGCAAAAAGTTATTGGGTAAAAAAAGTAATTAACTCTATGAAATAACATCCATTATAAATGTCTGAATTAATTATTTTTTACCCATTAACTTTCTAGTTCTGCAATTTTACCCATTGTCTTGTTGGGTTGGCGATTTTATTTTTTATCTTTTGAAAAATCGGAAATTTGACCCAAGTTCAATCCGAATAGTCAAATCAGGCTTAATTCGAGTGTAATTAGCACGTGACACCTTATAAGGATAGAAAACTCAAAAAATTAATGGGTACAATTGCCAAAACACAAAGTTAATGGGTAAAATTAGGGTGCATGTGCTAATCATGTGCGAATTTAGTCTGATAGATTCGGCTGTTCAAGCTGAATTTGGGTTCAATTTTATAAGAGCGTCAGCACGAAAAGATGGGTAAAAGCACTAGAACTGAAAAATTAATAGGTTCAAAAAGTAATTAACTCTAAATATCACACACTAAATGGTATAGAAAAACATAATAATCATACATATACGCTCCAATAATGTTGAATAAAATTGTTATTTAAAACATTTTGAATTAAAATTGCTAGAAGTGATACATATTTCCACTCAGTTACTCTTTTTTTGCAGGTGCGAAAACAAATATATACTCAGTTACAAACTATGAATTCTTTAGCACTTGTGCTATTACTAGGTTTGGTGGTTCTTGCATCGTTTTATCACATGCGAATTAAACTAGATTTGGTTGTTCGGATTGAATTTGGGTCAAATTTCCGATTTTGAAAATATAAAAGATAAAATCTCCTGTTCGAAAAGATAATGACTAAAATTGTCAGAACAAAAAAGTTAATGGGTAAAAAAAAAAAAAAATTTGGCTCCATTTTCTATAAAGTACTATAATGGATAATATATTGAGATAAATCATCATGAGATTTGCAGGCTTAAAAAAGGAAGACAATGGGTGACCACGAGCCAGCAGAAAAAGAAGTCTAGTGTGGGTGTGTAAAGAATTTCAGCTCAAATCTTATAAATTTGCGAAGTAGAGAAAGAAGTGCTTTTGCACTTATAAAATCGCTCCAGGGTGTTTTGCGAGTCTTAGTCTGTTTAGTTAGTTTGCTTAGGTTTAATCGTAGCCTTTGATCAGATCCAACGGCTAAGCGTTTATCTTAGATTTTGTGTTTTAGGAAGAGTTGTTTTTCCCACTTATAGAAGCGTGTTTAGGCTTATGCGCGTTTCGAGTCGTTATAGCCGTTGGGCTTAGGAATAATCCTGGCCGTAGATTAGATCTACGGCTGTGGGAGAATCTGGTAGTTAAGTTTTGGTTTTGAGTATAGATATTTGAGCTAGCATATCTTGCTCGTCTGTGGGGGGTTTTCTGTAATTCTTGTTCCAGGTTAAATAGGCGCTTAGTTTGTGCGTTTACACACAATAGAGTGAGAGTTGAGTTGATTGGAAGTTAACAGCGCAAATTAGGGTTTTCTATTCTTGCGTTTTGTCATACAGATTGTAAACAGAGTTATTGATTGATTCAATAAAGGTTCCCTCCCCATTTTATCCCGTGGATGTAGGCATATCAAGCCGAACCACGTAAATGCTAGTGTGTTGGTGTATTTTCTTTATTGTTGATCTTGATGAAGTTGTTGTTACCATTGTTTTGTTTGAGAGTTGAACTTGGAAGAATTGCTGATTGGTTTTGATCGGCTAAGATCCTAACAGAGTGCATATATCTCTTAAACACAATCCACTAATGGTTAAAAAAGCAAAATAATCATACACTAACAACTAGTGTTGATTAAACTTGATACTTAATATTTTCATAAATCATAATATTGTTACTCTATAGTCCCACTTTGCAGAAAAGAAAATTACAGCAAATATTTTTCAAGAAGAGCTAGCTTGCTACTCAGAAACTATGGAATCATTATTAGCACTTGCGATATTACTAGGTTTGGTGGTTCTTGCATTGTTTTATCTACAGTCCACGGCGGCGACAGAAGCTTCCGCCGGGGCCTTACCCTCTTCCGATCATCGGAAACATTCTCCAACTTGGCAAAAAACCCCATCGATCACTTGCAAACCTCTCCAAAACCTATGGCCCATTGATGTCTCTCCACCTTGGAAGCATATACACAGTTGTTGTATCATCACCCGAAACTGCAAGAAAAGTTCTGCAAGAACATAACCAAGCCCTTTCTGGCCGGACCGTCGTGGTAGGTGCCGAAGCACACGACTACCACAATAACTCGATGGGATTTTTGCCAGTCGGAAACAAATGGTGAAAAGCACGAAAAATATGCAGAGAGCATTTGTTCTCGACTCATACTCTCGACGAAAGCCAAGGGCTTCGGTGAGAGAAGCTGCAGCAACTTTGCAACTGTGTGAATGATTGTTGTTCCATGGGCAGAGCTGTGAATGTTGCAGAAGCTACCTTCATAACCACTCTTAATCTTATTACGGCCACACTTTTCTCTGTTGATTTTGCTAACTTTGATTCTACAGATGTTGCTCAGGATTTGAAGGGAACTATTGAGGGTGTAATGGAGAGTTTGGGTGCTCCAAATCTTGCTGATTTTTTCCCACTTCTTAAGCCCATCGATCCACAAGGAATTAAGAGGAAATCGGAGTTTTACTTAGGGAAGTTGTTTAATGTTTTCCACAACATAATTAATCAGAGATTGCAAGAAAGAGGGACAGCTCAAAAGAAACATGATTTGCTAGAAACTCTTCTCGATCTCAGGGACGAAGGCGACTACAACTTGAGTGTCGACGATATAAAATTATTAGAAAATGATGCACATTTCTAGAATTCTCTAGAATTTTATAGAATGATCTAGAATTTTATAGATGTATCTAGAGTATTCTAGGAAGTAAAAGAATAATATAGAAAAGAAAAATACTCTAGAATATTCTAGAAGTAGAATAAATAAAGAGAGAAGAAGAGTATTCCAGAGTAATCTAGAAATAGAATATGAAAGAATACTCTGGAAACTTCTAAGACCTCCTATAAATATGGGAGGAGCTCATTTATAAGAAGTGAACTAGAAACCAAAGCAATAAAGTAAAAGTATAGCTTTCAAAATCCTTATCACCCTACCTCAAAAACTTTCAACTATTTCCTACTAAATCTTTCCTAAAACCTCCCTCCTATCCTAAGTTCATATATATTAAAACACATCTCTCACCAATATCCAACTTTCAAATACCATCAGTGGTATCAGAGCCCGGTTAGATTTGAACTGGGCGTAAACTAGCTTCCGCAATATTACCAAACATACTAATAAAAATTTCCCATTACCATTACTATACCTACAAAAATGTCCTTATCAAATAACAATCAAATTCCAATCCCAATTTTCTCAGGAGAAAACTATAATTATTGGGGCATTAAAATGAAAACATATTTTATGTCCCAAGGTCTATGGGAGATCATTGAGAAGGGATATACTATCCCCGAAGACACATCGTCTTTGTCTGCTACAGACAAAGAAAAATTCGATAAAAATGTGGAGAAGGATAGTCTAGCACTCTACATATTACAAATGGCTATGGTGGAGTCTCTATTTCCAAGAATCAGTGGAGCTAAAACGTCAAAAGAAGCTTGGGATACGCTAAAGGAGGAATATCAAGGAAGTGATAAGGTACGCAATCTCAAACTCCAAACTCTAAGAAGGGAGTTGGAAAATATGAAAATGAAAGAATCTGAGGCCGTAAAAGACTACTACACTCGATTAAGAGAAGTAGTTAATCAACTAAAAGGATACGGAGAAAATATCACCGAGAAGAGAGTAGTAGAAAAAATACTAATCACTCTCCCAGCTAAATATGATCCTATCGTCACTACAACTGAAGAAACTAAAGATATAGAAAAATTATCGGTGACAGAATTAATAGGCTCACTTGAAGCTTATGAGAAAAGATTGAGTATGCGTGAAAACGAATCAGTAGAAAACGCATTTCAATCTAAACTCAACATACGGTCTCAGAATTCTAGAAATGGTGGGAAGAAAAATAGAGAAAGAAATAAAAATCAAGGTGGCTGTGAAAATTATAAAAGAAAAGATAAGTACCCACCATGCAACATTTGTAAGAAGACCAACCATCTTGAAAAAAATTGTTGGAACCGAGATAAACCACAATGTAAAAATTGTGGAAAATTTGGTCACCTGGAGAATGATTGTCGCTTCAAACAAAAACACCAAGCTAATTACACCGATGAGGAGCAAAGCAGAAACAACTTATTCTACGCATGCCATGCTGCATCAGAATTAAAGAACGATACTTGGTTCGTAGATAGTGGCTGCAGCAACCATATGACAGGAGATGACAAGATCTTCCAAAATATCGACAAATCAATTAAATCACAAGTGAAGCTCGGAAATGGAGACCTAGTGAGCGTCGAAGGAAAGGGAACTATTGCGGTCAACACGAAGAAAGGTACGCGATTCATCCACGATGTACTGCTAGTCCCTAAGCTTGACACAAATCTACTCAGCGTGGGTCAAATGATAGAGAAAGGATACTCACTACTATTCAAAGGAGACCCATGCACCATATACGACGACAAGAATAAAAATTCAAAAATTATTGTAGTCAAAATGCAGCAACAAAGAAATTTTTCTATTCGCTGGCAGTACGTTGAGGCAGCATTAAAAGCCCACGAAGATCAATCCTGGCTATGGCACCGAAGGTTCGGGCACTTCAACTTCCAAGGACTAAAAGTTCTCCACCAGAAAAATATGATGAAAGATCTTCCAGCTATACAAATAAAAGATGACATATGCGGCACATGCATGGAAGGAAAACAACATCGAAAGTCATTTCCCTCCGGACAAACATGGCGAGCTAAGCAAAAATTGGAGCTAATCCATACAGATGTGTGCGGCCCAATGAGGACACCAACAGTCGAGAAAAACAGGTACTTCATTCTCTTTATTGATGACTATACAAGAATGACGTGGGTATACTTTATGAAAGAAAGAACAGAAGTCTTTAATATATTCAAGAAATTTAAGAATTTGGTCGAAAACCAAAGCGGTCGCCGAATCAAAGTCTTACGAAGCGATAGAGGTACAGAATACGCCTCTAACGCATTCAATAAGTTCTGCGAGGAGGAAGGAGTCAATCATCAATTGACAGTTGGCTACGCTTCAGAGCAGAATGGCGTGTCAGAGAGGAAAAATAGGACCGTGATGGAGATGGCCAGAACAATGCTAGCAGAAAAAAACATACCAAAGGAGTTCTGGGCAGAAGCAGTATACACCGCTGTCTATCTACTAAATAGGTGTCCAACAAAGGCAGTACAAAATAAAACACCAATAGAAGCATGGAGCGGACGAAAGCCGTCAGCACAGCATCTCAAAATCTTTGGGAGTATCTGCTACGTGCACATCCCAAAAGAGAAGAGACACAAAGTGGAGGAAAAGACAGAAAAAGGTATTTTTCTTGGCTACAGCTCTCAGTCTAAAGGCTAAAGAATTTATAGTCTTAAAAGTAAGAAACTAATTATTAGTCGAGACGTCGAGTTCGATGAGAATGCTTCATGGAATTGGGAAGAAGAAAAGGTAGAAAAACAAAATATAATGCCACCACCACTACGACATCCTACCGAAGACCAAGGACCAGGTGCTCCAGAATCTTCTAGTGAAGCTCCTAGTGAAGCCCCAGAACCTTCTAGTCTGAGGACACCATCACCAACTTCTATCTTAATTGAAGAAGAATTTTCTCCAGATTCTGCTCCCAAAAAAGTAAGACTACTACGAGATATATACGAGAGTTGCAACTTTGTGACCTTAGAGCCCGAAAGCTTTGAAGTTGTCGTCAAAGAAAAAGAATGGATAAAAGCCATGGAAGAAGAAATCAAAATGATCGAGAAAAACGAAACATGGGAGTTGGTGGATCTACCAAGCAACAAAGAAGCTATTGGAGTTAAGTGGGTGTATAAGACAAAGATTAACCCAGATGGCTCAATTAACAAACATAAGGCAAGACTAGTAGCAAAGGGTTACTCACAGGTACAAGGAATCGACTACAACGAGACTTTCGCTCCAGTAGCCCGACTCGACACTATTCGAGCACTTGTTGTGCTAGCTGCACAAAGGAGATGGAAGATTAACCAACTTGACGTGAAGTCAGCCTTTTTAAATGGATATCTTGAAAAGGAAATCTACGTAGAACAACCTCAAGGGTTCGTGATACAAGGGCAAGAAGATAAAGTTCTCAGATTAAAGAAGGCACTCTATGGTTTAAAACAAGCCCCACGAGCCTGGTATAACAGAATCGACAATTATTTCACAAAGCTTGGATTCAGGGGGAGCCCGAACGAGCATACACTATACATCAAGACCCAAGGTACAAAAAATAAACTTATTGTCTCTTTATACGTGGATGATCTAATAGTCACGGGAAACAATGAGACAATGATTAAGGAGTTCAAAGAAGACATGATGAAGACATTCGAGATGACCGATTTGGGCTTGATGCATTATTTTCTCGGTATCGAGATAAACCAAAGAGAAGATGGTATATTTATCTCACAAAAGAAATATACTGAAAGCTTATTAAAAAGGTTCAAGATGGAAGGGTGCAAGACCGTTGCCACCCCACTTGACAGCTCTAAAGCACTACAAAAATGATGATGGCTCACCAAAGGCAGACATCTCAAAATTTCGAAGCTTGATCGGAAGTCTACTCTATCTAACAGCGACTCGACCTGACATCATATACGCAACGAGCTTCTTATCAAGGTTTATGCAGGATCCAAGTCAGATTCACTATGGAGCGGCAAAGCGAGTACTCCGATATCTTCAAGAAACTAAAAACTTCGGCATCTGGTATGAATCAACACCTGACTCAAAGTTATTTGGCTATACTGACAGTGATTGGGCAGGCTCTGTTGATGATATGAAGAGCACATCAGGGTATGCCTTTACAATGGATTCAGGAATATTTTCTTGGGCATCTAAGAAGCAACCAACAGTTGCACAATCATCAGCCGAAGCAGAATACATAGCAGCAGCAATGACTACAAGTCAAGCTATTTGGCTTAAATACATACTTGAAGACATGGGAGAGCCGCAGGATGATGATACCAAAATCTATTGCGACAGTAAATCAGCAATAGCTATCGCAAAAAACCCAGTGTTCCATAGCAGAACTAAACACATAAAGATCAAGTACCACTTCATTCGAGAAACAGAAGCAAACAAAGAAATCAAGTTGGAGCACTGCAGGACTGAAGACCAACTAGCAGATATTTTTACAAAAGCACTACCTCGAGGAAAGTTCGAGACACTACGAAGAAAAATTGGAGTCACAGAAATATGCATCAAGGAGGAGTATTAGAAAGTGATGCACATTTCTAGAATTCTCTAGAATTTTATAGAATGATCTAGAATTTTATAGATGTATCTAGAGTATTCTAGGAAGTAAAAGAATAATATAGAAAAGAAAAATACTCTAGAATATTCTAGAAGTAGAATAAATAAAGAGAGAAGAAGAGTATTCCAGAGTAATCTAGAAATAGAATATGAAAGAATACTTTGGAAACTTCTAAGACCTCCTATAAATATGGGAGGAGCTCATTTATAAGAAGTGAACTAGAAACCAAAGCAATAAAGTGAAAGTATAGCTTTCAAAATCCTTATCACCCTACCTTAAAAACTTTCAACTATTTCCTACTAAATCTTTCCTAAAACCTCCCTCCTATCCTAAGTTCATATATACTAAAACACATCTCTCACCAATATCCAACCTTCAAATACCATCAAAAATATTTATTTATGGTGAGAGTGATGGACCTAGATTTTTATTTATTTAGGTTTTCTATTATGAGTAAGTAATTAATTGATGTTTATTTAGGATGTATTTCTTGGAGCATCGGATACAATGTGGAATGGGCAATGACGGACCTACTACTCCATCCAGAGAAGATGGATAACCTTAAGAATGAGCTGAGAAGTGTGATTGGATTAAACAAACAAGTTGAAGAATCCGACATGTCCAAACTCCCATACTTGAAAGCTTTGATCAAAGAAACCCTACGTCTCCACCCGCCCGGTGCAATCTTAATTCCTCACAAGGCAGAATCTGAAGTTGAAATAGATGGATACACAATTCCAAAAGACACACATATACTTGTTAATGTTTGGGCTATGGGGAGAGATACAAGCACATGGTCGAACCCCTACTTATTCGAGCCCGAGAGATTCCTAAACAACAAGGTAGATTTCAAGGGCCAATATTTTGTGCTCATTCCTTTTCGCTCTGGAAGAAGAATTTGCCCTGGCTTGCCCTTTGCTGATCGGATGATGCATCTTATGGTGGCTACTTTGATTCAAGACTTTGATTGGAAATTCGAAGCAGGGTTAAAACCAGAAGAAGTGGACACAACTGACACCTCTCATAGCTATTCCAGTCATGGTTTGAATGATGAATGAGGGCTATTGCAACTTTTGTAATCTAACCATTCATTCTGTCTGAATTTAGGGCTATGATGTTCATGTAAAATGACAGATCAATGAGAATGTGTAATGATCACCGAGACTTTAGTAGGTATCCAAAACAGTATCCACTATCCAGGAGAAGACTTTTGTTTGATCAGTTGAAGAATGCAAGTATTTGGAAATCACCAGATAAAAATCAAGGAAATTAAGTGACATTGTGATGACTGTGTTTAGAACCCGATACGGTTACTATGAGTTTAACTACGGAGATGTCTTTTATAGTTACCAATGCACCTGCAGTATGAAAAACTACTTATTTCATGAGTATTTAGACAGATTTGTCATCATATTTTGACGATATGATGGTTTACTTGCGAAATACAAAAGCTACACGAAGGGCACCTCAAAGTCATACTAGAAGTATTACGACGAGAAAAGTTGTATGCTATGTTTAATGCCAGTCTTGGCTAAATAGAGTAAGGTTCTTGGACATGTTATCACATTATTTAATTTTTTTTACTTTGCAACTCAAACTTTATTTTCTTATTCAATTGCAACCTCTGATTTAGGATACATTATGATAGATTTCAGAACTTGAGGTTGCAATTTGATTTTAAAAAAACAAAAAATAAAGTTTAGATTGTAAAGTGAAAAAATTAGATAACGTGTGTCACTGATCTGCACTTTACCAAAAATTAATTTACAACTGGATAAATTTTTGAAGACTAGGTTGCAATCAGAAAATAAAAAAAAAGATTGCAAATTGAAAAGATTTTTACCTTGGATTGTTTGCATTTAATCCATATTATCTCCAACCCAACACATTAACATTCAAATCAATTATATAAATATTAAACTCAATTTAAACCAAACAGTGCAAATCCACCATAAGCCAACTAACTTGACAAACCCAACATCCGAACCAAATGGACAACTCAATAACAGACATGGGCCTGTTCAAGCAACATCCTGGGCTTCCCAACGGGCCACCAATGTGTTAGGCTAGGAACAAACATTTGGGCCACCAACTCAAATATGACCACCTAATTGTCAAGTTTGCACGTGACTGATAGTATTTAACTATGGTCCACATTAGTTTTGAAATTAACTCTCACATCATTTACCAAAATATATCATAAACTTAGTATTATTTTGCAATTCGAATCACCATTGATTTAAAAAAAAAAAACTTGTGTAAGTATCAGGTTGCCCATGCTTGTTACACAGTACGGTTTGCAAAATTTAGGAAAAAAGAAACCATTCTTGTGCCAAAATCTTGCCATATTTATCAAATTAAATGTAGTATATTTTATAACTTGATGATTATTGCAAAGAAGATATGCAGACTTTAAAATTATGTCAACCAATCAAATCGCTTCATTGCACTCTTTTATCTTTAGGGTTTTGCCTCTCCAAACTCTTTGATTTATTAGGATTCTCCACCCACATATGAATATGAGTCTATTTTTTATCGTCATATACATGAAGAATATTAATGTCGAAAGCTGAGTAATTAAATGAAGGAACTTGAGATAAGGTGTCCTTCATCAAGATTAAAGGTATTAGACCATCTCCAACCGTTTTACTCAAATCCAAACTCAAATCTTGATTTTGCCACCAAATTTGCCACTATCTCCAACCCTTTAAACTCAAATTGGAATATTCTCTTACAATATTCTTAATTTTTATTTTTCAAATTTTATTTAATATCAAATATTTATTTATTTTAGTTCATAAAAAAATTAACTTAATTGGTTTCAATTATAAAAAAATATTTATGAACTATAAATCTTATTAAAAATACCAAAAATATATTATAAAATTCATCACAAATATATATTAATATACTAAAGAAAATAATCTAGTCATACAACACAATGTAAATAAATAACATAATGTGTTTTATTAATTTAAATTTAACATGTTGTAATGCTTATGTGTTTTAGTAAATTTCATTGTAATTTCCGTTAAACATTGTATGATACCTTATCGTATTTCTATTAATTATAATTCATGTTTATATTTATTAAATTATATAATCTACAATATAATGCAATACTTATAGATATATAAATTATATAATGTATCAAATACCAAATATCAAGTATATAAAATCAATACATAAAATATAATAGCTTAAAATGTGGAATTAAATAAATAAAATAAATGATAAAGAAAATACCAAAACAAATTGTAAATAAATAAAATAAATGAAAAGGAAAAAAAAATGAGTAGTGAACAGTAAGTGGCAAATTTGCCACTTACTGTTCAAAAACTCAAATTTGCCACTTGATTTGAGTTGCCATTGGAGCAACAATTTTCAAACATTTGAGTTTGAGTAGTATTTTGAGTAGTTGATTGGAGATGGTCTTAGAAGAATCAACTTGAATTCGGGACCACTATTTGAAATCTTAGTGAAACACTGGAAGGGGCAAGATTGATCTTGCGAGGAACATATGAACAAATAAATTTACCGGTGTTAATTGCTCGAGAAATAAATAAGATAAAATGGGGGAATGTTTGGGACTTGCCTAAATATCAATAAGTACTACTAACACGAATGGTCTGATCTTAAGTTGTCTACTAAAACAAGTTTTTCTAATAAACCTTGTTTATCAAACATCCTAGCTAATAGGCACAATCTCTTCATTTCAAATTGTCGAACACATTAATCTGTGAGATGATAGGAAGAACTAAACCCCAGATTCACAAAAGCTCAATTTGGATAACTTAGATATGCTTGTCCTTTATGAATCAATCATTATTTGTTACAAAGAGATATAATTTCATAAGAATTATGAATTACAATTTTTTTTAGAAAAAGATATCATAAATATTTGATCTGATAGAATGGTAAATCAAATCATACAATATCATGATTCAATAAATCAAGCAACATAATTCATTTGAGAGATAAATAAAAAATATTATTGATCATCTGTGGCGAGTCAAAACTATAAATTCAACACATCTTCAAACTAAGCATAGAATTTCACCAACACACATCATAGTGTTTACAATTGTATTTCTAAAGAATGGCAAAAACTTATGTTACCCATGTGTACTTATCCAAAAAGTATTAGTGATTTGATATTAGCTATTATATATTCATAAGATATTAGTGTTGTATTCTAAAGGTACCAGTTATATACTCTTTAAGTATTAGTTGCATACTTATAAAGGTATTACATGTATATATAATTGAAATATATGTTTTGATAAACACATGAGTTGTATATTTATAAGATAGAGTTTATTACTTAAATTGACTTGTAACTTAGGTCATTTGACAAAATTGAACTTTAACTTTTCTAGCTGACAATTTAGGACTTTATGTTTACAAGTTTCTTGAATTTTGCCCTAATTATGCCCGAAACATTCATTTAGGCTCAAATTGCACGTGAGTTCGCCATTTCGGGCTGTTTTGATCAATTTTGACTAATTTTGTCCATGTGAAACATAAAAATACAAGTGACATCCATGTTAACATTAATTTCACATCATCAGTTCATATAGGATTAAGAACAGAAGAATAAAAATAAATTTTGAAAATTAAATAAAAAATAAAACCAAAGATAAAAAAATTGAGCAAAATTCGAAAAGCCTGTTAAAATAATGTCCTAAATTGCTAGCCCCAAAAGTTAAAATTCATCTTTACCAAATGATCTAAGTTACGAGGCAATTTAAGTAATAAATTCTATGAGATATTTGTTAATTACTTGTAAGAGACACTACAAGAAAAAGGGAAAATTTCAGGATTCATACCCGAAACTAGGCTATATTTCAAATCGAGTACCCCAAAGTTAGAGTTCATCAATTTAGTCCCTCAATTTTTCAAAATCCATCAAATTTAGTACCCGCCGTTAAAATTCATCCAAACTTACGGAAGTTAACTACCCTAAACCAAATGGTGCGAAAATTAGACATTTTAACCCTACTTTTTCCCCAATCTTCATTTTCAATTTACTAAAACTTTAGGACACTAGATCATGTTTCTGTTTAATATAATATGTATTATATTATTATTATATATTTTGCGAAATAATATAATACTGTAAAAAACACTTCTTCATAATTATCTTATAAGTTTACATGACTTAATTAATGTTTTGTTGAATTTGGATTCTTCTTGATTTTGGCAAAAGAAATTTCTAATATTGCATGGTCAAAGCAGACTCTGAAAAATCACTTCTCTTGGATCATCATAACTGGCATCCAATAATAGATTCTTCAGTAACATTCACAATAATTTAAGATAAAGAGGAAATACCCAAATTACCACCAAATGTATAATATGTAAACTATTATGTCATGTACTATAATTTTTTTACTTTTCTACCACAAATTATAAGAAGTGTTACTTTTCTACCACAATTTGACAAAGTCCACGTTTCCAATGATTGAGTAATGAATGGGTAGATTTCGTTTTTTACTTTTTTACATATTTACAATTAAATTATATATTTACAATTATTTTTATAAATTTTCACTCAAATTTGACCCAGTCCAACTTCACAAATTTGGAATTATTTTTTTTCTGAATTTTTGTACTTTACGGATTGATTTGAACTATCATTCACGAGACGAACAGTAATTTCAAAATTCATCTATTTAATGACTGATGAAATTCATTTGTTCTCACATTTGTAAATTATTTCCCCTATAGTTGCAAAAGTTGAAGGATTATAAGAGAAAAAAAGTGGATCGACTTGTCAAGTAAGCTTATTTTAATTTTATGTGTTTTGTAATTATTTCCGTAATAATTTTTCCCTAACCCTAAACTAGTTAAAATAAATTAGCCGTGTAATAGAATTAGGGTATGCCCTGTAATTTTGGGTTAGCTGTGTAACTAGATTTAGCGTAGCCGTGTAAAAATTAGGGTTAGCCGTGTTACAAAATTAGGGTTACAAAATTAGGGTTAGCCGTGTAAAAATTAGGGTTAGCCGAGTAATTAGTTAGGGTTAGCCGAGTTAGCCGTGGTCCAAAACTAGGGTTAGCCGAGTAACTAGTGTAGGTTAGCCGTGTAAAAACAAGGGTTTAGCCGAATAACACCCTTAGGGCTAGCCGAGTAAAAAATGAAAGTTAGTCGAGTAACATCTTTTAGGATTAGCCGAGTTAATTATTTAGGGTTAGCCGAGTCTCTAGCCGAGTCTCTCCTTAGGTTAGCCGAGTCTCTCCTTAGGGTTAGCCGAGTCTCTCCTTAGGGTTAGCCGTGTATCTAACTTGGGTTAGCCTAGTCTCTCCGTTGGGGGTTAGCCGAGTCTCTCCGTTGGGGTTAGCCGAGTCTCTCTTTTGGGGGTTAGTCGAGTCTCTCTTTTGGGGGTTAGCTGATTCTCTCTTTTGGGGTTAGCCGAGTCTCTCAGTTGGGGGTTAGCCGAGTCTCTCCTTAGGGTTAGCTGAGTATCTCCTTAGGGTTAGCCGAGTCTCTCCTTAGGGTTAGCCGTGTATCTCCTTAGGGTTAGCCGAGTCTCTCCTTAGGGTTAGCCGTGTATCTCCTTAGGGTTAGCCGAGTCACCTGTTAGTGTTGAAACCTTGAGTCACTCGTTCAACCATGAGGAGAAATTTGCTTAATAAATTCAATTCCATTTGTTTTTCAGATTAATAAAAAAGAAATGTCTTTCTCGATTGCGGTTTGGTTCGGAGGCCATTGGGAAGCTATTCAATATGTCAATGGTTCTCAAGAGTTGATTTATCTTCAAAGACTTAGTTATTGGGATTTATTGAACTCCATTCATGGAATAGTTTGTGCTGATATGAATTGTTGGGGATATTTGATTCATTCACTGATCGAAAATAATGGAAGATTGAAGAAGATAAAGATCAAGAATGATTCGGATTTGGAACGGGTTTTCTATACGAATAATTCTTTTTTAATGGTTTTTGTTTCGTTGAAGAGTATGGTTGTTGGATTATCAGCAGGCTCGTCTTATCCCCAACAACAAGGTTCACAGGTAGATAAAGAAGGCAGTCAAAGTTTTGGTCCTACTGGACATGAATTCGAAACTTCAAATGTTCCCATTGGACTTCAGAACGACGAATAATTTTGTTCGAAATGGGATATTGCTTCTTTAAAATGGGATAATGCCAGTCCGTCTTCAAATGATGGTTGGGCACCATGGGATTCAACATGCAATCGTGTTGAGTACAATAATCTTGAGTTTCTTGACTCAAATATACCTCCCCCAGACGAAAGCGAAGTAAATCCACACTACAAGAAAAAAGCTCATAGACAAGGGTTAAAAACCCTTGTCGTAGCCAAAAAAAACCCTTGTCGTAGGTGGTGTTGTCGTAAAGTCAGAAAAATTTCGCTCATAGACAAGGGTTTTAAACCGTTGTCGTAGACCCTACGACAACGGCATGACAACAGTTAAAAACCGTTGTCGTAGGTTGGCAGTTTTAAGATATGCGCTCATAGACAACGGTTTTTAACCGTTGTCGTAGATCCTTACGACAATGGTTAAAAACCGTTGTCCCGCCGTTGTCTTTAACTCTACCACAACGGTTTTTGGTTTTTAACCGTTGTCGTAGACATTTAAGACAACAGTTTAATTCAGTCAAAACCGTTGTCTTTTTAGTGTTGTCTTTTACTTTTGCATTTTACTATTATTATATATTGGTTGATATTCTAAATATACAAAAATTAAAATTCAACAAAATATACAAAATCAAAATATAGTCATATCAAATTAAAATATTTATCTAATAGTTCATACAACAACTATTCATTGTAAATCCATTAATCACATGGTAAAGCCAAAAGTAAATCCAAAGCATCCTAATTTCACTAGCAAACCTACAATACTTCATCCAAAAATATCAAGAACCATTTACATGTACAATGCTAAGAACCCTTTACATCAAGAACCATTTCTTTGCATCCCTTCCAGATGTAACCTCACAGAGAATGAAATTGGAGTGGCTTGGATATGGGTTGAGAAATGGCACTTCTTTCAAAAGTCCGATCACCAGACATGCTTGAGTCTTAGCACATAACAAATGAGTGAGTAATAAGGTTTCCAGCTGCCTTCCAGAACAGTGAAAAAGGTGAGGAACGTTACAATTCCCAGAAGTCCAGTGATCAAATCCTCTTGAAATCAAAAGCATCCAGAACACAGTAGATGCAAGCAGCAATATCGATGTATTTAGTGTTCCACATCAGTAAGGCATATGGTTTGCTCCAAAGGAGTAAGACAATGCAAACTGCACGATTAAGAAATCAAAGCACACATAGATGGAATCATGCTCAGTATCCATAGAAGCTAAAGGGGAAGAGAGAAGATATTGGATATATATAGTGAATTAGAGAGGTTCAGTTCGCTTACGTTAGGAAAACATGAGATATACGGACGGATGAGGGATGACACTAGGAAAAGAGTTGGGAACTCAAACAGATAGAGATAATAACAATCAACCACCTGCAATCTGTAGCAAGCTTACACCAACTTCTATCTACTCCGAAACCTAGAGCTGTTGGTCTATGCTGCAGAACACGAAACAAAATAGTGAACCCGAGACAAACTAAACCTCCATTTAATTGGATCCACTATTCGTCTGTATTAGTTACAAACAACAACAATGTATGAAAAGGCAAAATGGAAAATTTACATGGATCCTTCTACATTCATGTTTTTATCCTTGTTCCAATTATCATATTTATCACCATTCTAAAGCCTAACACTATGTCTCTGTCAATAAATTTCAGGTACCTCTAGATAGGTTGGTTTCGCAGGTGAGTTCTAACAAGAGCGGGCTTCTCACCAGCTGGGGCCTCACGTTTCTACAAAAAATTTCATATAAAACCCCATTTAAAAAAAAATGATCAAATGAAACCCCATTTACAAAAACATACAATAAAATGAAACTATGAAATTCATAAAGAAAAATTGCAAATTTGCTCATTTTGAACAGGATGGGTGGACTGCTATAATATGGTAAAAACCATGTAAATATGAAAAGGAAGGAACGAGTGGTAGAACTATTGATTGTATAAATCAATTCAATCAACAAAGCAGAATTTCAAATTCATCACTTACGGCTTTCCTCAACTTCTTGATCAAAGCCATTGGCTTCCTCTTCAACCCTCTCTGGAACCTGCCCATTGACCCAAGTAAGAAATAGATATATTATAAATAAGCAGTTAAGCACAAAGACCAGAAGTAGCAGCTAATCTAACATAAGAACTCACGAAGTCAGAGTTCAAGTTCAGCTGCAACTGACACATTATATGGTTGCTTAGCTCTCCATAGGTATTCAATAATGCTCAAAGGGAATGCTCCGTATCCAACTCGAAGTCCTGCTAAAGCTGCACCCACCAAAATACAGGACAATACATTTCAAGATTTGATTTTTTCCCCCAATTTCTTTAAGAAAAAAGATGAAGAAAGGACTGGTCAGCAACGTAACGCATAGTTACCAGCATAATGGACAATTTTCAATGGATATTATCCAAAATAAAATTAAAAAGGTTATGAATTTAATACACATAGATTTACATCTGAAATATGATTTAGGAAAAGCTGCAAATGGATTGTATATCTCGTTAGCAGGGACTTACAATAACAATTCCGTAAGTAACATAATCAAGTAAAATGCAAAAGGCTTAACTGTAAACTGATAGCTAGCATCCACACACATTCAATTTATTGCCGAAAATCGGGTTTTTATAATTTCATTAATTGCCAGACATGTATTTAGCAACAACACATTCAAGAATATAAAGAAAGCAGAGAGAGAGAGAGATGCTTAAGCATACAAGAATAAAACATAAAAATAAAGAAGTCAGAGTGAATCGGACACCACTTGGTAGTAGAAACAACGAAAAAAAGAACTAACCCTTGACAACAACTGCCCCATTAACAGCTGCATCAAACTCATACATGGTAAATGTTGGTGAATAGTCCAAAATTTTGTCACCAGGCTCTAAAACACATCTGGAGTATCAGTTGAAACAAAGACATGCATTAAACTTGAAAGCAAAAATTCAAAACTTGATACTCAAAACTTCAGAAAGGATTGAGCTACAGACCTCATAATCAAATCGATGAGTTCATCTGTACCACAGCGCAGCGATGCAAGAGCTGAGAGGAGAGGCGGCTGTCGGTGACTTGGGTGCGCGCGGTGAGACGGCCGTGGCGTGGGTGCGCGAGGTGGGGCTAGAGGCGGCGGGGGAGGCTGCGGAGGCGTGGGGAGGAGGCATCGGTGAGGGCTGGAGGCGGCGAGGGCTGGAGGGGAGGAGGGAGCGGGGCGTCGGGCGACGGCTGGAGGCGGAGGCGGCGGCGGCGACGGCTGGAGGCGGCGGGTGGAGGGAGGGATCTAGGTTTCAATTTGGGGATTTGTATTTCAATTTTTACCCTATGTAATTTTCCACTTTTTACATTATATATCCTTAGTAATTTTTAAATTTTTACATATATAATGTAAATGTAATAAAAGAAAATTTATAAATTTTAACTTAGTATACAACAACGCTATTATGATATTACGACAACGCTAAAAATTTACCGTTGTGTTAGGGTACGATGACTACGTCTCTACGATAACCTCGTATCATAAGCGTTGTCTTAGGGCACAATAACTACACCTCTACGACAACCTCATATCATAAGCGTTGTCTTAGGGTTCAATTTTAACCTAAGACTACGCATCTACGACAACCTCAAGTCACCACTGTTGTCTTAGGCCCCAATTTTACCTTACGACTTCGCCTCTACGACAACGCCAATGAAAAACCCTTGTCTATGAGAGCATTTTTGTACTCTACAACAACGGTTTTATCTAAGACAACGCCAATTTAAGCTACGACAAGGGTTTTTTGATAAAACACATGTCTTAGGGGTGTAGTCTATGAGAGAATTTCTTGTAGTGCCAACAGAAGAACCGACACATGGAGAACCCGATACGAGAGATGTTGACGATGAGATAGGTATTTTTTGTGTATTATCACATTCTTGCACATATCTAATTAATATATAATTAATATCTAATGTGTTTTTCATCATTTTGTTTTAGATGGAGAAGACGACTTCGAGTTAGATGAAGCCGATGATGTCGCGTTGGATGAAGAGCAGCGAGCGGCATATGCTGAATTTTGTGATTACATTTTGAGACCCGAATAGTATGTTCCCGATGTGGAAGCATTTGAAGAACCAGTATCCCAAGAGGTTTCAATTCCACGTGGTATGCAAAAAGGATCTACTTTTAATAGTAAGTCCGATTTGAAAAATGCAGTCGGATTTTATCATTTGGAAAATCAAGTGGAATACCGTGTCGATCATTCGGACAAACATAGATGGTTTGTTAAATGCAATCACAAAGGGTGTCCATTCGTACTCCATGCCATCGAGAAGTATGGTATTTGGAAAATTTCTAAGATTGTTTTACCTCACAGTTGTTCGTATGACCTAAACAGCAGTGCACCCCGCAGACTTCCATCTACCTTGATTGGTGACTACTTCGTCAATCAAGTCCGGACAGAGAATTCCAATCTCATTCCGAGGGATATAATTTGACAAATGAACCAACGACATGGCTTGAAGATCAGCTACAAGGTCGCTTATGCTGCGAAACGACATGCAATGAGGACAGCTTACGGTGAACCGAAAAAGTCATTTTGTATGCTTCCACTGTACTTAGAAGTCTTGAAGGAAGCTAATCCTGGAACGTACACTGCCTTAGAAACACATAACAATGGTAAATTCAAATTCGTGTTTTTTGCGTTGGCAGCATCAATTCTTGGATTTCAAACCTATGCACGGCCTGTTATAGTAGTTGATGGTTGTCACTTGAAAGGCTCGTACAAGGGCATTGGATTTGTTGCAGTGACAAAAGACGGAAATGATCAAATTTTTCCTCTGGGAGTAGGAATTGGAAGTGTTGAGAATGATGAGTCGTGGACCTGGTTCTTGAAGTAAGTGAGAGAAGCATTCGGCTGCCCAAACGACCTACTTATCGTGTCGGATCAACACGTATCCATTGGTAATGCAATAGCAAATACGTACCCAGAGGCCACCCATGGACTATGTTGTTATCATCTCCAACAAAATTTGGCCAAGTACGGTGGGCATTTGGTCGGACTGTTGCACAGAGCCGTATACTGTTATGACCCTACAGAATTCGAGAGGTAATTTCCAAGAGACACTTTTGTTTTTCTGATCACTTTTGTTCTTTTTACAATGTCATGTTGTTATACAGGTACATGGAAGCCCTGAACGATAGTCAACTCCTCGGAGCAATTTCCACATTAAAAAAGGCGAAGGACACCAGGTGGTCTCGCGTTAAATGCCCAGTACGACGTTTCAACTTCATGACATCAAATGTAGCTGAGGTGTGGAATGCACGACTCGTATGGTCAAGAAAGTTGTCTGTTTGTTCGTTCTTGGAAGCTGCTCGACGGATTATGGAGAGATGGTTTGTCGAGAGGAGACAGATAACAAACGAGAGGGAACACCCTCTGACGAAGTCCGTACATGACAGGTTAATCGAGTTGTCACGGCTCGGGAGAGAAATGGAGGTCCATGGGCTTGGTAGACGTAAATTTAAGGTCACAGATGGAAGAAAAATATGGATTGTTGATATGGGTCAATGTCAGTGCAACTGTATGGAGTTCCAGAGCGAGTTGATGCCTTGCTCGCACGCGTGTGCTGCCATCAGGTCCATCTTCTTCTCCGAAGTCAATAACTTTTCTTTAAATTATTAATTTTCCAACAGTCATTAATTTTCCAACAGTTTCGCAAAGGAATCGGTGTTAAATTATGTTTCATCGTACTACACGACCGAATGGCTGAGGGGGATGTGGGCCGCTGAAGTTATGCTCGTTCTCGAGCCACAAGAGTGGGCCGAACGTGATGCCACAACACTCAAAGTTTGTCTTGCGCCAGACAAACCACGACAGGCCGGTCGACCGAAATCGCGGCGTATACCGTCCACCGGTGAACAATCGACTCATCGTCCTCGCAAAAGTCTTACATGCCGTCGTTGCAGTCAATCGGGCCACAACAGGGTGACATGTACGGAATACATTCCACAAAGTTCACATGGATTCCTGGATGGGCTTGACGACGATGATGAGATCACCACAACACCTCAAGCAAAGACAAGAAAAAAGAAGAAATGTTCTATTTGCGGTTTAGAGGCACACACTAGGAGAAAATGTCCTATGTATTTGGCAAATCAAAATGTTCATGAAGAGTAGTAATCATTTTAAGTAACTCAAAACACTGAATATCCTATAAAATAACTCAATTTTAAGTGTATTAGCTAGTAATCATTTTTCAAGCACTGAATAAGAAATAAAACAGAAATGGTCGTTTATAATATGGTCCAGCAAATACCTCCAGGTCGAGAGCATAAGTAACATCAATGTCGGACTTCTTGAGTGACCACTTTAAACATCGAGGCATGTGCAAATCTATCTCTAACCGGTGGCCCGCAAATGTACACGTGATTGGGATCGCCTCAAGAGCCCATAACTGTTGACAAAACATACAATATTAAATAATTAGACACAACCATGAAAAAAATTGTATAACCAAAATCAATTTCAAATTGAGATGATCAAAGAAGCATACCAGTAGAACTGTTGAGAAACCATAAAAGTGATAATGAGGCACTGTAGATCGCTGGTGCATGTCTGTCGGGAGATTATCCATGCATCGTAACAGGGTCCTGTACGAAATCTTGCCCCATGGAAAAGTCTCCTATAAGTCATCGTGCTCGACCAGCACCCAAATCCAAGGCTCAACAACAGACTGTCTCGGGTCGACGCCAAGTAATATGCACTCCAATATCAGGATCTTTGCAATCTTGTGCGTGTCTTGGGCACTGTCTGAAAATTCTCCAGCCTTGAATCTAGATAGGATCTCAGCCACAGTCACGCGTGACGAAGCCGCGTGAACTCTATAGTATAGAGTGCCCTCAGCTGGCTGGTGATCTCCACATGGGTCAAATTCAAAATCACCAAACCGCAACCCAGTGATCAACGCAAACTCTCTCTTCGAAAAACGGCAAAGGTGCCGATCTCGGCCAATATGGAACCATCTCTCGTTTGCAGGACGAGAGTCACCACGCACCTCACGTGTCAATAGGACATGTAGAAAAGCCTTACATGACTCTCTATCAGTGTCCCATACCAGAAAGTGTCCCAAAGTCGTCCCTATGAAGGCATGCAGACACCGACGTCCTAAGTGGCGCAATTGTGCCTTGATAACATCAAGAACACTAAGACGAACATATCCGGTTATGTAGATAGTGCGTCCCTATAGATTCTTACGAGCCCAAACCAACTGCATGCACAATAATTGAATATGGAACCGGTATTATTGAAAAATAATAAAGAAATGGTAAACAATTTAATTGATATTTCACTAAACAGATTTGTTAATATATTTAATTTAAATACAAACCATTTATTAAATAAAATTTTCTTAATGAAATACAAACGCACGGGGGCGCGGGCGCAGACGTGGGGTGCCTAGGGAGCGCGCACGCGGAGGAAGAGGCACGCGGGGACGGGGGAAAGGGCGCGCGCAGCCGAGGCCGGGCGCCTGGGGCGCGTGCGGAGGGGGAAGGGCGTGTGCGTGCGCTGCGGAGGAAAGGACGCGCGCGCTGCCGAGAACGGGCGCGCACGCTGCCGAGAACAGGCGCGCGCGCTGCCGTGAATGGGCACGCGCTGCCGAGAATGGGCGCCTGGGGCTCGCGCGGAGGGGGAAAGGGTGCGCGCGCTGCCGAGGAAATGGGGCAAGCACTGCCGAGGAAAGGGCGCGCGCTGCCGAGGCCGGGGAGCTGGGGCGACCGAGTAACACTCCTAGGGTTAGCCGAGAGAATACATGTCGACCGAGTAACTCAAGTCAAGGGTTAGCCGAGTGACATGGGTGTGACCGAGTAACCATGTCACTCGGCTAACCCTTGGAGTACTGAGTTACTCAGTCACCACCCAATTTCTCTCGGCTAACCCCTTGGACTGAGTTACTCGGTCACCACCCAATTTCTCTCGGCTAACCCCTTGGACTGAGTTACTCGGTCACCCACCCTTTTCTCTCGGCTAACCCTTGGACTGAGTTACTCGGTCATCAGCCCGAGTCACTCGGCTAATGCTCAAATAGTCACTCGGCTAATTCCTACATTTACTCGGTCACCACCTCGAGTTACTCGGTCACCACACAACATTCTCTCGGCTAATTGTGAAATCTCTAGGCTACCTTCATACATTCACTCGATTACTTTCATAATCACTCGGCTAGTGTTATCAAATTCAAACTCTCAAATTACCAACAAATCACTTTCCAATACTAACATAAACTACTTTCCAATACTAACATAAACTGTAAAAATAAGAGAGACTAACCTCGTCACCCATCTTGATGAACTAAATCGAGACCCTCCTAAAAAGATTTCACCAAATTTTTTATAATATGGTTAATAAGGGTTAATCGGCTATGGGTTTCGAAAGGTGGAGAATTTTTTTGAAAACAAAGGGAGTTAATCGGCTATGGGTGTAGAAATGTGGGAGAAATTTGAGAGAGGAGGAAGTTAATCGGCTATGGGTGTAGAGAGGTGGAGGAAAATTTGAGAGAGGGGAGAGAAAAGAGGAGTGTGTCGGCTAGGGTTTTGAAATGGGGGAGAAGGTGGAGAAATTTTTGAGAAAAATTTTGTGAGTCAATCGACTATAGTATTGGTGAGTCAATCGGCTATGCTTACTTAATTTTTAATTTTACATTTAAATTCAATTCAAATCATAAAATATTTGCAATGCACAAAATTCATTAAAGTATGATTGGGTGTTGAAAAGTGGCTGACACAATTTTTGCTTTTGCAGAATGTTGTAGAATTTGTGGTAGTTTTGTATCAAAAGTTATATTTTGTGGTATAAAAGTATAAATTATTATATTGGATGGTAAAATTGTTTACATATTAAACTTTTGTGGTAAATTGGGCAGGTCACTCTAAGATAAAAGAAATGTTAACAATTACCAAACATTTTCAATAGGCCACCATTCAAGAGTGTTAGCAACAAAATTGAACCAAACTAACTTTGCAACATTTAAGAGAATGTCAATTCAAGGTCACATCTTTAGAAGAAGATAATGGTGTTTGCCTCCGTTTTATTTTATGAAATCTCAGCATATGAAATTCATCTATCATTTTTGTCTCCATTATATATCTTAATCTTCCTAGCCCATTTTTTAATTTATATTAGAAATAAAAGTACATATAAATATACATGTTTTATACTTTTTTGGAATATTATATTTTTATTTAGAGTTTTAATGTTAAACAAATTGTAAACATGTATGAAATCAACGACTAAAATTTTGTATATGATGCACTGATTTTTAAATTCATACTGTAAAGTGGAACGTTTTGAAATCTTAGATACTTTGATGTACAAGTTGCTCAATGCATCACACATATCCCCACTCGTGCCCTCATGTGCTCCCACCTACCAGTTTTTTCGCTCATGTGATCCTACATCAATTCACGTTTTGTAATATATTTACGTTATATGGTTAATCTTTGGCTGACATAAGTAATACTCTTGCATTATTATTTCAGTAAAAAACTTATGATGTAAATGAAGTAATACTTTGATGTAATACAACTAATTTATTTAATACTACAAATACGTAGTATATGTTACGTGATTAATACTTTTACCTAATACACATAATACTCTTATCTTCAATTTCAATAAAATAAGGTAATATCTTTGAAACAATTGAGGTAATATATATATATGTGATACAATTAGTATTTTTATATAACAAATATTTTTATTGATACAAAATAATATAATAATTTTTAAGTAAAATAAGGTCGTAGCACCTTTAAGTATATATAATGATACATTTATTTTATATGATTATATATTATGTGATACAATTAATATTAAAACATACCTCGTATTTTCAATTATTATCTTTATATAGATTAAGTAATTAACATTTTAGATGGACAGTATGGTGCAAATTGCAAGTGGTTTATATATAAGAGAGCTACTCATTCAAAATTTATACAAATAAATGTTAAATCGATCATTTATATTAAATGAAAAAGTATTTGTGAATTCTTAAATTAGATAGTATAGTATGATCTTCACATCCATATAAGTTATAGATATAGATTGAATTCCCAACATAGAGAAGGATGCAAGAGATGAAACTCTTGCGTTGGCACACGATTTAAATTAGAATGAAAATATTTTTGAGAAAAGATACAAATATAAACACCTTTAAAATGAACTAAATATCTATAACTAAAACACATTACATTTTTAAAAAATTGCGTACCCTCCAACCCAAACTGCCAGAAACGGAAGATGTGGTCAGTATTAAGGTTGATAAAGATTAAAATGAAGTGAGCGAGCTTGACTAGAAACGATCGAGTCAGGCGGAATTAGGATTAGACCGACTATTACACCGAAATCACGTATATATGTATCACTAAATATTTTATGCAACTGGTGCATGGATCCTAGATCCATGCACCCAACCCGACCCGGTACCCATACCCGACCCGGTTCTATTAATATATATTGTTTTTTTTTTTTTTGAAATTCAACTATTCTCATCTTCATCTTCGCTCTCTCTCTCTCTCTCTCTCTCTCTCTCTCTCTCTCTCTCTCGGTTCGTGGTCGTGGGTAAGTGTCACCGATTTTCTCGTCGGCGGTTACATCGTGCCGGATATATATAGAGTGTTTCGACAGTCGTTGTGTCGTTCTCTCGGTTCTCGGTTGGTTTCTCTCCTTTATCTTCTTCGCGACTTTGCATCCTATAGTTTACTTTTTTTTTGGTTTGATTTTTGTTATCTACATGTATTTTTGTAGTTTCTGAGTTCGTTTATAGTTATTGTTCTAGTTATTTTTGTACAGAAAAAGTTAGGGTTTCTATATCTGTGTGTTTTACATGAGTTTGATTTTTTGTATCACTGTTTTGATTTTTGTTAAATACATCTGTTTTTGTAGTTTCTGTGTTCGGTTTTTTGTTATTGTGCTTGATTGTCTGTCCTTTTCCTGATTTTTTTAGCGAATTGTGTATGCTATTCCTTTTTATTTTCTTTTTTGGTTTGATTTTTGTTATCTGTGTGTATTTTTTTAGTTTCTGAGTTCGTTTGTAGTTATTGTTCTTGTTTTTTTGTACAGAAAAAGTTATGGTTTCTATATCTGTGTTTTACATGTGTTTTTTGTAGTTTTTGAGTTTGGTTTTTGTTATTGTGCTTGAATTTCTGTCTTCGTGTTTGTAACTTGGTGTTTTAGTTATTATGCTGTGTTTTTTGTTACTGTTTGAGACTGAAATCATGTTGTTATGTATTTAGATGGCGTCTTCGAAGGGTTCCTTGGATGTTCCAGAGGGTCAGGCTGTAAGGAAGAGATCTAGGAAACCTTTTAACACTGTATGTGTTGATAAGGATAGGTAATTATTTTTCCTATCTTTTTTGTGTGTATTGCATGTTAATGTAGTTTTTGTTTCATGTGTGAATTTGTCTTTTAATGTTGGGGTTCTGTTGTTTATGAAGGTATTGCATTGTATATTTTTGTCTAAAGAGATTAGGGTAGCACTATAATTGAATGAAGGTAACCTTAATACATCATGAGATTAACATTATCATAAGTGAAGGGTTAACCACAAAGTACTAAGGGTAAATATATTAGGGTAACTCTATAATTTCATGAAGTTAACCTTAAGACAACATGAGGGTAACCTTATCATAATTGAAGGGTCAACCACAGAGTTCAAATAGTAAGTATATTAGGGTAACTATATAATTGCATCAAGGTATCCTTAAGACAACATGAGGGTAACCTTATCATAATCAAAGGGTTAATCACAGAGTTCAAATGCTAAGTATATTAATGAGGGTAACTCTATAATTGCATCAAGGTAACCTTATGACAACATGAGGGTAAGCTTAATACAGTATGAGAGTAACAATATTTCTGTCTTTCATTTGCAGTTTGATTTTGACACCCTGCAGACCAGGGATGATTGTTAGACTTTTGGAGAGTTTGAATGTTAAGCAGAAGGCTGATGTGGAAAGTATTGGTTTTGGAGGTTTGTTAAATGTATCAGTGACGAGGTTAAATAGGATGATGCTTACATGGTTAGTTACACGTTTTAATGGTGTTAGTAGGATGTTGAATGTAGATAGGAACCGTGCTTTTGCTGTTACTGCTGACGATGTTTTTAATGTTTTCATGATTCCAAGGGGGATGAATAGGGTCGTGAAAATTGAAAAAGGTGAGTGTGATGATATTATAGAGGGTTGAAGAATAGTTATGGCATACAGTCTAAGACTTCTGTTAACGTGTTGTTAGATGTGCTGACCACACGCTTGGTTGATGGGGGGGATGACTTTAAAAGAGTTTTTGTGTTATATGTAATGTCAGTTTTCTTGAGCCCATCATCCAATCGTTTGTTGAACCTGAGTGTTATGAAGGGGTTGGTCGATGTGAATAATATTGTAAATTTTGATTGGTGTACATTTGTGTTGGATAGATTATGTGAGTCTGTTACTAGTTATCAAATGGGGAAGACGAAATATATTAGTGGTTGTGTTCTATTGCTGCAAATTGTGTATTTGCATAGGATGAAGTGGCGTGGTGTGGAAGAGCCTCGCACGTTACCTTTAATACAACATTGGACAGACTATAGGATGGATGTGAGATGCAATGAAGAGGCTGAAGCTGGCCCTTATGGTGATGCTGAGATCTTGCTGTCAGTATACCCTTTGTCTGACAGAGGTCGAATTAAGGGTAATTCTGCAGATAGTGGTGTTTTTGGCGGTGTTGCTGGTGCTCTTGGAGGTTGTGGTAGTGGTTCTGGTGGTGTTGCTGGAGGTGATGGTGGTACTGGTGATGGTGGTGGTGATGGTGGTGGTGGTACTGGTGATGGTGGTGGTGTTGGTATTGATGGTGCTGCAAAAGAAGATAATGTTGGTCAGAAAGATGATTGTGGAAGATTCATAAAGTTCCCTCTACCAGACGACGAGCTTAATGATGAGGGTATAAAAAAAATGGCCAAAGATGTAAGTTTACTTTGTACCTTTATGTTTATATATGCTTACCTTTATGTTTAGTTAACTATACCTTTTTGTTTATTTAACTATACCTTTAATTTTTTTTTTCATAATGGTTGATTTTTAATGTGCAGTATACTCATGAGTCATTATTGCTATTCAAGAGAGATATTGCTGTGGTGACAAATTACCACATGACAAAGCTATTGGGTGTGAAGAAAAATATTGGGGAAAAATCATCAAGTACCCCTTCTGAAATTTCAGAGTCGCAAGCTTTCTTTTCTGATGCTGAAGTTCAATCTTATATTGATAATATCGTAGCTAACTTTTTGGTTATGAATAAGTTAGCATCAGAAATGCCTTCCTTTGAGATTCTTACACCCGAGCCTGAAACTACGTCTACAAAAGAAGGTAAAGCTGCAGCGAGCTCATCAGGAGGAGTCTCTGGAGTTGATGATTTTGAACCATTTTCCAAGATTTCTGAAGAAGTTGGATATATCTCTGAATTCATGATTCATTCAAGTAGGCATTTGAATAATTTGAAACAATTGGAGAAAGAAATTGTTGATTATTGCTTCTACAATGAAGAGAACAAAAAGTCTGCCTGGTAAGTAATTGACATTTTATTTTCCTTCAATCCAATGTATTATATGTGCTTTACTAATATTTTGATTTTTTTTTTGTTCAACAGTGAAGAAGTATTCAGGAAAGGGTATTTTAATTTTGTTGACAAGGAAGACATTATGTCTTTGTGTCCAAATGTAGAAATTTTCCAATCTGTTTTGTCAGGCTGGAACCTTATTGTGAATGCTGATCGTGATTACAATGATAGACGAAAGAGGTTTGTTTTTGTGCTGGAGCACAGTGTAAGTTGTTAAATATTGCATTGAAGTTATTAAGATTACTTTGTTTTTATTTTAGTGTTACCCTCATTTTTTTATTACTGTTACTATGATGTTGTTTTAGAATTTGTGTTCTTATTTTATTGTTATTATTATTAGAGAAATTTGGAAAATATTCTGAAAGATCAGAACGTTGAGGAGAACAAGCATCAGATGAAAGCCTGTTGGGACTCGTGGATGGCTTCAAATGATAGAAACTATTTTAGCATTGCTGAGATGGTATGTATACGTAGTTCTAAATTTATTAAATGTATGTATATAATATTACTGATTATTTATATTTTGTGTTCAATGCAGGTCTTTGTCACGTTCTGTCTTCAAGGACACTATGCAGTTGTAGCCATGAACTTTGTTGAGAAGAAAATTCAGTATTTGGACAACAGAAAATAGTTAGATTCTGAGAATGATTTTTTTAAGGCTGTTGAAATTCTGGTAAGTTTTGAAAGAATAATGTTTTACCCTTCAATTATGATAATGTTACTTTTTACAGTAAATTTTTAATAGTGCTTCTAGTAAATTTTATTTGTTCTAATTAAATTTTTTTTTGGTAGAGACGTGAAATGTCAAATTTTATTGGATATAGAAATAGTGCAAAATAGAAGGAGATCTTGAATTATGAGTTTGAAGTTGTGCTCTTTAAGTGGACGACGACGAACAAGGATCTTGATTGTGGGGTTTATATGATGCACCATGTCAAGTTTTTTGATGGTGTTCCATATGACAATCCTGATTTGTCAAAGGTATTATGATACTCTATTTAAATATTCTGTTCGTAAAGTTAACTATATTGAGTAATTAATTAGTTTTTCTATTAATTATGATTTTAAGGTCACTGTACGTCGTTCCCTTCGAGCTGAAATATGCGCTACACTGGTTCTTTCATGTCTGAATGATTTGAGAAAACAAATTCAAGAAAAGGTGCATGCATTCTACATTGGAAAACCAGATTTGAAAGCAAAAATTGCAGAAGAGAAGAAAAATCAGAATGTTGGCAAGAGAAAGTATAAGCAGGTGATGCAGAAGACATACAAGAAGAGAATTCCATTGGATGATGATTGATGTTTTTTAAAATACAAAATGTATGAGGTTTTGGCTGGTTTGGGGGTATATACAATTTGGTTATTCGACAGGAATTGGTTTTTAATGGTGTTGGTGGGCATATACAGTTTTAATGGTGTTTTGTTGGATATGGAATATGGTTGTGTTTTGACAGGAATACAGTTTTTAATGCTTTTAATGGTGTTTTGACAGGAGTATGGTGTTTTTAATGCTTTTTTATAGTGAAGGTAACCTTAATATAACATAAAGGTAACCTTAATACATCATGAAGGTAACCTTAAGATCACATGAAGGTAACCTTATCAAAATTGTAGGGTCAACCAGATTTCAAATGGTAAATATATTAGGGGTAACTCTATAATTGCATCAAGGTAACCTTATGACAACATAAGGGTAACCTTATCATAATCAAAGGGTCAACCATAGTTAAATAGTAAGTATATTAATGAGGGTAACTCTATAATTGCATAAAGGTATCCTTAAGACAACATGAAAGTAACCTTATCAAAATTGCAGGGTCAACCGGAGTTCAAATGGTAAATATATTAGGGGTAACTTTATAACTGCATCAAGGTAACCTTATGACAACATGAGGGTAACCTTATCATAATCAAAGGGTTAATCATAGAGTTCAAATGCTAAGTATATTAATGAGGGTAACTCTATAATTGCATCAAGGTAACCTTATGACAAGGTAAGGGTAACCTTATAATAATCAAAGGGTCAACCACAGAGTTCGAATTGTAATTATATTAATTAGGGTAACTCTATAATTGCATCATGGTAACCATAAGACAACATGAGGGTAACCTTATCATAATAGAAGGGTCAACCACAGAGTTCAAATGGTGAACAAAATTTTTACTACAATGTATTAAAATAAATGGTAAGTATATTAAGGTAACTCTATAAATGCATCAAGGTAACCTTAAGACAACATGAGGGTAACCTTATCATAATCAAAGGGTTAATCACAGAGTTCAAATGCTAAGTATATTAATGAGGGTAACTCTATAATTGCATCAAGGTAACCTTATAACAACATAAGGGTAACCTTATAATAATCAAAGGGTCAACCACAGAGTTCGAATTGTAATTATATTAATTAGGGTAACTCTATAATTGCATCATGGTAACCATAAGACAACATGAGGGTAACCTTATCATAATAGAAGGGTCAACCACAGAGATCAAATGGTGAACAAAATTTTTACTACAATGTATTAAAATAAATGGTAAGTATATTAAGGTAACTCTATAAATGCATCAAGGTAACCTTAAGACAACATGAGGGTAACCTTATCATAATCAAAGGGTTAATCACAGAGTTCAAATGCTAAGTATATTAATGAGGGTAACTCTATAATTGCATCAAGGTAACCTTATAACAACATAAGGGTAACCTTATAATAATCAAAGAGTCAACCACAGAGTTCAAATGGTGAACAAAATTTCTACTACAATGTATTAAAATAAACGAAGATTTGGTGTTTTAGAACCAAATTCTTTGCCTGTTTGTTTCTCTTTGTCCTTATTCTTCTTTTGGAAGTGACCCTTGATTCTTTGTCTTCGTCCCTTTGTGGTTGATCGAGGAGGATCATAGACAGTATTTGATGCCTCAGAACAAATAGTCTCTGCTGATTTTGTTGTAGTGATTCCACTAACATTGGATGAGTCCCTTTCATAACCTTCTTCCAGCATTCTTTTCATGTCATTGTTGTCTTCACATCTCAAGACAAGGTTGTAATATTTTCTAGCCATTTCATGCCTCCAAATAACACAATCACGAGGCTTAGTTAGTTTACTAATTCCAGTAGCTGTGAAAGTATCCCAGACTTCTGATTTGGCTTGTTTTGTCCATCTCTTCTGTATATAAGTATCAGGTATGTTTTCGATAGAATTGATGTGAAGTATTCTCAAAGAGTGGGAACACAACATACCATATTCTTCAAACCTCTTGCAAGTGCAAGCAATCAAATTCATTTGATTATCAAAGATGACACGATTGATGTGCTCATTTCCACCAGAAGAAGAAGAAACATCATACACAATAGAGTTGTCTTGAACTGCAACAACTGTGGAAGTAGCAGATATGCATCTCATGAATTCACTCTCAAATTTTCTGAAAAGAGGTAGAGTATACACCTCAGATGCATGCTTCAACAAACCCATCATTGGCAGAACTGAATCAGGTGCACATCTGGAACCCTGAAATTCATCTTCTTGTTCTCTACTCCTCCAATTGTTGATTGTCTCCTTGAAAACTGTATAAAATTCATTTAAGCTAGTAGTTTTCTTAACATTGAATGAAATCGCATGGTTTGTGCTTTCACTTCTTTGTGAAGATAGTAACCCAGCTGAGAAAAAGTCCTTATTCAAGGCAGTACACCATTTTGATCTCAAATTATATAATCTTGAAAACCATGCATTGTCTTCTAATCCATAAGTCACTATCATTTGTCTCCAACAATGCTCAAATTCACTTTCATCAACACATCCTGTCAAACACTTGTTGAATGAGTCCTTAAACAAGGTATTACTTTTCAATTGTGCAAACCTGCTGACCGCATTCTGTTGGAGGTGCCATATGCACAACCGATGTCTTGTTGTGGGAAAAACCTATAAAATATAAAATATATTAATAGGGTAACCCTATTATAGAACCATTGTATCATTATTACAACGTGCAGGTAACACTATCATAAGTGAATGGTCAACCACAGAATTAAGAGGGTAAACAGATTAGGGTAAATCTATAATTGTATTAAGGTAACCTTAAGTAAACATAAGGGTAACATTATCATAAGTGAATGGTCAACCACAGAGTTCAGAGTTTAAACAAATTAGGGTAAATCTATATTCGTACCAAGGTAATCTTAAATAAAGATGAGGGTAACATTATCATAATTGAAGGGTCAAGGTTAAACAGATTAGGGTAAAGACATTGGTGTAATATTATCATATAAAGGATAATATAAATGTACCTTCTCAATTGCATTTGCAATGGTAAAATCCTGGTCAGTGAATATAGTTATCGGTGCTTTCCCTCCCATTGATTTTTTAAATACCTCAAAAAGCCACTCAAATGATTCTTTTTTTTCATCGGCCAAGAATGCACAACCAAACATTACATTTCTCCAATTGTTGTTAATGCCAACGAAAGGAGCACATATCAAATTATACCTATTCGTTCTGTAAGTTGTATCAAATACAACTACATCACCGTAAATCCTATAATCTTCCTTCATCATTGAATCTCTCCAAAAAACATTGTTTAATCTCCCTTCATCATCCAATCTCACCTTATAATAGAAGTCATCACAATCTTCTTGCTGTTTTTGGATCATTTCTATAACTGTTTGAGCATCTCCACCTTCAATGACTTTCATTTTTATGCGATTAACAAAATTCAAATGATCTCTAATCGTGTGACCTACAATCTCTTTTCCTCCAGCATCTTGAACCATGTAACGGAAAGAGTTTGTTGCAGACATACCTGATGATATCATGTTTTCAATGGCTTTCCCTTTTTCATCTGTGATCCTTCTTTCAGAACGGTGGAGATGATTCCATTCGGTTCGAGTGAATGGATGGTTATGCTCTAAAATGTGACTAGCAACTTCATATAGACCATCATCGTTCATCTTAACTCTCATCAATGCAGCACAATTAGTTCTTGTAATACCAGTTTTTTTTCTCTTCACCTGTGTACATTTTGATGTCTTTATCCCAGCACACGAACACACAAATAGCTTGGCCAATTCAATTGGATTTTGTCCTATAGAGTATCTACTTGTAGATTTCCGAACACTAAATCCAAGCAATCGAGCATGCTTGCAGTAAAGTTTGTACATGTCATCAATTGTTTTCCTTTTTAATCCAAGAAGAGAACAACTGAAATCATTCACCTCATCAGTGTGATCTGGAAATTAAAATACCATATATTAATCACAGTGTTACCTATAGGATGTAATAAGCATACCATTATGTGTTAATAAGATTACCCTCATCTTCTTTTGGAAACTAGCGATACCTTTATGTGTATATAGTGTTACTTTTACTATATAATAAGTATACTTTTATGTGTAAATAGCATTACCTTCATATATGTTAAGCATACTTCTTTCTTTAAAGTATACAAGTAAGATTACTTACCGTCGTTCTTTTCAGGAATTGTGTGAACTTCATCAGGTGCATCAACAAATTCATCTTCATCACTATTTAAGTCGATAACTTGAATACATTGTTGATCGCCTATAATACAAGATTTTAAGAATGCAATGTAAGTTAAAAATTTACATGGATAATCATACCACATTATAACTCTTACCAGCGTCTTCCATTTTTTTCTCTGTTTTTTCTGGAATTTTACAGATTTGAACGATGTAGATTCATATGAAAATGGGGAGAAATGGGGAGAGATTTGAACGATGTAGATTTGAACAGAGAAATGGGGAGAGAAGAGATGAAAATCAATCGCATCGATTCTGTATGTTGATCAGAAGATGAGAAATTCATGATTTGAGCTTGGAGAAGACGCGATATCTTCGAGCTGAAAGAGGCGAGATTAATTAGGGCTCCATTAATTAGAAAAAACGGGATTAAAAAATATATATATATACCTCTTTAATTGGGGCGGGTCGGGTCTTAGTTGCACGGATCCAATAATCCGTGCATGCAAGAGTGACTCTATATGTATACATATATCATTAAAGTGATGTCAATAATAAAAAATACAAACTATTTGATAGAAAATCACATTAGATACCTTAAGAAGTAAGCTGCATAATATATCCTATAAAAGAGTAGATAGTGTGTGTTTATTTCAAAGAAAGAAATAAATGTAACAATTAATAAAGAGTTACTATCGTACTTGATTGGGTCCTTTACACAACGTTTTTATTTTTTTTTAATATCTTTTGAATCAAACTCGTCTAGGTTCTCTTCATGTAAACCCTGTAGGACCCACCCCCCAAACCACCCCCCCCCCCCCCCCCCAGCAGATTCTCCCTCTCCCTCTCTCTCTCCAAATGTTCATAAGATTTAGTCCCTTCTTATTTCTTCTCGCTCCATTTCTTTTCTCACCTACTTTCTCTCCTGGCACTGCGAACAACGGCGCTCTCTCCCTCTCTCCCTCTCTCTACAGTTTCCAAAATACTCCATCTCTCTTAGTGAGAAGCTCTCTTACATGTTGTAAGAAAGGGAGAGAAGAGGAGAAAGTGTATGGATTTATCATTCGGGTTTGGTTCTCATCAGCTGTGCTTCAAGTTTATGCATTGCTCGATCGTATCAATGCAGTTTTGGATTCGCAGATGATGGCCCAATTTTCATGTTTAAATTGCAGCGATAAGATCTGCGTTTTGCCAGGTTAAAGATTCTTCCTTGATTTTTTTTTTTCTTTGAGAAAAAGTTGCACTGTTTTTGTTGTTGTTGTTCTTCCCCTTTTTTTTGCCAAAAAAAAAAAAAAAATCGAAACTTTAAGTTGGTTAGCTTCAATTTCTTGTTTATGGGTTTCTATTTCTTTTATTTAGTAACCATTGCTTCTAGTTTCTTGTTTTGGTATGAATTAATCGGTGCAGTGTTGTGTAAGCCACTAGAATTTCTTTATGTGATTAGTTCAAAATTACAGTTGTAAAAGGCAGAAATTGAATATTATAATCATGTTTTGCATAAGTTATTGGTTGGTTGTAGGGTCAGATCTTTTTGGCTCTTTGATTAGTTATTCATTCCTAATTTACAAAGATATGATTTTTCTAGGTTTTTTGTTTTCGCTAGTTATTGGGTTTTGATTTGAGTGAATATATTTCCCAAACAGGAAATGAATGGGAGCAGTTGTGTTGTGAGCTTGTGGTAATTTGACATCTCTGTGTTGAGCTGCATTGGGAAGCTAAATCGGATAGATATTCGATGGATTGAAGAATCGATGCGTTGGATGCAATGTCAAAGGCATTGGCATCTACGTCGTTATTGTTGTTGTTGTTGTTTTCGCTGGTTCTCACCGTTTCAGCTGCGGAGAATGGATTTGGTTGCAACTGCGACGAGGAGGGGTTTTGGAGCATTGAGAACATTCTTGAGTGCCAAAAAGTTAGCGATTTCTTGATTGCAGTGGCCTATTTCTCCATCCCGATTGAGCTCCTTTACTTTGTTAGTTGTTCGAATGTGCCCTTTAAATGGGTCCTTTTTCAGTTCATTGCATTCATTGTTCTTTGTGGAATGACTCATTTGTTGAATGGTTGGACTTATGGGCCTCACACTTTTCAACTCATGCTTGCTCTCACCATTTTCAAGTTTCTCACCGCCCTCGTCTCGTTTGCCACCGCTATAACCCTCATCACGCTCATTCCCTTGTTGCTTAAAGTTAAGGTGAGGGAGTTTATGCTGAAGAAGAAGACTTGGGATCTTGATCGCGAGGTTGGGATTATAAAGAAGCAGACGGAAGCTGGTTTGCATGTTCGGATGCTTACACAAGAGATCCGTAAGTATCTTGATCGCCATACTATATTGTACACGACTTTGGTTGAGCTGTCAAAGGCACTGGATTTGAAGAACTGTGCTGTTTGGATGCCAAATGCTGGTAAGACAGAAATGAATCTAACTCATGAGTTGAAAGAACAGAACTTCCCGAACACGTATAGCTCGAGTATCCCAACTAGTGACCCCGATGTGAGGGAGATTAAGGGAAACGATGGTGTTAAAATACTTAATTCCGAATCTGCCCTCGCTGTTGCTAGCAGTGGGGGGGTCGGGGAGCCCGGATCCGTGGCTGCCATAAGGATGCCGATGTTAAGGGTTTCTAATTTCAAAGGTGGGACCCCTGAGATGGTCCCAGCTTGCTATGCTATTCTTGTTTTGGTTCTTCCGGAAGAACAAAGTCGATCATGGAGCAATCAAGAACTCGAGATAGTCGAGGTGGTTGCAGATCAAGTTGCTGTGGCTCTTTCCCATGCATCAGTTCTTGAAGAGTCTCAAATTATGAGAGACAAACTTGTGGAACAAAATCGGGCCCTGGAACAAGCAAAAGAGGACGCATTAATGGCAAGTCAAGCCCGGAATGCCTTTCAGATGGTAATGAGCAACGGTTTAAGAAGACCAATGCACTCGATTTTGGGCCTCCTTTCAGTTTTGCAGGATGAGAAGTTAAGCGATGAGCAGCATCTTCTTGTCGACACCATGGTTAAGACAAGTAACGTTCTGTCCACTCTGATAACCGACGTAATGGATACTTCTGGAAAGGATAATGGAAGGTTCCCTTTGGATATGAGGCCTTTTCATTTGCATTCTATGATCAAAGAAGCTGCTTGCCTCTCCAAATGCCTTTGTGCTTATAGTGGTTATAATTTTGTGATCGAAGTGGATAAGCCTTTGCCTAATCACGTAATAGGTGACGAACGAAGAATTTTTCAGGTTATTCTGCACATGGTTGGTAATCTTTTGAATGCAAGCAAAGGAGGAGGCTTTCTTGTGTTACGAGTGTATTCAGCCAGTGGAAGCCAGGGATGGAACGAGCAAAGACGGGGTCAGTGGAGTTCAAACTCGTCCGATGGGTATGCTTATCTCAGGTTCGAAGTAGGTATTTGCAATTCTGGTTCTCAGTCGGACGATATTGCCCCTGTAGTACCATATGGTGGTGGAATGAAGGACAGCATGAGTTTTAGTGCATGCAAGAAACTAGTTCAGGTTTGTTTTTTTTGAACACTGTCTTGAGCATTACTTCAATTCTTACATTATAAAAACATAAGTGTCGTTTTAGAGGTCAAATATGTTTCTAATTATGTGTCGTTTTAGAGGTCAAATATGTTTCTAATTATGTGTCGTTTTAGCTATTTTGGCAATTCTTTTCCATGTTTACCCCAATTCGTATCTCTACATGATTCCTTTGAACTTATTTAATATGTTGGATATTTTTCATATCCTTGTTGTGAATATTGTCTTTGATATCAATCAATGTGCAGCTAATGCAAGGAGACATCTGGGTGATACCAAATCCAGAGGGTTTCGATCAAAGCATGGCTCTCATTCTTCGGTTTCAAATCCGATCATCCATCATCAAAGGCCTATCAGAACACGAGCAATCATCTGAACGTTTTCAATCAAACTCACTCTTCAGAGGCCTAAAGGTTCTCTTAGCCGATGCTGATGATGTGAATAGAGCCGTCACTAGGAAGTTGCTCGAGAAATTGGGATGCCTCGTCTCCTCCGTCTCGTCTGGATATGATTGCCTCAGTGCTCTTGGCCCGGCCGTCTCCTCGTTTCAAGTTGTGCTTTTGGATCTTCAGTTGCCCGATTTAGATGGCTTCGAAGTTGCAATGAATATACGCAAGTTCCGGAGCAGAAGCTGGCCGTTGATCGTGGCGTTGACGGCAAGTGACGACGGAGATACGAGGGATAAATGCTTGCAAATTGGAATGAATGGTGTCATTCAAAAACCAGGTTCATTTCAAGAGATTGCTTATGAGCTCAAGGTTATTATGTTGCAAGGCAATAGGCTATTATCTTGATGGTCATAATTATTCTTTTGTTAGAATAAATGAAGGCCAATTTATTGCTCTTAAGTGTCTCTTCTTGGACCATTGATTATTCATATATAGATTTATTACACAATCAATCAATCAAATTAAATGGGTATAAAAATTCATCTTATTCACATATTTACATTGCCTTTTCAATCTTCTATTACATGTTCTTTTAAGGTTATTCATGAAAATTAATAAACTATTTATGGATATAGTTATATGTTTAAAATGATCTAATTATCTTAATTTCATTAATGCACTACGTGAAGAAAGACCTTAATATTTCTGGGGAATTTAAAAGTTGCAGATATTGTGGTAACTTGTATTCTGTTAAACACAAACAGAATGATGTTACAATTTACTTGTTTTCAAAATAAATATTGTTTTAGAATTTCAAACTCGTACACACTCATGAAGGTTGATAAATAATAGTATTGATTTACTATAATATAAATACAATCATTACAAGGAACTTTCTAATAATAACATACTTTAAAACTCATTTAATTTAACGGAGTAAATGAGTACAACCTTAGAACATGGACAAATGTTTTATGACATCTTATAATGCCCTTATTTTGAGGTAAGGAAACCTGGCCAGAACGACATTTATTATGGGATGTAACGAGAGTATATTTTATCCGTTTCACCAATGAATTAGGAGGTAATGACAGATGCAAATTTCAAAATTTTGCTATATCCAGATTAATGTAATGATTTCATTCGAGAATGTAATATGTAGTGATTATTTTGAAAACTAAGGTAAAAACAATAAATAAAATACTAATATGGCTGAGTACATGAGATACTCAATTATATTTCACATTTCTTCTATTATTTTTCTAACATATAATACACATAATGTGTAATTACTTAATAATTTCATTGAGTACATATAATATATAATGATGATTAAGACAAAACACCAAATGCAACCAACTTTACTCATGCATTTTGCCGAGGCAACAACTGGCAAGATAAAAGTCATCTTTTTGTGTGTTGTTGAAAATCATAAATCATAATATCTTTTTATTGCAAAGTGAAAAGATTGTATACTTGTTTTGTCTACTTTGTCGGGGTCAATTCTTTCTTTTGTCACATCAAAATACATTTGTCTTTTTGTAAAAATTAGAAAACTTAATTCAAATTTATAATCATCACAATCTGCATCTTTATAAAGTAAGGTAATGTATCACTTAAGGGAAAAAGACTCATGATACAACGAAGTAGATCAATTGTTGTTGATCTTTATACATATTTATTCATATATATTTCCATAAAATAGAAAAACCCAAGATCCATCAATCCACAATCATCTAATCAATGCATGCTTTAATAAATGTAAGTGTGTGTATATGCATGTGAGTAACATGTGGTTGATGTTGGGGAGAATGTGGACTTCATTGGGAGTTGGTTTTGGGAAGAGTGGAAGCATGTCTTTTATTGTGCTTCTTTTCAATATAAATATAAGCATGCATGAATTTGAGTGGTATCTAGACACTTTCAATTATCATACATACCCCACTTGCCCCATTTTTTCTCTTCTCCACTCTTTCTTTCCTTCAATTCTTCTCAACGTATTTCCATTGACAATATTTATTTGATTAACAGGTGTTACGTAGGATTGTCTCGCGGATCTTATTATGTGATACATGATAATTTGTAATTCATACATAACAATTTATGAAAGAATTTGTGAAACGAATTCAATTTATTGGTAAAAATGATTCGTCTCATGAGAAATAACTGAGACTGTTATACCTAAGATTTTGTGTTATTTGATTACAACTCTTATGGTTTAATTTGATGGATGTAATTTTGTGAGATGAGATCATTCACAATATAGAGTTTGATGTATGAAATCAGGTTGTTGGTTGTAGGTTGTGGCGTGCCGTCTCACTGAATTGTACTTATGAGACTATTTCATGTAAGTTCTCGACTTTCTGTTCTTTACATATATAAAACATTTTCTATCTTAAACGATACTTCTTTTGATCTTATTTAAGTCTCATGCATATTAGAGTTTGTCAAAGTTAAGGAATATAATATTATGTGAGATCGATCAATTCATATCCCATAACAATTCATATAATAATTTGTGGAAATGCGTTCAGTTCATGAATAATAAAGATTCGCCTAACGAAAAATATCCGTTAAACCACCTTAAATCATGAGTTTTTGTAATTGAAATTTAGAACAAAATTTGATATTTAAAACACCACTTAAAAAGAAAGAGGACAATTTGGTTTTGTTCTTATGTTATCATTATATTATATATGTGAGTAAAATAATGTCATCGATACACGTAATATATTGAAAATACTAAAATTGGCAAATCCGATTAAATTAAATAATTCAATCTCACACTTTATTTTAATTCATTCACATGTTATGTAATGTGTGTTTGTGTGCAGGGTTGTCAAGTTGTAGGATTTGGATGGAATTTTGTAGATTGGATCCAAATCTAATAAGTCAACGTAATCCAACCTGGTTCTTCATAATATTATCCTAATTTTTTAAATTTTAAAAATAAGAGTAAAGTATTTAGGATAAGAGAAGACAATTAGATCTAGAGTAACTCTCCTGTGCACCAGTTGCACGGATCACAGATCCGTGCAACTGGGCCGCGCGCGGGCTAGGCTGGCCCGCCCAGCCCATGCCTCTTTACTTATTTCGCATGTTTTGGTCGTTACCCTCACGTTATGTTAGGGTTACTTTCGCGTTATGTTAGGGTTACCTTCGCGTTATGTTAATGTGACCCCATATCCAGATTTCATACTCTTAGTTTAAAACCACATAACTAAAATGTTAATCATACCCTCATGTTATGTTAGAGTTACCTTCATGTTATGTTAGTGTTACCCTCATGTTATGTTAGTGTTACCCTCGTGAGGGTAACACGGGTAAGACTAACATAACATGAGGGTAACCCTAGCATACCATGAGGGTAACCCTAACATAACATGAGGGTATGACTGCCTGAGCGAATTTTGGTGGGTTTGAGCGCCCACCAGGGTAACACGGGTAACCCTAACATAACATGAGAGTAACCCTAACATAACATGAGGGTAACCCTAACATAACATGAGGGTATGACTGCCTGAGCGAATCTTGGTAGGTTTGAGCGCACCCACCAGGCGCGTGGGGGCGCGTGAGAGCGCGTTGGGGCGCATAAAAACGCGCGTCAGAGGCGCGTGGGACGGGTCGACCCGGGTGTATGGATCCTAGATCCATGCACCAGTTGCATAAAATATTTTGCCTTAGATCTAATATCGATTCGTGGGTACGTACAAATTAATTTAATTTACCCATCATCTAAATGGCATCATTGTCTTAAAATTTATCCCATACTTTTATCTATATAACAATTTTGTTTGAGTTAATATATTTGTACAAATTAAAAAATTAAAACTTACATTTAAAAGTTACAACAACAGATATTACAACTCTTATTGTTTCAACTTTGAACATTATATATTATAAAATAAATACAACGAAATACAAAACATATACCTAAAAGATTGCAACTGATAACACAAGTTAAGAGTAATAATCAATACAGTGTATCATGCATGAAAGAGTAAAATAACATAAATACATATAATATAAAATTAATAAAAATAGATAATTAATGGTGGTTTAACAATTGGTTTCCGATCTGAAAATACCCCGACCCGGAACCAAACCATAGAACTACGATTCCTATTTTTCCAAATCACTAGGAAACACTAGAACTTATATATTTTAGTAAAATAATAAAACTACGTAATTTGAAGTAAAATAGACAACTACCTTTAAGTAAACACAATAATGTATATTCACATTATATGGTCGATATTTATTTGATGCAAGTGATACATGTATGTTATATTTAGTAAAATGAGGTAATACATTGTAATTAAATGATATTGGATACAACCAATACATATTTAAATCATTTTTAAACCTTCTGCGGTATCTTTTATCCATATATTTTTTCTACAAGGTACACAAATCTTATATAAAATTGATGTATATGATTCTTATTTACTTAAAATATCCATTAACTTTTATATATATATGAGAAATACAAATTTATCTCTACAAATTTACGAGTGAAGAAATAATTTTTTTAGAAGATTTATGTGAAAATGATGATTTAACATGGCCAACAATGATGTGTCTAACATCTCATAATAATAGGGAAGTTAATATTATTGTCTAAATTTACAAATGAAATATTTACATATTAACACTTTTGGTTGTTTTAATATAACTACCACACACTAAATTTAAAAGATGATATCACCAATTTACATTTGTTATTTATTGAGATCTTGGTACAAATCAAGATTCGAACTTGATATGTAGTCACAAGATCATCCACGTTGGAGTTGAAGGATATTAGCAAATTGCAAAGGGATCTATATTCTTAATTGAAATTAAAGAGATATTGAAGTCTTTTCATAACTGCGTTACTTTTTCTCAATTAAATAAAGGCAAAACTTTTATGAGTCAGGTGCAAAGATCCATGCACCTGATCCGACCCGTTCACGCTCCTGCACGCACTCTCACGCGCTGAAGACTTGTGCTGAAGCTCACCCAAAATTCGCTCCAATAGACTAACCATTGTGTATAGTTAAACCAACTTTTGTGTATAGTTAAACCAACTTTTGTGTATAGTTATACCAACCATGTGTAGGTAGGTCTAACTATATACAAAGGTATGTCTAACATATATAAAGGTATGCTTAACTATATATAAAGGTATGTCTAACATATACAAAGGTATGTTTAAGTATACATAAAGGTATGTCTAACACAACGTAAAGGTATGTCTAACATAACGTAGTGGTATGTGCCAAAATTCAAAAATCAAGCCAAAAAAAGACAAGGCATGGAATCTGGGCAGAACTGGTATGTTTAACATAGCTTAAATGTATGTCTAGCATAACGTAAATGTATGTCTAACATATACTATTGGTATGTGATTTTTTTCAAAAATCATGAGCGAAAAAAAAAAGAGTGCTGTCCCCCCTGACCCGGATCCGACCCGGGTGCATAGATCTAAGATCCATGCACCTGATTCACAAGAGACTTGCTCTTAAATAAAAGTGGGTTAAATGCAAAAACAAAAACAAAAAAAACCTATACGGAGTGTTTTTTCAATTGACTTATTCTCCTGTACACCAGTTGCAAGGATCTCAACTGGGCCACGAGCGGGTCCGCCCAGCCCACGCCTCTTTACTTTTTCACGTGTTTTGGTCGTTACCTTCACGTTATGTTAATGTTACCTTTGTGTTATGTTAGTGTTACTTTCGCGTTATGTTAATGTGACTTCATCTCCAGATTTCATACCCTTAATGTAAAATCACTGAACTAAAATAACACGAAGGTAACACTAATATAACATGAATGTAACACTAACATAACATGAAAGTAACATTAACAAAACATGAAGGTAAAAAACAATGTTAATCATACATTCATGTTATGTTAGAGTGACATTCACGTTATGTTAGGGTTATCTTCATGTTATGTTAGTGTTACCCTCATGAAGGTAACATTAATATAACATGAAGGTAACCCTAATATAACATGAGGGTATGACTGCCTGAAGCGAATTTTTGTGGGTTTGAGCGCGTGAGAGCGTGTTGGGGTGCGTGAAAATACGCGTCAGAAGCACGTGGGGAGGGTCGACCCGGGTGCATGGATCCTAGCCAGTTGCGCAAAATATTTTGTCTTTTCAATTTTCAATCTAAACTTTTTTTATTATAAAATTGCAACCTGAACTACTAAAATTTATCAAACTACAACTTTTGATTCATTTTCCGGCAAAAACGTGAACATCGTTGAAAACATAAGGGTATTTTTGGAATCCTGTGATTTAAGGTGACCCTCATATAAAGTTAGTGTGGGTGTTATGGGTTCACGTTTTTATAAGAAAATAGTTCAAAAGTTACAATTGCAATTTGATAAATTTTAGTAGTTTAGATTGCAATTTAATAAGAAAAAAAGTTTAAGTTGGAAACTTATAAAAGCCTGTAGTTTAGGTTTTTTTTTTTTTTTTGCATTTAATCCAATAAAATTTTATTATTCAAATTTTAAATGAAACCAACTTGAGTGTGACATGCATACTTTGAATTTTTGTAGTTTGATTAATTTAACATACTTTGAATAGAATGATGTAATTTTTACTTTTGAGATCTCCATTGGAACAGGGTTCATGCATGACCAAGGGCTCTGCATTTGATCTCATTTATTATAATAAAATTGTACCAACAAAATGGCCCACATGCATTTGCCATGTTGTGGCTATCGGGTCAAACCCGATTTGAATTATTGGACCCGAAATTTGATCACACATTTACTTGGGGATAATTAGTGATGCAAATCTAAAAAGTGTCATTAAAAAGAGTGTTTAGTGATGTTTTCAAAAAAAGTGTAATTATGAAAAATTGCGACAATTACAGAAAAAACGTCATTATATTATTCAATTTAGTGACGGTTTTACGAAAATCTCATCAGATACAAAAAATTGAGAGGAACACAAATATACTTGTTCAGTTTGTCAAGACATTAGAGCTATATTAAAACCATTTTTATCCCATAACTATGGTGTTTTCCAAATTATCACATTTTCTAATTTAATCCCATAATTAAAGAATCTGTTCTACTTTAACCAATTTTGTCTGCAAAATTTGAATTTAAAAAAAAAAAATGTCATGTGTCAAATTCTTATTATAATTTTGATTTTAGCATTCAACCAATAAGTATGACATGTAGCCTTTTCCAATCAAATTCTGTCAAATTGGATTGAAATCAGATAGATATTCATAAATTATGAAACTAGATTGTGAATGATAATAATTATGAGATTAAAATCGGAAGACTTATTATGTGAACAATGATGATGTTATCCCTACTTTATGACCTAACATACTACTCCCATATTAAGATTGACTAGCCATAATCCAACAGTACTATAGGTTGATATCCAAAGTTTGTTTGGTGACCAGGTGATATTTATAACACATGAATTATATGTGGAATATATTTATGTAACGTCTACTTCAACATAGATTTATTGACAAAAGTGGAACACTAATTTATTTGACTGATAAAATGTATATAATTTCATGTATTCGAACCGAAGCAAAATCAAATTAAATAAAGATATTAATAGCATATGTTGAACTTATTTTATTTAACTGAACATGGAGATAAGTGATCAAGATTGATTTTGATAGTAAATATGTGTGACAATAATTTAATACTTAAAATATGAGATAAATACTAATATAAAAGTAGATGACTATGTTTAAAAGGAGAAATTGATGGCCACTATCACTTGAGTTGAATCTTCTATTCTATTATGATATTTCATCTTATATATTCTACTATCTTGTACATATCTTATGGTGACTAATGTTTTCATATACACACATGTGTTGATATTTGAAACGTCAAATAAACATCCAATCCTAATTGCATGTACGTCTGAATCTGATGAATAGAAGACCAATTCCTCACCATAGGGTAATATATAGTTCGATTTTTGCTCCATAAATAATTTTATTAAAAATATATTTTATTTTATGTGACACATCATATGGAATTATAATCGGAATGTGGAATGCAAATTTAGTCAATGATCATGACCAACACATATAAGAAAATTTTAGTTAATTTATATAGTGACAAGTAAGGTTTTGTCCAAGATAATATTTAATTTACTCTGCTGCATACGATGATTGAGTTTTTCATAGAGATTAAGAAAATAATTAAAACTATATTTATTTACGAAAATGGGAAAATAGCAGCGAAATCTTAGCGGTAAAACTAATTTTCGTGGTTAAATAAATTATTTTGCGGTGAAAATCTAACATTCACGATTAAATAAATTACTTTGCAACAAAAATTCAAAATTTTAAGACTAATTCTTTTAAAATATATACTGAAGTTTACAAAATTAGCCGCCAAATCCTTGTTTTGCTACTGAAGTTAGCAGCGAAACCCTTGTTTTCTACTAAAGTCAATTAACGACGGGCTTATAGCGATGACATTAGCAGTAAAGTATTTGGCCACAAAATTGTTTTAACAACGAATCTACATAGATTAGCGGCGAAAATTGTTGTTGCTATTTCCCATTTTTCTTGTAGAGATATTTACATTTAATGAATTAAGTTTTTCAATTTTTTTTCAAGTTTATCTTTTTAAAACTAATTATTAATCGGGTAAATTAATAAATGACTAAAATAAAATATACCATACATAATAGAGTTAGTCTCCTGTGCAACTGGTGCATATACAATTCGGATCGGATCCGGGTCGACCTGGATCCGGGCACTTTTATTTATTTTATTTTTTAAAATTTTATTTTTTTGCTTCAAGTTGTTACCTTTATGTTATATGCATGTGACCTTTATGTATATAAGTGTGAAATTTATGTATAAATATAATGACCTTTATATACTCTAACTTAGAAAAAAATGAAGAATTTTAGCAAAATTTGTACATATTTACGTTTATGTAATATTAGTTGCACATATATACATCCTTAAAATGCACTGAATTTTGAAAATTTCAAATTTTTTTCAAAGTTATGGATTATAAAGGTCGTAATATTTGTACATAAAGGTTACAATAATACAACATAAAGGTCTTAATCTCAAGCGAAAAAACCTGAAAATTTTCATTTTTTCCTAAGTTATTGAACATAAAGGTCATAACATTTATATATAAAGGTCACACTTATGTAACGTAAAGGTCACATCCTTACAACATAAAGGTAACAGCCTGAAGCGAAAAAAAAAAGGAAAATCCAGGTGCGCGGATCAGGGTCGGATCGCCCCAATTGCACCAATCCAAATCCGTGCACCTGGTGCACAGCAGCATTTGCCTACATAATAAATGGTTGTACATTTGAGACATTCAAAAAACGCAAATGCTCCTGTGCACCAGGTGCACGGATCTGGATTGGTGCAACTAGGGCGACCCGACCCGAATCCGCGCACCTAAGTTTTCCTTTTTTTTTTTTTCGCTTCAGGCTGTTACGTTTATGTTGCAAGGATGTTACTTTTATGTTTTATAAGTGTGACCTTTATATATAAATGTTATGACCTTTATGTTCAGTAACTTAGGAAAAAATGAAGATTTTCAGGTTTTTTTCGCTTTAAATTGAGACCTTTATGTTGTATTGTTGTGACCATTATGTACAATTCATGTGACCTTTATGTACAAATATTATGACCTTTATGATCCATAACTTTGAAAAAAATGGAAGTTTTCAAAATTTAGCGCATTTTTAGGATGGAAATAGGTGTAACTAATATTACATAAAGGTAAATATGTACAAATTTTGTTAAAATTCTTCCTTTTTCTTCTAAGTTAGAGTATATAAAGACCATTACATTTATACATAAAGGTCACACTTATATAACATAAAAGTTACACTCATATAACATAAAAGTAACAGTTTGAAGCGAAAAAATAAAATTCAAAAAAAAAAAGTGCACGGATCAGGGTTGACTCGGACCCGACCCGAATTGTAAGGTCACCTGTATGGGAGAATAACTCTTCAAAAAAATGTATACAAGTGTATTGCTAATCAGTGCTATCATTATTTTGATCTTATAGGCAAGCTTGAAGTGGAATTATATCTATATTTAATAAGTTTAGTTCTTCAATTTTTTTCACGTATAGTACCTTATTTTAATTAGTAGAGTACTTTAGTGAAATGGCATCAAATTAATTAGTCACGACAAGATATTAATGGAGAGAAAATAAATCATAAGCAATGTAGTGTCTATACCTTCTAATTCCATGTTATTTCTTGAAAATTAAAATTACAATTATATTTAATGTAATGTTTTGATTTTCGAGTCATTTCATTTAGAGAATAGAGACAAATCTAACTTCGATATGTAATTTAAAATATAGTATATTGGCATTGAATTTGTTGTTTAGACATTTAGTTGTTACTTTAAAAAAAAAAAAAAAAATTCTCTTTGATCTCATAAATTAAAATTCTTCATTTCTTGAATTCTCTCTACCTAACGATCTACATAATATGTGCGCATAATTGTCTCAAATTTTGAGACGATTCAGTAATTGTGATTTTATAGCAGGTGGTCTTATTCTAGATATAAGTTTTTCCCTTTTGATTTTCTATGTCGGGATTTTAACGAGACCAATTTTTTCGTTCATATTTGTATCATTTTTGTTTATATATATATATATATATATATATATATATATATATATTCCTGCTATACTACCAATATGGACATATTAATATGTGTCTACCGTTGTTGATGTTTTAGAGATCCAATATGTAATTAATTTTACTTTTTCATGTAATCAAATGAAAAAATTACACGTCAACGCTGACTATATTAAAAGTCGCCAATCACGCGCATTTTAAGGGGTCAGAAATTGGGCTAGAGTAAAAATATAGATGAAAAAGACTCTAAATTAATTCGCAAAATGGACTCAAAAGATTGGGCCAAAGAGAGAGATAAATAAGCTCCTAGTGTGCTTTAGTGATTCTACACTTTATTTCATTTATTAGTACATTTATTAGGAGATTGGGCTTCATTCATTGTGTTTATTCTTTTGCTTAATTTATTCAAATTAGTGCAATGTCTATGTGATGCATGAAAATTATCAAAATAAATAGTTATAAAAGTAATACATATGAGTTAAAAATATACTTTGGAAAATATTGTGTGTGTGTGTATATATATATATATATATATGAAATGTATGCTAATCCAGAAAAAAGGTTTATTTCTTTAATTCTTTCTTCCCTTTTTGTCTTTTTTAATCTTACGACATATCTACTTTAATATAGTAAAATATTCCTTTACTACTAGAAATTACTCAATTCCAACGAAAACTTTTTGTTGGAATTTTTTCGTTGGAATTCTTGATTCCAACGGAAAATAGATCGTCAGAAAAAGGGCGTTGGAATTTAAAATTCCGACGGAAAAAAAATTCCAACGGAACATTCAAACGGTATATTTCTGTTGGGATTTACAACCACCAATAAAACTCCAACGATTATTCCAGCAGCGAAAAATTATGTTGGAACTTCAAATAAAGATTTCCAACGGAATTCCGTTGGAATTTCAATTAAAGATATCCAACAACATTTCCAACAGAATTACCGTTGAAATTGTTTTGGGATTCCAACGGAATTTCAGATTGTTGGAATGATTATTAAAAAATCCAATAGAGTTTTTCTGTTGGAATTTTCCTTTGGAATTTTAAATAAGGTATGTAATTCCAAAAGTATTTCTCCGTTGGAATTTCAAATGTGGTCATTTGTAATTCCTATACAAATGTTATAAACAAACCCTATAAAATAATGAACCAAAACAATAAAAACACAATTAAGAGGGATCAAATTATTATATCCGAAGTATCAACAAATCTAGAAGTACATATAACACCATCCGAATTCCACCAAATCCTAGAATGTGCCCGAAATATCAACACAATGCAATAAATCCTAGAAGCACCCAAAATATCAAAGCTTTGATTATTCTATATTTATATTCTTATAATTAAACAATTCACTAAATATGTTTTTTGAAAATATAACATAATTTCATAAATATTAAAAAGAATCGTATTTTAACATGAATTTCATTATGTCATGAGTCACACATTAATTGTACAGTTATTGGTTGTTAGACTAGTTATCATAATTAACTAATAACTATAGTTAACTATAAATTAACTTATATACCTTTCCACGGAATAGACCGGGTTTTTCCCTTGATTCATGGTTTTGGCCAAGATCTCTTATTGCATGAAGGGTTAATCTCGAGATCCCCTTAATGATCTCGAACTTTCTTGAGTGGTTATTAACGATTCATGTTTGACAAAAACTCATGTGAGACTGTCTCACGGATAGTTTCCGTGAGATAGATCCTTATTACCCATGAATTGAACTCACATCCACAAATTTTCATATGAATTGTTAAGTGTGGGTTATGGGTTGACCCGTTCATGTTTTTACGCACGACTATATAGATTAGATTTAATATCTTAACGAATAAAACATTTATTATTTTAAATATTTTACAAATGATGATATAATTTGTTCTGCATTTTAAACATCTTCGAATGTGTCTTCACAATCCTGTTCTTTTATAATTTGAATATTATATTGTGCAAGAAGTTAGTTGATCAATATTATATATTTAATAATATATAAATTTATATTTTTGTTGAACAATGAATTATAAAACCTATATTTGAAATATGAAGTTGTTAAAAATGACACCAATTTTGTACAGTAATCAATTTTGTAAATTAAAATAAATTAAATTTAGTAATGAAAATTACATTTATTGTGTCATGGATGTAACACCCGTTTTCAAGGAAACCTGCATTGCATATTTCACGAAATTTCTTTTACCTTTCAATTATAAATGATTTAAATATGAGCTCTTATGTTATTTAAAGTTATGATGAATGTGTTATGTTATGCTTCATGATTTTGAAGATTTTACGATTTAATATTTATTTCGAGATTTTAAAAGGTTTTTGTAGGATTGCTCATGGAGGAAACCGAGTTTGATCTCAACTCACTCGACAATCATGGATGAAAGTAAAAAGATAAGATATAGATAAGTTTAAATGAAAAAAAATGATACTAGGTTTTTATGCTAAGATTATTCGTTTGTATCGAGAAGCTTTTAGTTTATGAAATTTTATTATGATCTTTATATGTTATTCTATGTGATAACACATATTACTCGAACATGAATTTACCCATCGTAATATATATCTTAATATGTTCATTTAGTCAAGTAAATTATGTGAATTAGTTACTTTCTTTTCTAATGAATTTTTATTTAGTAAATATACTTTCATAAAAATTATGCTACTGTAATATCAATTTGATTTAATTATTCTCTTTAGTATACATGAGTATATATATGTGTATATGTGTATAAATTTTATAATGCATTTACAAATAAGATCATGTAATATAAAAACAAAAGAAAGAAAAAAGGGAAGTAAATATATTTTTATGCATTATATTGCATGCAACTTGAACACCTCTACATGCATGACTAAGCTATAGGACCGACACCTCCTACTTCAACTTTACACCTCCTACTTCATGATACTCTCTCTCGTCCAAAATAGTTGATAGGAAGAGAAACAAAATCAGCGATAACTAGTTGAAATAGCAAACAAAGAAAGAGAACCCAAAAGTTCACTATGTTCTACATCTTTCGATTTTGAAGGTATTTTGCTTAAACCTTCTCACTTCTTGTTTAAATATGATGCCTGCTTACCTTGAGCATATATTATAAAGTCCAAAAATGTTACGTTCTTTGGTATTGGATTGAGAATTTGTTGTTTATAATTTCTTGAATGAAAGAAATAGTTTGCTTGTATGCTAGAATTCGATTCCATGTCTTGCTTCTCTGTTTAGTAGAGTTCCGAGAGTTGTAGAAATCGATTTAGGCTAAACCCTTTTTCCACAGTCTAGTACATGACCAATGACTTAATTATTTATAGTTAAAGAAAATTCTTTATCAATAAATATAATATATATATATATATATATTACAATAACAAAATTTTCTAAAAGGTGAGGGGATGATGGATTATCCCCACTTGGGCCACTCCTTAATTGGTTCCATCACTAAAAGAAAGTATAATCTGATTTTATATATATAATACAATTTCATCAAAATAATCATACATAAAACTCCATATAAAAGAGATTTGAAGTGGGGTAATTGTGAGATGAAAAAACCCATTCATGCACTAAATTGATGAGCAAAAAAACTAATATGATCGATAAATATAATTTTATGAGATGAAGGCTATGCATCAACCATTTTTATTTAATCGAACTTATGTATGAATCATTAGGTCAGTGAATTAGATATATATGAGACGATACCCAAGAAACCTTATTCATTGCTAACTACAAGTTGCATATAAGTTGTCCATCAATATGTATGTATTTTGTGTATATTTTGGGTACCAATTTATGAAATAAATATACTCCAAAAATCAAATTAAACATAAATGAGTAGGACTTGGGTGCCCCGGGGGCACGGATCTTAGATCTGTGCCCCCAACCCGGACCGGATACACTATATATAATCAAACCTTAATTTTTCATCTTTTTTCTCTCTTCCTTCTTTTTTCTTCTTCTTCCACAGCGCCTCTTCTTCCTTCTTCCTTTTTTTTTTTTTCTTCTTCTTCTTCTTCTTCTTCTCTGCGCACGTTCCTTCTTCTCCATTACATTCTTTTATTTTTTCTGTAGCCCTAATGCTTTTTCAATACAGATGTTCTTCTCCATCTATCATCTCTTTTTTTTCCCTCTCTCTGCATTTTCCCCTCCAAATGAGCGTGCTCCAATCACCATGGACTTAGTGGTGTTGTAGAAGGGGTCTTTTGTGGCGAGAGGGTTGACGGAGTGTATGTCGCGGTCGCAGGTATGATGCAGATGGCGACACCGTCGGCCTTGCGGCGGGCCTTGTCCCAGATTTTTTTTTGAATAAATTAAAATTGTTTCTCCCTTCTTCTTGTAAATTTTCAGTTTTTAGTTTAGTTTGTTGATTATCAGTCTCTTCTTGTTTTCTCCTTAAAGATTAGAGCTTACATTGTATTATTATTAATTAATTTTTGGTTGGATGACTCATGTTTTGGAGTTTATTGTGGCTTTCTGGTCTTTTGGAGTTTTTTTCTTCTCTATTAATTCGCATATTACAGACTGCTTAACACCTCAAACATATGCATGTAATACCATAGAGGTAAAAATGTGATACCTTAAAGAGATTTATGTAATACCGTAAAGGTAAAAATGTAATACCTGAAATTTATTTATGAATGTAAGATTTTAACAATAAATATGTAGCATACATGTAATACCAAAGAAGCATACATGTAATACCACAGAAGCATATATGTAATACCTTAAAGGTATTTATGTAATACCTGTTTGAGACTTATGTAATACCTGAAATTTGAGTATCAAATACCTTCAATGTAAATATAAATATGTAATACCATATAGATAAAAATGTAATACCTGAAATATATTTTATGTAATATTTTGAGGATAAATACAAAATACCTTAAACTATGAGCAGTAATACCTTAAATGTGCATATGTAATACCTCAGAGGTAAAATATGTAATACCTCAAAGGTTCATATGTAATACCTTATGTTTTAAACTCAATACCTTAAAGATAAATGTGTAATACCTTAAGAGTATACACGTAATACCTTAAGAGTATGTGTATAATACCTATCACTGAATGGAATCTGGTGTACGCTCGCTGCAGACGCGCGTGGGGGCGCATGGGCGAGCATGGAGATGGCCCACGCGCCGGGTCGGGTTGAAGGCACGGATCTAAGATCCGTACCCCGGGTGCACCCAAGTTTTAGTGAACATAAATATAATTGTTGAGACTCCTCTGCGCAATATTCCGATGTGATCTCTACTCTTTGCAAAACAGAAACAAAAAATTAATTAATTATATATGTCGAGGTTATATATATTTATTATATGTATATATATATATATAAAGATATAATATATAAACAAACTAGAGGAAGTCTTGTGTGAGAATGATCCGTGAGACGGGTCAACCCATAATCCACACTTAGCAATTCATATGAAAGTTTGTGGATATGGATTCAGTTCATGAATAATAAAGATCTGTCTCATTAAAATTATCCGTGAAAACGTTTTACATGAGTTTTTGTGAACAAACTAACATGTACTCCACGTTCGATTCATCATCATGGACTTAGAATGAAAGAGGCCAAAATATTTGTGGATTGTCCCCCACCAAGTTAATATATATATAATAATAGGCAAAAATAATATATAATTGTTTTCGGCTTTAAAAGGTGATCAACATTTTATTAATTATTGTCTTATGGATTCTCTTTCAAGGTGATGTGCACATCAAATTTCCCTGGTTATTTGATGTACTAACATGCATGGAGATAGTTTTGTCCAAATTTTAATTAGCTAGTTTATAAGTAGTTTAATTATATTGTGTTAAATTTAATTACTTTTTTTTCTATACATATCATGTTTAGATGATTTCATACTAGACTATCTATTAACATCTCTGAATGTATAATATTTAAGTACTTATTATTTAACAAAAATTGTATATCACTTGAGAGTAAAATATTTGTATTAGTTATATGTAATTCTTGCAAGTGGTGGTGTGCAAACACTATTTGAAAGCCAATTGCAAACAAAAGTTTGAATCAAATTGTTTATTTAAATGTTAGTTTAATATAAAAACCTCCAATTATGGAACCCTAAGGGCTCCATCTTATTGGACTTTTATTAAGAGTAATTAACCATAACACGTGAATTCATGTGGAAAGGGTCCATCATGTTACCTCTAATCATCATCCCTGCTTTGAGTTTTTCTTCATATATATTATTATATCTAATCTTTGACACAAAGCTAAGGGGAAAAAGGAGAAGTTCTATTGTTAAATCCTTTAAGAGCAAATGGCCAAGATTAACATAAAAGATATATAATCTAAATTCCTTTCTACTTAAAGTCAGAAAAGCCACAATTTCACAAGACTCAATAATCGACAGCTAACCTACTGATATACACAATTTTCGAATAATTTATTTGATTATTTCAGATTTTTATGTAAAATGCAATTTTATATGGGAGGGAATGTGCCAAACTAAACGAAAATATTTAAAGAAATAATTTTTTTAACATCCAACACTTTGATATGTACTTTTCGACTACAAAAAATAATAAAGTGACATTTTCTACATTATTTTGACTCGGTCATGGAGAAATGATTGATTAATGATCGAGTGACGATATATTCTATTTATTTATACTATTATTTAACAATTGATTTATCCAACAAATCATATAAATTGATAAAAGTAATTAAATTGATAAATGAGGCTCGATTAATAGAGGAAAAATGAGGATCGTTTAATTAATTGAATGATTTTAGGTATATTGAATTGAAACTGTTTGAAATTAAACTAGCCATGGTAAATAATTAAACGAATTTGCAAATATTAATCGAGCCACTAATTTCCTCTATTAATCATTTAAAAAACACAATTTGTTTGGTTACTCGAACCACTATGTCAAATACATAGTGGTTCGATTAATAGTGTATTAAACCAAATTTGTTTGGTTACTCGAACCACTATGTCAAATACATAGTGGTTCGAGTAACCATGTAAAAAACCAATTTTGTTTGGTTACTCGAACCACTATGTCAATTAAATTAAGTTGTTAAAGTAAATTAAGTAGTTCAATTAAAGTAAATTAAGTAAATTAAGAGTAAATTAAGTGGTTCGATTGAAAAGTAAATTAAATTGAACGAACCACTCCAATTAAATTGAATCAAATTCAAATTGAGTTAAATCAAATTCAATTCAATTAAATTAAGTGGTTTGATTAAAAGTAAATTAAGTGGTTCGATTAAAGTAAATTAAATTGAACGAACCACTCCAATTAAATTGAACCAAATTCAAATTGAATTAAATCAAATTCAATTAAATTAAATTAAGTGGTTCGAGTAATTGAATTTGAATTTGGTTCATTTAATTTGAATTTGGTTCAAATTTTGTTTGGTTACTCGAGCCACTATGTCAAATACGTACTAGTGGTTCGAGTAACCATGTAAAAAACCAATTTTGTTTGGTTACTCGAACCACTATGTCAAATACATACATTAATTATATAAAGTAAATTAAAATATATATACATTAATTGAACCACTAATTATATAAAGTAAATTAAAATATATACATTAATCGAACCACTATATACATTAATCGAACCACTAATTATATAAAGTAAATTAATGTATATAGTTAGTGGTTCGATTAATGTGTGGTTCGATTAATCAAATTTACTTTAATTTACTTTATATATTAGTGTTCGATTTATAATTAGTGGTTCAAATTTACTTTAACCACTAAATTTAATTTAATAAATTATTGGTTCGATTAATCAAATTTACTTTAATCGAACTATTTAATTTAATATTGACACTATGTATTAAACTAGGATTAATCGAACCACTAGTTTAATACACACCAATTTTAATAATCCTAGTGGTTTGATTAATCCTAGTTTAATACACTAGTTTAATACACACCAATTTTAATAATTCTAGTTTAATACACACCAATTTTAATAGTCCTAGTGGTTCGATTAATCCTAGTTTAATACATAGTGTCATTAAACTAGTGGTTCGATTAATCCTAGTTTAATACAGTTTAATACATAGTTTAATCCTAGTTTAATCGAACTACTAGTTTAATCATATAGTTTAATCAAACCACTAGTTTAATACACACCAATTTTAATAAACTGGGTTTAATCGAACTATTAATTGAACCCAATTAGTTTTAATAAATCCTACAAAATAGTTCGATTAAACCAATTTATTAAAATTGAACTATTAATTGAACCCAGTTTTGTACTATTAAAATTAATCGAACTATTAATTGAACCCAATTTTGTAGGATTTATTAAAACTAACTGGGTTCAATTAATAGTGTAAACCTTTGATTAAAATTGGGTTTAATAGTTCGATTAATAGTGTAAACTAATTGAACAAAATTTGGTTTAATACACTATTAATCGAACCACTATGTTTTTGACTTAGTGATTCGAGTAATTGAACAAAATTTGTTTTTTACATGGTTAATCGAACCACTATGTATTTAATATAGTGGTTCGAGTAACCAAACAAATTGTGTTTTTTAAATGATTAATAGAGGAAATTAGTGGCTCGATTAATATTTGCAAATTCGTTTAATTATTTACAATGGCTAGTTTAATTTCAAACAGTTTCAATTCAATATACCTAAAATCATTCAATTAAACGATCCTCATTTTTCCTCTATTAATCGAGCCTCATTTATCAATTTAATTACTTTTATCAATTTATATGATTTGTTGGATAAATCAATTGTTAAATAATAGTATAAATAAATAGAATATATCATCACTCGATCATTAATCAATCATTTCTCTATGACCGAGTCAAAATAGTGTAGAAAAGGTCACTTTATTATCTTTTGTTGTCGAAAAGTACACATCAAAGTGTTGGATGTTAAAAAAGTTATTTCCTTATATATTTTTGTGTAATAATATGGGCTGAGCTCTCTTTTATATGGGGTGAGGCTATCCACACCCCATCAATTTCTAATCACACCGCAAATACTAAATACACACCAATAAGAATAAGTATGAGTTACACGATTTATAAACACACACCGTTAATTTTCTATTTTACCCTTTACAATAAAAATAAAAATAAAAAACTGAAAATGAACTCAACCCTTCTTCCATGACTGCAGCGGCGCTGCGCTACATTCCTTTACTTTCGATTTGTTGATATCATCTTCTTCATTTCTCTTCAGTTTGATTGCATGAACAACACTTATGATGTTCGACAAAGCTGGACAAACGTTGATGAGAGTGTTCGACTTCTTCCAACCGAACAACATTAGACACGTCCGACTAGTATAGGTCAAACGGTCAGTGTACTGTTCGACCTGTACTTTATGAACAACGGATCCAGCATATTTTTCTGAATTTGATAAGTTATTTTGACAAATCCTTTTTGTTCTAAATGTATTTTTATGTTCTATTATAAACTTCCTTCACAAATTGAGGTTAGGAATGTTAAGAGTTGTGGATTTTTGGGTGAGATAATGGAGTTGGTTGAAATTAGGGTTTTGAGTTTTTATGGGGAAGAAGATGGGGAGAAGATGAGAAAAGGAAAAATTATTTAATATGTTAAGAGTAATTTACACTTTTGATATCTATTTATTGAGTGACACTTGTGTACCTCAGGGGCATGATGTCCCCAAAGTAATCATCATATGTTGTTAAATATGTACTTTACAGTCATTATGTATGTATTTTTTAGGTATCACATGTATACTCTTATATACATATAGTACCTGTAGAGTATATTTATAACACCCAAAAACATAACATCTATAGAGTATATATATAACACTTGAAGAACATGTATATAACACTTAATTAGATTCGTGCCCCTATGTGCCCCAGGGGTATATAAGTTTTTGCCCTATTTATTTATTTTATTTAATATGGGGTGTGTTTAGAAATTGATGAGGCGTGGATAGTCCCACCCTTTTATATTCTATAAAATATTATCTTGATTCTATATTACAAAAAAGTATCATTTTTTTTTTAATGAGAGAGGGACTCATATGCTCAACTTCAAGGGTATGGATCTTAGTTACTACCCATTCTGACTTGTCCAATCCAAATCCTTTTATTCATTTATTTTATATTATATTTATGGTGATCCAATATAGGAAAATCTGAAATTTCATTCTGTAGTTTAGGTATTGCTTTATTTTTCAACACAAATTTATATAATTTACTTTTGATTCAATTTACTTGGTATGTCAATTTTTGTCAATGTGGATGTTAGAATTGAAAATTTCACATTAGCAATTTAACGTCCACTTACTGCAAATGAAATCGGATAAAATTTGCAAGAAGTGAAGTTAGAGGATTACGAATAAAATAAATAAATTTGATGGTAAAAAAGAAGGACAAGTTCGACCTAATTACACAATAAAATTCAAAAATTTCTCAGGTTGAACCAAAATTTGATTACCCTCAAAACTTAATTAAAATGTATGTTTCATGTGCCAAAAAGACATTCTATCTCTTCATCATAGCAAAAACTCAACCAATCTATAGAATTCAATTTGATTCGAGTAAGAATCGAATGAAATTTCGAAAACCATAAAATTTAAGAATTTATGCCATTTGGAATTTTGGGTTGATTTGCTCAAAATCGATCTAAATTAAAAAATATTGTTCTAATTTTTAGAACTCTAAATGATAAATGACCAAATTATTGTTTTAAATTTCCAATAAGAACAATAAGATTGTTCTCGTCTTGAGATTAGATTTTTTTTTTTTTGATTTTTTATTACAAATTTATGTTGTCCAATTTTGGTTCTTTGACTAACACGTTTTTTTTTTCCCAATTCTCATACGATTTGCTCGGATTTTTTATTTTTGTCTATATGTTATTTAGTCACCACATTAGCAATTTCGATGTTCAAGTAGATAAAAGTTTACATTCCAAAAAAAAAAAAAAATTGGATCAGAATTGAAAAAAATAAAAATTTGATTGCTAGAAAATTATAATTAAAACACAACAAATCAGTGATATAATTGAAAGTAGACAAATTGTAACTTCCATGAGAGAAAATTGTTTTTCTTTTCTTATTATATATTTTGATAACTATTTGTCGTTTTATATATATTTATAACAATGAAATGACTTGATATTGATGCAATGAAATAAATTTAATACACGTGTGGACTAATATTGAAATAATGGTGTTTGATGGAAGTACTGAAATAATGATTATTGTACTGATTATCAGTTTAGTTGTTGGATTTGTTACCAACTATATATATATTTATGTTTAATTGTCTAATAATTAAGTACAATACAATTAAGGGGGTGTTTGGTAAGCTTATTTTTAGAGATTATAAGCTATCATATCTTATGAGGTGTTTTAATTTGGAGCTTATAAGATGTATGTTTAATTTAAGTTTAATATAAGTTGTTGAAGTGTTTGGGTAAATAAGATGGTGGAGCTTATAAGTTGTTAATAATGGCATTTGTGTAATTTCAATGATTAAATTTGAAGGTGTTTTGAAAAATAAGCTCTTATTTTAGAAATAAGTTGGGATTTCCCAACTTTTCAAAAAAGAGCTTATGAGCTCCTTACATCTTATAAGCTCATAAAATAAGACCTTATTTTTAAAAGTTAGCCAAACATTTTTTAGGAGCTTATAAGCACTTAATATTTTATAAGCTCCTTCCAATTAACACCCTCTAAGTCAAATTAGGGACACAATTATTGGAACATCCTGTCAAGAGTCTTACTGTATAAATGAACAAAACCACAAGTAAATAATAGAGATATTGACTAGCTTGATGTGATTATATATATATATATATATATCATGAGACAAAATTAAACAAATTATATATATATATATATATATAATGAGACAAAATTAAACAAATTTTAGACTTTCAATGTACTTGAAGAGAATAAACTGCAAAATGAGATCTCGAAAACAACTTTTTTATGTAAGTCTTGAAAAGGTAATATTGAACTACATATATACGAGTCTCATTATTTAAGTAGTATAGCATCTTTATACAAGTGTAGATTATGATGATTCAGACTTGAATCTGAAAGATAAGTACGAGTAAGCTAACTTTATCTCTTTTCTTTTAAATTTTGATCGACAATGTCAAAATGATTCAAACAAATAATCCAAATAAACCGAAAAATTATTGAAGTAACTAAAAGATTGAATTTTAAATATAATCATTGAAAAATTATGATGTATTTAGTATTTCACGTTTGAAATGAGGCTTAGAAGCATACTTGGCCGGGATGAGTCATTTGGACAAGTTTCAAGTAAGCAATAGAAAGTCAATGATAATAACTTATGAAAACTACAGAAAAGATATAGATAAAGACCAAGTATAATATATTTACATATACACACATTAGGGCTAGCTTGGTGAATTTTTCTAACATGATCAATATAATAACTTACTTTCTATTCTATATTATAAAGAAGGGTAGTTCTATAGTACATCATACACCAGACTCTCCACTTATTTTTAGCCATCAGATCTGAGATCATTAAGGTCAAAGTCAACTATGGTTTTAGATCTAATGACTGAAAATGATGGAGAGTCTGGTGTATTAATACACCCGGTGTACTACAGAAGGACCAAAGAAGAATAAGAAACATATTTTCTACTCCAATTCAAAAAAATTGTTAAATTTGTCGTTGAGTACAATTCTGATAAAAGCAAATAAAATAAAATCAGATTTTTATATGTGATCCAAAATTTTAGGTCCACTACTATGCATTCTTGATTACATTGCATTGACCATCTGCCACGTGTGTGTATATATATATATTTGATATAATATAAAATTCAGAAGATACATTTTGTATGGAAGAGCAAATAGTATTCAATTTAATTGTTCAAAAGAAAACTTGTTCATTAACTTCTTACTATATTGTTCAAGCTTCTCAAGAACGCTTATGATCACTCTCAAGTGTTATATAAATGCTTTACGAAGAGAGTGGATTTCAATTTTGGCTATTGAAGATATTTTTCATTATATAATAATTAAGTATTTATTTTTCAATTTTAGTCCTTTATGTTTTAATTTTTTCTAAATTTCAATCCTCTTTTGTCAGATTTTCAAAATTGTTGACTTGGCTGCCGAAGTTTGGATATCATGTCAAATTCTCTGGTTGTCACATCAAAATTTCCAATGACCACATTTGTAATTTTGAAAATTCAGATAAAAAAAGACTGAAATTGGAAAAATTAAAATATAGGATCTAAATTGAATAATAGATACTTGGTTGTCAACAATTGAAATTAAAAATGTTTTACACACATAACTAAAATTAAAATAATCTCGTATAACGCATATTACAAATACTCATATAAGATGGTTTTGTGTACACAAATCCATGACATGGAACTCATATCCATAAATTGAAATTTCACAACCTCAGTCTTCAAATCAAACTCATTTTCAAAAGTTTTTATATAAATTTTGGATTATAGCCAGCTAGATTGACTCGTCTTACAAACTCACAAAATTACATCAATAATGTGATTGACTCATAAGAATATGACTATATAAGTTAAATGCTTAAGAGTTCGTCTTATGTGAGACCGTCTCATGTGCAACGACACTCGCACACGATCGTGTCATGGGACACAGACGACTGTGCGTGAAAACACATACTTATAGCTATAAAAGACATACTTATAGATAAAAATCACATACTTATATCAACCGTATTTTGGGACACGATCATACGCCACAGACCGCGCCATTGTTTTTTCACGCAAGGTACGGTTGTATGCTAGGAAAAAAAATCACATATTTATAGTAAGAAATCACATACTTATAGTTGAACAAGACATGCTTATATATCGTATCTCAAGACACAACCATACACGAGATTGTCGACAATCTCGCATGAGTTTTTGCGAATAATTAAATATTAAATATTAAGATAGTTAAAGTAAATTTAATGAGATCTACTTCGATTATAAATTACCACATATTCACACACATTATCATCAAAATGAAGGCAATTAAATATGAAATCATTTATTACACTTTCATGTGACATCTTTTACTTCAAGTTAATCACCACACATCACATATATTAGATGACATTATTAATTAACATGTAGCGATTAAGTACCTTAAAATATAAAACGTAACATCAAGTATAATAGAAGAATCGGATTAATTATCTTGATACTAGATTCTTTCTCCCAAGTTTATAATTTTTTAAATGCAAAGCTACTTTTCCAAATGAAATACTTATACTTTGGAAACGTGTAAATATCTCACCTTAAATAAGGTTTCAAATCCCAATTGTAACCAAAAAAGAATGCGAGGCTAGACTTTAATTTTTTTAAATGAAGGAAAAACAAATAAGGAAAAGAAGCCAAGAGAATCAAGAAGGGTTATTTTGTAGTTAAGATACCTAGTTAAGGTACATACAATTTTATATATACAAACAGAGCTTTTATGTTATTTTATACCCAATAATTAGAAAGGACAATTACTTATATTATGCTTGGTCTGCCATTGAAATCTGGATTTTGCATGAACTCATTAATATATATTGTGTTTAAAACAGTACACTACTAGAAATCATTTAAATTTCAATGGAACAATTCCGTTGGAATTTTGTGAAATACCGTTGGAATTTTGTAAAATTCTGTTGGAATTCTTCATTCCAACGGAAGTGGACCGTCGGAAAAAGGGGCGTTGGAATTTAAATTCCGACGGAAATTCCAACGGAAAAACGATTCCAATGGTACTTTTCCGTTGGAATATACAATCACAAAAAAAATTCCAACATTATTCCAACGGAATTTCCAACGGCGTTGAATTCCGTTGAAAATTCCGTTGGAAATTCCAATGGTTATTATTTCCGTTGGAATTTTTGTTGGAATTTGATTGTTTTCTAGTAGTGGTAAATTAAAGTAAAATATTTGATATAAATGTATTTCAATCTCAATAGTATATAAATAGATTTCGAATCAATATCAATATTTCCAAACCTCCAACAACACTTAAGGAGTAAATAAATCATAGTATAAATGATAACAATTAAAATAAATAATAGGACACTCATATAATAACGCATGTCGGAATCAATATAACAACATTCAACATCGGATAAATATTTTAAAAAACATACATCCATATAAAAAAAAAAAAAAGTTCCAAATTTGGTTAATATAAAACTTAATTCCCAAACAAACCATATTTTTATTATTGACTTCTAAAAAAGATCATTTTAATAATAATATACATTGGAGCTACACAATAACTATATATATTAACCAAATTTAAAGTACTCATTAATCAACAAATTCATACCTTTTTTTTCTTCTTGTCCAAATTTACCTCATAATATATCTCAATATTGTTGCCTATGATGCCCCCAATTTCCATATGCATCATGATTCAACTGTCCTCCATTTGCCAACAAATTTGGAGTCAAATTATAAATGGGCAGAGATGATGGGTCAGCCATCGCATGCTGACCTATTTCCAACGGCGGCGACACCGCCGCGTGGATGGCGGCGCCACCTTCCTCCTCCTCCTCAATCGGCAGTCTTTCATAAGTCGCATTAGCGAAGGTGGCCGCAATTACCATGACCGGCCCGGCTGCCACCAGTGGCCCCACCACACTCCCACCCACCACCTGCCCCTGACCGCCTGCCAAGTAGACGGTCAGGCCTGTGGCGCCCGGGGGAGCCGGGCCGGGCAGGAAAGTGCCCGTTAGAGATAAAATCTCGAACCGGCCCTGCAGCACGACGGCCGCACCGGGCGCCGCCGGCTGGCGTATGGTCACGTTAGTGACAGTGCCGTTGCCGCTCAGCACGCAGACACCGCGCTGGCGGCGGCGGGCAAACTGTGCGATGCTCTCCGCCACGTCGGAGCCGCCGGAAACCTCCATGACGTGGCTGCGGAGGGCGTTGGGGCTGTCCCGAGTGACGAAGATCGGCGGCTTCGGTTTGTTCTTTGAACCGGACGGCCGGCCGCGGGGGCGGCGGTTGCCCACCTCGACGGCCCCCTCTTTGGGCTCGTCTTTCTCCTCCTCATCCTCGCCTCGGCTGCTGCTGTCACCGCCGCTCTTGTCGGCCATCAGGGGCTGCGCCGGTTCGGCCCCCGCCCACCACCGGTTCGCCAGGTTGGCGGAGCTGTGAGTAGCACTTGTGAGTGAAACCCTAATACCAGTTTTGTCGTGAGATGAGAGAGAAAGTAAACCAATATAAGCAGTGTGGAATAGTTGAAAGAAGAGAGGTGTCGACAAGTCTATGCTATCTTTTCCTTTGTTTTCATGTGCTCGAGTTTTGATTTGAAGAGCTAAAGTTTATTCTTTTATATATGTATGCACACTTTCTCTATATCTATATATGTATATAATGGTTTGAAGAGTTTTTGCAGTGAGAGTCCATTGAAATTAGGGTTGGAAAGGTGGGGTCAGGTGGGTGGAGAGCACGTCGCTTTCTCGAGCAACAACTTATTTGTTTTTGTTCAAAAACTCCATGTCTCACTAGATTTAATTACTTTCTGGGCCCTCTAATTTTACTTGATTTGTAAAAGATGACACTTTTTTTCGGGCATGGAAAATAGGACACAAACTTTTTTTGAGCTTGTAAGATAAGACTTAACTTATAAAATTCATGGATTTTGCCCAAATTAAGCCTGAATCAGCCAAATTGGCCGAAATCGCATGTAAATCGCACGTACCACCCCCGACACCCTCTCTGCAATCCCTCAACAATTTCTTCTCTGCAGTCCCTCTCCAACAAAATTCTTCTCTGCAATTTCCAGTAATGGAAGGTATCTTCCTCATATCGTTGTAATGTTGTTTGGATGTGAATTAAATAGTATGTTGCTAGATGATTTGGTTTGACGACGGTGGGGAGAAGGGGGGAAAGAGAAAGAGAGGCAAACTTCCCTGTGGTGGGAGGGAAGTTTGATATATTTTTCTTTTATAATTTTGATTTGAAAAATAAATAAAATTAAAATAAATTTCCACTTCAGCAATTCAGCTCGGAAAGCCTGAAATCAAATCAAGGGCAGTTTATAAATTTGGGCAAAATCCGTGAATTTTATAAATTAAAATCTTATTTTGCAAGCCCAAAAAAGTCATCGTCCTCTTTTGCAAGCCCGAAATTTTTTTATCCTCTTTTATGAATCAGGTCAAATTACGGGGCACAAAAAGTAATTAATTCATCTCATTAGACATTTCTTTTACAATCAACCTTAATCACAATTATCATTAGTATTGTATTTCAAACAAATATATAGAGTTCGTTTTTGTATAAAGGTTAATTGCATGGAAAGACATCAACTTGGGTTCCTATTATAATTGTATTATTAACTTTAGAGTTCAAAATTGCAAATTTAAAACAGTAACTTTGGTTCATTCATTATTTATGGACATTAATTTTTCGGGTTTTCAAATTGAATCTGTATCTCTAAAAAAATGGACGAAGTTAGGACAAATCAGTCCAAGTTGATGAATATCGGGCTAATTTCGAGCTACCTAGGTTAGACATATAATTTTCTAGTGCCAATTAGCCCGAATTCATCAATTCGGGCTAATTCGTCCTAAATTTGTCCACTTTATAAAGATGCATCTTTCATTTCAAAATAAGAAAACATAATGTCCCTAAATGATGAAAGGGTTAAAGTTAATGTACTAAATTTACAATTTTCCCAACTTTTGACTATAATATATAAATACTTAATTCAAGACATGACGAGCATTTTTGGGTTTCAAGGGTTGACGTGGAGTCCAAAATGAATTGGGGAATTTGACTCATTATCAAATTGAAATTAAAATAAAATTGATGAAGATAAAGATTCACTAATACATTTCAAACTCAAACATTATAGTAATTGAAGTTTGAAAATATTAATCATGCATGTAATCTCTAATTAAAAGAGATATTAAATCTAATTAAAAGAGATATTAAATCGAATGTTTATAATGTTACAATCAAAATTAATGTTATAAAATTGAAGTAACAGTCTAAGTCCATTTTTTTATATTGTACGAATATCCTCTCATTAGGATGTATGACCCTCTTTAAATCACAAATGAGGAAAATACATACCAAATTTATTGTCTTCACACGCACAAGACAAAAACTCAATACAAAAACTTATATGTCTTTGGGACACATAGGGACACCCAGATTTAGGTGTTATATACATGCTCTTCAGGTGTTATATATATACTCTATAGGTGTTATGTTTCTTAGTGTTATAAATATACTCTACAAGTATCATATATATATATATATATAAGAGTATTCATGTGATACCTGAAGAGTATATACATGATACATATAGAATATATATTTAACATCATATGATGATTAATTTGGGGGCAACATGACTCTGGGACACACAAAGTGTCACTCCACAATATATATATATATATCTTTTAGAGTGCGATTCTTTATTATCTTCCCCATCTACTCCCTCAACTATTTACCAACTTGGCTATGACACTTGTAACCTGTCATATCATATAAAATCAAAATGGTTGGGAGGGATTTGAGAATAAATTAGAAATTTATTATAGCAAATCTATTAAAAATATGTTTAGATAAATCTTGATTTGAAAATCCGCGATTTTCATCTAATCTGACTTTTAAGCAAGAATTTATTCAAATTCATTTATTTTACAAAAATCTTAAATTTCAAATCACTCTACACAGAACTTATAATTTATATCTTACTCACAATTCAAATACAAAAATCGAAGACGTATTTTGAATTAAAAACATGGTTAGGACTGGAAAATCGAGTTGCCGGTCCAGCCCAGCCCGGCCTAATGTGCCAGACAATAAAGTTGGCCTAGCCGACCCATCCTCTGGTCGGGCCTAAAAAGTGGAGCCCAGTTCAACCCTGTTTGGGCCATCGAGCCAAATCGGCCCAAACTCTCAAACTCCTCATTTTTTTAATTAAAATAATTTGTAATTAATCAAATTTTACACCGGTCTATGTGAAAAGAACTTCCTATTAGGTAATTTAAGACACAATTTAAATTATAGTATCCTATTTATGTAACTAAAGATAATTTATTAATATAATTAAATTTTTAGTGGTGGCAAAATCATTTTTTAACTTTCTTTTATTCGTTCAAAAACATTTGAGTTCAATTCTCATAGTTTGCTAGTGGATTCTAATTACTTATATCTCTAATTCAAATTAGTTAATGATGGTTAAAGAAGAGAATAATTAAGGGAAAAAAAACATGATAGAGGTAATTGAATTACATATAAAATTTATAAATTTCAAAAAAAAAAGATATAAGAAATTAAAATTTGGCCATCGGGCCGGCCCAAGCCCATGGGCCAGATTGGCCCGAGCCCATCTGATCCGTCAGCTCACTGGACTGGGTCAAAAAGTTTCAACGTTTTTTGGACCGCTCTTTTTAGAGCCTAATCCGACCTTATTTATGAACCGTACGGATCAGCCCATCGGATTGGACTCAAATTGTCAGCCGTAGTGGATATATACCACACGGGGTAGGTTATCTACCATATGTTGCTGCTAAATTTTGCAATGGAAAAAAGAATTTCGCTGCTAACTTTTATGGTGAAACACGGATTATCGTTGCTAATTAATCTTTGTAACAAGTTGAATCACGCCCTATTTTCATTACAAAAGCATATCTTAGCAAAATTTAGAATTTTGTTGCAAAATAATTCATTCAAATAGTAGCGAATATTGGAATTTCGTTGCAAAATAAATCATTTAGTCGCGAAATAACTTTTGCTGCTAAAATTTTGCGGCTATTTCCCCATTTTCTTAGCGTATTTTTTCCGGAATATCTTGAATATATTGAAATTATATCCCCATATTTGTGCGATATATATATATATGTGTTTGGAGGGTGTCTTATGGTTGTGGTAGTAAAAAAAAAAGTAAATCTTGTGTGAGACCGTCTCATGGATCATGTTTTGTGGGACGGGTCAACTCACAACCCACATTTCACAATTCACATATAGTGGAAATGGTTTGATACATGAGTTAAAAGGATCATCTCAAGAAAACACTCTCGTAACATCGTCTCACGCAAGTTTTTGTTAAAAAAAAAATGTTCCCAAATATCTCAGATGCATCGCTTGATATCAATATCAGATGGTTTTAGCATAAAAATGGAAAAAAAATCGAGAAATATTACGAATATATTGTGGATATATGGCAGATATATATCACAAAATATTAATATTTTTCTAAAAGTTAAGAATTTTCAAAATTTGCATTTTTTTTAATTTTGACCAAACCGAAATTTAATTTCAGAATTTATGAAAATTTTGTAGTTGTAGAACTATCTTTCATATATACTAAAAGAATAACCACTAGAGGACACATGTCACTCTGTGGTTATTCCAAATTTTCACTCAATTTTTTAATTGATATATATATATATATATATTTATATTTATATTTAATTCATTTAATGATAATTGCTAATAATTAGTAACCTATGAAATTTTAATGATAATTAATAATAATTTGTAACCTATAAAATTTTAGTCAAGATATTTTAATATAGGAATTGATTGTTATTTTAATGAGGCAATACATTTTAATATGTATAAACAAATTGCTAATAAATATAATCATTTTAAATTAGGAAACAAATTAAATCAAACATATCATGAATAAGAATATTATATCCATATACTTTTTAGGTCATGTGAGTAGATAAATATAATTCAACAACAAAAAAATAAATAAAATCATGAAAAAAAATTATTGATTGCTAATTAATATCTATATATGTTAATATTAAAATTTTGATGAGTATATGTTAATACGAATATAGTAATATACATTAAATTAAATATTAATAGAAAGTGAGATGTTAATCTATGTTAATACAAATTAATAAAAAATACTAAATATATGTATTTTAATTTTAATTTAAAAATATGGTTAAAATGTATGTATTACCTACAAATTGACAATACAAATATTTTTTAAGTCATGTGAATATGAAAATAGTTTTCGTTAAGTAACATTTTTGATCTAGCATGTGTATTCGATGCATTGTTATTTCTTACTCAAAATGTATTACATTTTTATATTAATTTTTTAATAATAATAATTTTTAAAAAATACCGTGTGATACATGTGATATATACTAGTTTTATAATAATGGTACTAAGGAAAACTCATTTGTCATCCACTCCATAACTACTATCCCTTTTTAATCCTATAAAATTCAAATTTTCGATTCGTTCTGTAATTGAAGAATTCATCTAATTTTGATCATGTAATTGAAAAATTCGTCCAACTTTGGTCCTTCTATAATCGAATTTTTTTATTTTACGGCTACAAATTGGGGGCGTCTATAATGCACTTGTTGGAACGTAGCCGAAAAATCGAAAATCCGACGAGAAAATGATCAAAATTGAACAAAATTGTCAATTACATGATCAAAATTGGACGAAATTTCTAATACATGACCAAAATTGAAAAGTACATTTTTACAAGATTAATAACGGACAATGACTTTGACGAATGATGAGAAATGAGTTTTTCCTAATAAAAATGATATATTTCAAGAATGATATGACACAGGTAAGTTCACAGTTTGATTCAACTGTTTAAATCATTACACACTCCCTCATGTCTTATGGAAATCCATATGTATACCAAGAAAATTATGATTAGGTCAATCAAAACTATGGAATTTATGGTGAAACCATTTGTATATTTAGAAAAATATATATATCAACTATATGTGCATAACTATATTCAAAATTTGGTACCTAATATTTTTGAACCTTATAGGTAATCATTTTGGTACTTGTTAGAGGTGTATATAGTAATTTTGAATAAATGTTCATTGTCATAACATCTTTATAAAATATATTATTTATATATTCCTAATCTCCAAAATTTCAAGTTAAATTTTCAAATTATTAGTGAAGTTTCTATCATTTTTTTAATCTTTTTGCGATATTGATATATCCATCGATATTTCTACAAAATTAAGATCGTGATTGTGCAGCGATTTTTATGTTTTTATCATTAGCTCTAACTAGGTTTAGTGTGCGGTGTGTGTCCTCCGATTCATTTTCACACTTGACCTGGTTAGAGCCGACCCATCCAAACTAATATATTTATCCTTTGGAAAAAACTCATTTTCGTCCTTCTTTAGAGCCACTGTCTATTATTAGTCTTGTATAAATGCATTTTTCTATTTTGGTATTGTAATCGACAATTTGGTCCAATTTTGGTCCTTTTTATGCTGGACTTTTTGATTTTCCGGCCACATTCCAACGAGTGCACTACACTCGTCCTCAATTTGTAGGCTAAAATTAAAATAAAAATCCTGACCAAGAAAGGACCAATATTGGACGAATTTTTCAATTATAAGACCAAAATTTAAAATGTTAGATCAGAATTGGACAAAATTTTCAATTATAGGACCAAATCAGAAAAATGCAATATTTTTACAGAACTAAAAATGGATAGTGTAACTCCGGGGAAGGACAAAAAACTGAGTTTTTCCCTTTATCCTTTGGTTATGTTTTTTCTTTACACTACAAGAAAATAAGTATTTGCAATAAGATTTTTTGCGATAACTTTTTTTATCACAAAAAGTCTAGTTTTTGCGACAACATATTTTCACAAAAAATGTTAATATTAATTAACAATATGCTATTACAAAAATCGATGAAAAATGACTTATTTGTGACAACAATGTTGTCATAAAAAAATCATTTACAGGAAGGTTATTACGATACACAAAATATTACCACGAAACATATAGTGGTAATTAATTATCAATACTTTTGCGACAATGTCCCTGTAGATAGTCAAATTTTGTCAGTCTATCAAATGATTTCACATGTAAATACTATATTCAAAATCAATTTTCTATTTGTATTTAGGCATTTAAATTAAATTAATTCCTAAGTAAATAGATAAATAATTGATATTTTAATATATATTCTTGACAAATCAAATTTGCTTGGAAATCAAGATTAAATCTTGCAAATGTGGAAGTGAATATCAAATTTGGCAATAAAATCACATCTCTTTGGATTAAGGAAAATATATTCCTAAAACATGGATGACCAATCAAATTGCATCATTAATCAACTATATATGGAAAGAACGAAATGTATTTAATTATCAATACTTTTGTGACAACGTCTCTGTAGATAGTCAAATTTGTCCGCCTATCAAATGGTGTCACATGTTAATAATATATTAAAAGTTAATTTTCTATTTGTATTTAGGTATTTAAATTAAATTAATTCCTAAAGTTAATAGATAAATAATTGATATTTTAATATTTATTCTTGACAAATCAAATTTGCTTGGCAATCAACATTAAATCTTGCAAATGTGGAAGTGATATACCAAATTTGGTAATAAAATCACATCTTTTGATTAAGGAAAATATATTCCCAAAACATGGATGACCAATCAAATTGCATCATTCATCAACTATATGTGGAAAGAGTTCATATATATAGAAATAATTCATATTCTACACCTATAAATAGGTGTCTCTTTTCATAATTTCACACACAGGCAAACTCAAGAGTTCAAGATTATTTCAAGACTCAATAAAGGCCAAGACAAGAGTTCAAAATTTCAAGATTTAAGAATCTCTCTCTCCGAGGTTCGAGGAGTTCTTCGAAGAAAGTTACCGAAAACAGCGTTCGATCAAAGATCAAGGTGCTAAACCCCTCTTGTTGGGGTTTTCCAAGTCAAAATTCAAGGCATGCTACACACATTCAAAGCGTTCTTCAAGAAGTCTCCAAAATTATTGTTGAAGATCCAACCGAAGATTCAACTTCAAGATCCATATCAATTTGAAGAGAAGAATCATAGAAATCCATAGAGATTTGTTTCCACTTTATTTTAATTCAAATACATTTAATTTGCATCACTTTATTTTGTGTTTAAATATTGCAGACACTAAATTTTATTGCTACAAATTTTTGGCACACCCAGTGGGACTATCTCTTCCTTTAATCTCTTCTCTTTGTCAAATTCCAAAATATCAATGTCTTCAGTGCAAGTCACGACAACCCTTGAAGAGCAAATTGTAAATCTATATCTAGTTAAAGCTTTTGAAGAACTCACGAAACATGTCCAAGCACGAGATGCGCTACTTACAAAATTGACGAACAATGTTGATACAAATTGCATGATGGACAAACAAATCAAGAAACATGAAGAAGTTGAGAAGGCAAACAACTCAACCAAAATATTTTCAACTCAAGAGAAAAGGTCACCATTTGAAAAATGGTGACCTTTCTATCAACTACACTACAAGAAAAACGCATAAAACACGTTGTCTTTCCCATAAAAAGAGGGTTGTTGTTGAAGGAATTGTTAAAAATACACGCTCAAAGACAACGCATACAAATCGTTGTTTTTTTCAAAAAGACAACAGTTTTTAACCTAGTCCAACCGGTTCAACCGCGAGCCGGTCCTTGGTTCGGTCCTTTTAAGGCCTAAAACCCGGATTTGCTGTCAAACCAAATAAAATCGGTCAATCCCAATTCAACCGCGAACTGGTCCTTGGAACCTTTAAGGCCTAAAACTCGGATTTGCGGTCAAACCGAATAAAACCGGTCAAACCGTGAATCGGTCCTTGGAACCTTTAAGGCCTAAAACCCAAATTTGCGATCAAACCGAATAACCGGTCAAACCCGATTCAACCGCGAACCGGTCCTTGAAATCTTTAAGGCCTTAAACCCGAATTTGCTGTCAAACCAAATAAAACCAGTTTAAACGATAAAAAATGGTACCAAACCAGTTTGAATCGGATTTTTAAAAAAAAAAATTTTTTTTTTTAACTTCAAAACTTTTGTTGAAAAATAATTACAATTATAGGGACTAGAACATTTATATTGAGGCATTGCCCAATGCTATATTGATTGTCATCCAATGTGGGATAAAATCACATTATTTATAAAGGATGTCTTCTATATAATTTTAGTTCACTGATCAATGTGGGACAAACTCCTTTATTTTTTACTACAAAACTTAACATTTTTTTTAGTTTTTTTCAATGTGGAACAAACTTCTAATACAAACTTATGAATTTCATAGATCATAATTTATTTGATCTTGTTTTCAATATGGGACAACTTCAATACAATATTGTAATTAAGTTAAATGAAATAAAAAAAACATATTCATATTTTTAAGAGAAAATTGATGTATTATTAATTATGAGTTTTCGTAACTTTTTAAAAATTGAAGAGATATAAATTTGATAGTCTACAATATCTATATGTTATATAAGTTTATATGTTAAGTGCTACCTTGATTAATGTTGTAAATTTTATTAACAAATATTTAAAATTCATCATTATTATCACCTTCATTACTAAACGTAATTTTATATCATTATCTATAATTTTACAAAATAGAATTATTAAATTTCTTTCAAATGGTCGGACCTCCCGATTGAACCTGTCCGACCAGTTGAACCTTGAACCGTTGGTCAAGCCGGTTCGATCAGCGGTCCGGTTCCACAAACACTGCCACTAATAATCAAATTTTAAACGAAATTGAAGGGTAATATTTGGGCATAACATAAGATGCAGGAACAATGTAAATTAAAGTTATTCAAAAATTTGTTATCTCCACATGTTTTGGTTAAGTGAACAAACGACCAATTCGTTAGCAACTTGCTTCTCATCAAATGTCCAATTCCACCTCAGAGAATCCTGCAAGAAGTGTAAGAATGAGAAGTGGAAACCCATATAACCATAGAAATGATATTCAAGTTCATATTTTCAAGATTTGATACACATTTTAAATTTTGTTATTCTGACAGCAACTTGTGTAAATTCTGATCAACAGTTCACATTTTTAAACCATAACTAAAAATTCATGGATTTCGATTCATTTCTCAGTGCTCAAGTAAAATCAACCTTCAAAGGTTAATTGAGAATGGAGTCGTTACATAAGACGGCCGACATAATTAGCTCGGGGGTATTTGCTCTTCAGCTGTGGCCATTGCACAAATAATTGATCAGCCATCCGTAGTTTGTAAAGAAGCAACCCACTCAAAGATAGCCTTCTAACTCGAGCGATGCTCTCGACATAGAAAATGGATGACCACCTGACCCCAAAAACCTGAAAGTAGAACTATAAGAAAATGCCTTTACCCAGAATCATGTGCCTCGCAGACATTCAAACTCCAAATTGATCTAAGCATGATTAATGCATAACAAAGTAATGGCCTTAATGAGCAAGACAAAAATCTGTTAAGCAAAAGCTATGCTGACCTTGAAAAAGAATGCTATTATACAAAGCGGTATACAAGTTCCAGGCCCATTGCACAAAATCTGCACAGTGAAGATGCAAAGTAAAGCAAATAGAATAAACAGAGGTTTAAGGAACGTAATAATTTAGTGAAGCAAGAAATCACAATACCACTTGAGGTCTGATCTTGATCATCAGCCACGATGCATGTGCTAAAGCAAGTAAAGTTGTGCCAACTGAAGTTATATAAGACTGGCCAACCTCACGACTTCGGTAAATTTGCATAAACTGACAAGTTTCTACCAGCTCAACCTCTGCCTAGCGCAACAAAATTCCACTTCAAAGAGCATGTAAATCATGAAACAATGAGATAAAAAAGGTCACAACAGCCTAATTTATGTTCACAGATTCCATTATCACCTCACTTCCTTTTGCACACACAGCCATACTGAAAATACATTTTCAAGTTCATAGTTGTTCCAGAACATCTCTAAAGAACCTCACATTACTATCCCAAATATAGAACATGAAAACGGAGGAGACTTTAAGAGACAATTCCAGGTTTCCAACAAGAAAATCTGAGTCATGTTTCAGTTACAAGTGGTGTGCCTGAATGAACCTAGAAAATTCAACATAATTACACGAGAATAGGGAAACCATAAGCATCCAGTAGCCAAAGATATTACCTTTTCCATCAAGGAATCCTCCAGCACACGAGCCTTCTGGAGGCTCATATTATCAGTGGCAGCAGCAATGTAGTATCTTGGCTTAAATCTGTCTATCTGCATAATAGCTAGTAGGTTTAGCATCTCTGCTGTGTGACCACCTACATTAAGATCAAACGACACGAAATTAAAATGGAAGGAATTAGCAAAAGAAAATAACAGATTTGTCGAATGTGCCTGCTCTCGTGGTAATATAGCCAACGATGTACCTCATGTCGTTCACTCAATTCTTCAATTCCCTTCTCACACTACTCTTAATAAGAATCTCTGCGAAACCAACTACAGCATAGAAATAACAGGTATAACTTACACACCTGAACCTAGAATTATCAGGGTACTGAGAGGTCCGGGAGGTCTACTATATAGGGGCTTGCTGCTCCGGCATATAACATAGAAGATCCGAAACAGAATCAAAGAAGAAAAACCGATAATGAGCAAAATCGCAACATCAAGGAATCCCATATTGGAAAAGAAAACACTGTCTCCGATTTCCATCACAGGAAGCTTGTTGTATTGCAGCTTGCAGCAACAAGCTACTCCTACATTATAAATTACATAACACGATTTATTGATATACCGAATCAGATATAATTAACAGTTTATAACATTTGAATTGTCAATCAATAATGCTTAACACGGAAAACAAAGACGAAAAGGGAAATAATTTATACTAAATTGAAGAACAAGAGCTGTATCCCGATATTCTAATGAGCCAGACAAATTCTTCTTGCAAAAGAAACAGAGAAATTAATCAAATGTTAAAAGTGCAGAAACATTACCAATACTGTTTGAATTCCAAGAAGACGAGAGTGAATTTTTCTCAATGAGAAAAAAAGGGATCTTTATCTCGAATCCACAATAAGACAGCGTTCCTTGGATAATCCAAAGGATTTTAAGGATGTTAGTTTAACGGAAGAGTGTGGCGGCGGTGGCCGTTGCTGGAGGAAGAACTTCGGCGACGGAAAGAGGGGGAAGGATCACCAAAGATTACTCCTTTTTGGGTTCCAAACTTTCCTTATATTTTCTATAATTTCTTAAAATATTCAAATTATAGAAAAATAATACGCACTTATTGCCAATTCACATTTTTTATTTGTTTTTGGAAATCCAATTCCTAAGTGGTTGTTTGGACTGGCAGTGACCCATCCGGATTTAGGATGGACTCAATCCAGTCCATGTTTGGACAGAGAATTACAAAATCTTTCAATCCTACTATACTTTACCTACTTTTTCTATAATTCTCAATAAAAGTATCAACTTTTTCTACTTTTTCTAAAACTCCCAATATAAAACATCTACTTTTTCTACAATTTTCAATGTGACAATGACATCTTAACTATAGTTCTATCCTATAAAATCCCAATACAAACACAAGATTATCAAAATCCACTTTTTTCAAATCCTCTCAAATCACAAATTCAGACTCACAAAATCCACCTCCACCCCAATCCAAACATGCCCTAATAGTCTCAAAATATGTAATTCCTTTTTCTACAAGAAAAAAAATTACCAAAATATATCGACAAAAATAATAAATTTCATATTATATATACGGGATGTGAATAGATTAACCACGTATCAAGGGGCTTTGGTAGCCAAGCCTTTCATTGAAAAATAGTCAACTTATTTGTTTATACATTATTGTTAGATCAATATCAATACTTATTAAAAATTGTGTGTTTTATTTATTTATTAATTATTATCAAAAATAAGTTATTACTATTTCCTTAAAAAAGCACGTCCAAATGTAGTCTTAAATAGAGGTGCCGACATGCCGAATAAAATGGGCCGGCCCACTGTTCTAGGCTTCTAGCGGCCCACTGTTTTAACTTTTTTGTTTAGTTTTTGGCTTTAAAATGTAAATAACATTAAATCATTATTTGCAATATGTGATTGTTATTACTCATAATTTATTTATTATCCAATAAACACTAATTTTATTTAGTAATTAATGAAAGTAATAAAAGACCTAGCTGGAAGTAATTTGCGTGTTACATCAATTACCGTTTCGATTAGAAAAGAGGCATTTAAAGAGCATATTTTGAGATACGAGGACTATTTATTTATTAAATACGAAAAGCAACTTATTAAAATATCCAATTCACAAAATTCTGGTACTACGCAGTCGTACCATAATACGATAGGAGTATAGGACCTCCATAATTCCCATGTAATAACAAGTTCCACGTTTCAAATTCATATCGAATCATCGTACATTCGTAATTAACTTACCTTGTATAAAATTGTCAAAATTAACTTGAATATATATATATATATATAATAACAAGACCATAGATAAAAATAGACATACTAATTTTCCCGCCTAAAAAAGTTTCCATAAAGGAAAAAAGTTAGTTAGAAAATAAAGAAATTCGAAAATAAAATCTTTTTAACTTCTCGAGTAACTTTTAGATCTTGGGGTTGGGGCCTATAGTGTAAATAGCGGGTAGGGGTAATGATTAATGATTAATATATAAATTTTAAAAAGAAAACTCATCATTTTTTGTTTTTTCATTAAATTATACTATATGCATACCCTGTAATGTGACTGTATGAGTAAGTTATAAGACATCAATACTAATTGTATTTAGATATTTAGTACACATGTTTACAGTAATTTTCTTCATTATCTATATAATATAATTCAATAAACTAAATTATAGTAATTTAAAACATTTCAGAGAAGGAAACAAACTCTTTGCGGATTATGTCAAGGACTTTACTGTCCACTTTTGTCTATAAAATATACTCCCTCCATCCCGGCTTAACTTGCCTACGTTGACCGGGCACAGAGATTAAGAAAAGGCAGTTGACTCATTAAATTTGTTGACTTTTTGCTTTTTAAAACTTTATTTAAGGGAGGGATTAGTGTGTTGGGTGACATTTTTTTAATAAGGGTGAAATATGAGGATATTAATATTTGACTTTTGTTACCATTTATGTGTTGACAAGTTAAGCCAGGGACAAACCGAAATGACAAGTAGACAAGTTAAGCTGTGATGGATGGAGTATTAGATAATTACTATTTGTAGTCTTTTTGTATTCCAATGATCACCATCATTGCTTTACAATTATCCCTTTTATATAACATATTTCAACACAATCCATTAGTTTCTTTTCATTGCATTTCTTCTTCTTGATATTGAACATTTAGATTCTGTTTCTCAGGATATATTTCACCACAAAAATACAAGCATTTGCTTGAAGTGGCATGTTATTCAAGTTCTTTGACAATATTTACAAGTCTAATGAGGAAGCTTACAAGATCTGAGGTTATTGGAAGGAAAAGAAGATATGGTGAAGCCATTCAAGGTATTCACGATAGAGTAGATTCATTTTGTTTTGTTGAGAGTTTTAGGACTTCATTAGATATAGACAAAGAATGTGATCACTTTGTATTATGGAAAACAAATACATATAATGTAAGCTTTTTTCTTGAATAATTTTCTAGTATGTAGTATAAGCAGTAATACTGTGAAATGATTATACCCAAATTTAGGTAGAAAATCACTTTATAAAAACCAGGCAAATATAAAATATACCTAAATAGCGGACAAGGTATTTTACTGAGAAACAAATTATTTTGCCTATAGCTATTCTGTATATTATAGACATTATCTTTATGTAACTTGAATTGCAGTACCAATATATAACTATAGATCCCAGTTGAAAATGAAACTCATTTTTTTTATGTTTTTGTCTCCATAGAAACACATCAAAAAACAGATGACCATGTGATAAGCAAACTAACCTTTACATCATATAAACTTTTTGTAAGCCCTCCATCATGCCAAAGTTAGCTAGTTTCCCCAAAAGTTGCTTTGCTGTAATAATCACACAACATCACAAAGTTGTGACAATATGTACTTAAAAAAAAAAAAATTGAAAAGAAAACAAGTTATGCCAATGAATAAATTCGTTTAAATATAAAAAAAATCTAAATAATTGATCACCTATGTATCAAGCGCCAAAGACCATCCCTCTTTTGATGCATGCAAAATATCATATAAGGTATTTTCGATTTGGAGTTCAAGTGTTTCAGATCTTCACAACAAGACACTAAATTTCCACTTCTTAACCCAGAAATTTACAGCCTCACCTCACAGATCAGCACGTTTTGTATTATTGTATACAAAATTTTCAGATCTTGGAAGAAAAGGACAATCGGAAGATACCAAAATTTATTGTCAAAACTCTTTCAGAAAAGTCCAAATCTGTGTTTGAAACCCAGAAATCCAACACGAGAGGTTTTAGGGAGAGATAGACGATATATTAGTGAATTTCTTATTTTAAATGAAATCTAAGGCTATTAAAAGCAATCTTGAACAGATCTGTGTTTGAAAGGGAAAAAATAAAATCAAACCCAAATTTCCGAATGAAAAAATAACCAGTCAAAGATCAACGCAACATCAACACCGACGGTGACATCCACATCAACGTTCTCTTGTGCGCCGAGGCGCACCTCTCTCACATCCACTTTTTTTGATTTATATTTAATATTTAAGACATATTTTTTAGTATATATATAGGATGAGTTTTGGAGACAAGTGAATTAGGGTTCAAAAATATAGTTTCACACTTCTACTCTACTACTCTTAAACGTCCAACCTTAACCCACCCAACTGCTACTGCCGGCACTGGCAGCAGACTGCCACCACCGATCACCATCAGCGCCGCTGCTACCGCCGGCCGCCAGCACCACCTGCTGGATTTGATGTGTTTGAGACTTAGCTTGAACTATAAACTCTATTTTATATGTTTTATCATTTATTTTGAAGTTTGAACTTTATGTTATGGATTTATTGGAGTTAATTAAGTGATTTATATTTTTCTTATTAATTTTATTAATTTAGCGCCTCTGTTCAAGAGGCGCGCGCCTCTCGCCTCAGGCACTAGGGCGACCCTTTCGCCTCGGGCAACCCTTGCGCCTCTGTGCGCCTCTCACCTCTACAATCTATGCTTAGAGCATGAAAACAAGTCACATTGAAAAATAGACATTTTTGTGAATTGCTTGAAAATTCAACTCAAAAAATCGAGTGAAATTATATTTGGATAGAGAGATTAACAGGAGAGCAGATGTGAGATTTTCTAGAAAATAGATCTCATATAATTGTAATAGCCATTTTTCTTGCCTACAGCAGATATAGCAAAACATCCTAAGCAATTGAAGAAAAAAATATCAGAGAAATTCATCAATTGATCAAAAAACTAATAGATCACTTTTCTTTTGTTATTCACATATCTGCAATACACTTACTGCTAATCAAAACAAAGATATCCAAACCACTGAAAAGCAAAATCTGCAGAATCATAACTCCAAAGAAGCACTTGGGCCTTCAAAATTCGAAAACAGAAAATCGGGAATCATAGCGTCACTTTCAACAGTTAATACATCCAAATTCAGCACAGAATAATCTTGATTAAAAAAGAAAAGCTAAAACATGAGATTATCAGAAAATTCAGTACTTACTTTGGACGGCGGCAGGGGCAGCGGCGGCTGCGTGAATTGTCACGGAGGAGATCTGCTATGCGATGCTGAGATCAAATCAAAGTCTAAATGAAGACTGGTTTGGGATTTTACCTTTTTTTTGCTGATTTTTTTTGTTTTGGGGGGGTTTTTTTAGAAAGATAATTACAATATAATTTTTAATTAGGAATTTTTATAAATTTTAATATTTAGCATAATTATTTTAATTATTATTATTTTATGCTAATAATATCTTAAAATATATTATTATTTTAGTTTGACATGAACTTGTATTATTTAATTTAAAGTGCATATTGTATTGTAACAATTATATATTAATTATAATAGTTATAGTAACAATAAATTTATTAACTTTTATAATAAAAAATATTCAATGCAACTTTTCAGATCTTAAAAAAAATGAATTTGTAAATTACAATTATTTTAATTAATATTATTGCATAGATTAATCTTTTAATATTTTAGAAATAATTTTTGACACTTGCTTGTATTATCTATATCTATCTATATATATAAAAGTTGAATATTCTGTCAAAAATAGCTACAATAAATGTCTCATTTATTAAATATTTTCATTTTAAGAAATCATTAATAACTTTTATTTTAAATTTATTAATAAAATACATAAATATTAATATTTAATACATTTAATTTTATATTTATTGTATAGAAATTCAAAGAAAAGGTAAATAGATAAATTTATCTATATATTTCTATATAGGCAAAATATTTTGTGCAACTGGGATCCATGCACCCGGGTCGACCCGCCCCACGCGCCTCTAACGCGCGTTTTCACACGCCCCAACGTGCTCTCACGCGCCCCCACGCGTCTGGTGGGTGCGCTCAAACCCACCAAGATTCGCTCCAGGCAGTCATACTCTCATGTTATATTAAGGTTACCCTCATGTTATATTAGGGTTACCTTCATGTTATGTTAGTGACTTAGTGTTACCCTCATAGGGTAACACTAACATAACATGAAGGTATGATTAACATTATTTTTTACCTTCATGTTATGTTAATGTTACTTTCATGTTATGTTAGTGTTACCTTCATATTATATTAGTGTTACATTCGTGTTATTTTAATTCAGTGGTTTTAAACTAAGGGTATGAAATCTGGAAATTGGGTCACATTAACATAAGACGAAGGTAACCCTAACATAACACGAAGGTAACACTAACATAACGTGAAGGTAACGACCAACACACGCGAAAAAAGTAAAGAAGTGTGGGCTGGGTGGGCTAGCCCAGCCCGCGCGCGGCCCAGTTGCACGAATCTCAGATTCGTGCAACTGATGCGTAGGAGAGTAACTCTTCTATATATTATAGAGGAAAAGTTTGAGATATTTACAGAAATATTTTTTTCTGAATAAAAAAGTGTCACATCAACAATATTTGTATTTTGCACTTTTTATTATTCAATCTATTCAATTTATAATATATATATATATATATATTGTATTAGTTTATTCTTATTTTATTAATACTAATTAAGTTATTTTTTATTGAATAATTTCTTATACACCAACAATAGATAATGTTCAAACAATAATTTCAATAATAAATATTAATTTTTTGGGGATAATTATATCATATTTAATATAAATATAATTTGAAAATAAGTGTAACACTATTAAAGATGCATATATATACATATATGTATATATAATGTATTTAGTGTGAAATTATATGTCATTCTAAGTATTTTTTAAATTAATATTTGTAAGTGTCCCATCAACAAATTTTTTATTTTGCATTTTTTACTATATATTTAATCAATTTGATCTAATAATATAAATATTGTTTTAATTTATTCTCATTTTATCGATCTTAATTAAATTATTTTTATTGAAGAATTTATTAAAAATCAGCAATAGATATCCAAACAATAATTTTAATAATAATTATTAATTTGCATGGGGATAATTTATACCATAATAATATAAATTAATAAATAAATATAACGTTATTAAAGATGTGTGTATATACATATATGTATATATAATATGTATTTAGTTTGAATTATATGTCATCTTAAATATTTTTTAAATTATAAATATCTCATAATCAAATAAAATTTTAACTTTTTACTTTACACTTAGGACTTCGTATATTTTTATATGAGAGTGTACATTTTGAATTTATATGGCTCACCTAATTATTTAAATTATATGTTTAGTTTCTAATTAATTATATTGTCATCATCATGATCTTACACTACTACTACATTTTGATTCTGTGTTGAACTTAAATTGTAGATCAATGTCTTGCTATATCAATTAATTTACGTGATATTTATAAAGGAATAATTATCTGTCATCTTCGATGTTAAATGATATTAATAAAAAAAAATTATAATTCAATTTATTTTGAAATAAAAGGTTGAAAATACATAATTGACAGTGTTTGCATCAAGTTCCTATGTAAAATTTTTAATTTTATTGTGTAATGTTTCTATATATACATACTCTCACACACATGTATTTAATTTTAATAATTGAATTTGATTTTTAATTCATAATATTTTTTAGGATTTTTAGTATATTTAATTTAAGTGACTGAAGATATTAGTTTGTAACACAGATGATAAAAAAAAATGTTTCGACTGTAATTATTGTGTATACAGAAGTTTTTAAAAAACTTACAAACTTTACAGGTAGAATTTCCAATTTTGATTTGAAGATCATGATATTGATACTTTTGTTTTTAGTATTAATCATAGATTAGTGAATTGGATGTGTATCATATCAATATATTGCTGTGAATTGAATTATTTTAAGCAAATTTATACTTTCTTAGTTATTAAATATTATATTGTCTTTTATATACTAAAATTACTTACACTATATTATGAAATAATTAATATTTACTAACATTATATCACAAAACGGTGCGAGTACTGGTTTAACTTAAACGGCATTATTTTATTTAAATATGATAATTGAGTTAAATATATTTGGATGAATGAAAGAAAGTAAAAAAAAAACAGATTTTGTCCCACTAATAGTTTAATTATATTAAATAAATTAACTTTGATTACCTAAATAGAATAATATAGTTTAAATTGGATGTCTTAAATTATCTAATAGAAAGCTCTTTTTCTATATAAATCGGTGTAAGAACTTAATTAATTTAATATTATTTTAATTTTAAAAAATAATTAGGGATTTGGACCAATTTGATCCGTCGACCCGATGGCCCAAGTGAGGTTGGACAGAGCTCCAATTTCATAGGCCCGACCAAAGGGTGGCCCGACCTGACTTTATTGTTTGGCCCATTGAGTTGGACGGGTTGGGTCGGGCGAGGCTGCCCGAATTGCCATTACTTTATCTTCATAATAATGAAACACAAAAAAATTTATTGAATTATTTTATATATCTACATACAAATTTGAACTGAATTTTTTCATATAATATATATCTTATAAAGTGATACCTGTCATCTATAAATTTAAAACCATGTAATTATAAATATAATAATTTACGATTTGTTAATTAGTAATAAAATCTAATGAATTTTTAGTTCTAAAACTGATATTTCATATAGTATATGATACTATTTGCAATTTTAACATTACCAATATGTAGTCTATTGATTCTCTAATCTGGGTATCATATAATCAATATAATCACTAATAATATATGGTTTACTTTATATATTATTCTAATATATGGAAGTTACTAAATTAAACACAAACAAATTTAGTTATTTTTATTACATTTCTCTTCAACTATTTATTGTTGTTATTATAATTAAACTGTGCTTGATAAGTTTCCTTTTTTTTTTTTTTTTCTCTCTTTATTTTATTTTTTCTTTTATAGAAATCATCAATCAAGTGGAAGATAATTGTACATATTGGCACCATCATCATTAACTCTTCCTTTGAGAGGTAATAGAGGTTTACCCGTGCGTTGCACGGAATAAAAGAATTTATAAAACATAATTATATAGTTTGATATATTGAGAATCTTTTTCGTTAAATAATTAAGTTGTAGTATATAAAAGTATTTGAATTTAATTGATATTATTAAATTTGTAAAACATAATTATTTAATTGCACTTTGTGTTGTCTGTTTAGAATTCAGAAATGGATTTTATTAACCTTTTTTGTTCGGGTTTTCTTGTGAACAGATCCACCTGGGAAATTTATTACAATTGTCATTCACTAGATGAGTTCATTACTGATCATTTGACTGAGTGTAGGGGTGGGAGGACCATTAAATATGACTGTGCATCACCTAGATTGCTTACCTTGAAGACTTGCAAAGATTTATTGAAGTAGAATTAGGTGATTACTATAGAAGGTTCTTCTTTATACACAATAATAAGGTTTAGGCTACTACATCCTGTCTATAACAAACCATCTTCTACCAACCCCAAAAACTTAACTACAGGAATGAAAATCAAAATTTTCATTAACATTCTATGCTTATTTTTTTGTTTATTCTTCTCACACAACATGTTGATAGTGTTGTTCAACCTCTCATTTTTCACTTCCATTGTATTAATTCTCCTCAACAGGTTATGAACCAAAGCTTTTGATTTACGTCATATAGGCGGATTCTCCCAAGTAAAAAATAATACCCACCTCTGCAAAATTCAAAGAAAAATATTAACAAAAACAGAGTATGAATTGTGAAAGTCACTCTATTTTGATGACTCAATCTGTGATGGTGTAATTTTAAAACACAACCAACTAATCATAGAATTGGATTTGAGAACATAAATTACAAACCCTGTATATTCCCCTCCTCTACATGTGTTTCACTTACATTATTTATGAAGACATGAATTAAACCTTCTTACTGGATTTTTGTTGCTCCCAAATGTGCGAATTATAGTCTTTCTTCCACAATTGCAATCCACCTCGCTTGTTATGTAAAAGACATTTCGATGATTGAAGAACACTTGAAGGAGAAATTTCTTCAATTCATAATGTTCCAGTTCACGTTTTGGATTTGGAGATTTAGGATTTTAATTCTCTCTTCCTATGTTCCTTTTTTTTTTTTTTTCAGGCGTGGATGTAGTTGTAGTTAATTTAAATAAAAAATGAGTTAGTCTCCTATGCAATTGGTGCACATACAATTCGGGTCGGGTCCAGGTCGACCCGGATCCGCACACTTTTTTTTTCTTTTTTTTTTAATTTTATTTTTTCACTTCAGGTTGTTACCTTTATGTTATATGCGTGTAACCTTTATGTTATATAAGTGTGACCTTTATGTACAAATGTAATGACATTTATATGCTCTAACTTAGGGAAAAAAAAAGGAAGAATTTTAGCAAAATTTGTACATATTTACTTTTATGTAATATTAGTTGCATCTATATTCATCGTAAAAATGCGCTGAATTTTGAAAATTTTCATTTTTTTCAAAGTTATAGATCATAAAGGTCATAATATTTGTACATAAAGGTCACACGAATTGTACATAAAGGTCACACCAATACAACATAAAGGTCTCAATTTGAAGCGAAAAAACCTGAAAATCTCAATTTTTTCCTAAGTTACTGAACATAAAGGTCATAACATTTAGAACAAATACTCATAAATAACTCATTTCTTAAAATGTGGGTCAAAAATTAGGCCCCCCCCCCCCATTTAAAGGACAAATATAACATATTTGCTATAATTTGAGCCAAAAATACCCATTTTGAAAGTCAAATGTGTTATGATTTGACACACACTGAAATTTATGTCCCCTAACCTACATGTGTAAGTCCAATTCTAAGAAGGAGTAATGTCACGTGTAAAGAGGGATAAAATCACACGAGAAATGGGGAACATGTCCAAACAATTGCTTACACATGAAAAGTTTAGTATAACTTTGATTTCAAGAGTTTTCGTGTAACCTTGATTTTAAGAGTTTTCGTGTAACCTTGATTTCAAGAGTTTTCGTGTAAGCTTGATTTCAAGAGTTTTCGTGTAAGCTTGATTTTAAGAGTTTTCGTGTAACCTTAATTTTAAGAGTTTTCGTGTAAGCTTGATTTCAAGAGTTTTCGTGTAAGTTTGATTTCAAGAGTTTTCGTATAATCTTGATTTCAAGAGTTTTCGTGTAACCCTATTTTTAGGTGTTACACGAAAACTATTATATTAATCTTATTTGTCCCAGTGGAACTATAGCTTAATTTGTTCATCGTGGTCCTGGGTTTGATTCCCACTCCCAGCACTGTGTCCTTTTTTTTGCCAAAAGGGCTTTCAAAGGTGGGTCAATTCTGAAAATGTGTCAATTTCTGTCATGATATACATTGATTTGACAATGCCACACAAGTCAAAAGTGGGTAATTTTTGGCTAAAATTTAGTTTTTGGTTAGATTTGTCCTTCTATTATAATGAGGGTTATTTTTATCCCTATATATAACAAATAGGGTAAAAATGGCTCATGTCCTAACATTTATATATAAAGGTCACACTTATATAACGTAAAAGTTACATCCTAACAGCATAAAGGTAACAATGAGGGTTATTTTTGTCCCTATATATAACAAATAGGGTAAAAATGGCTCATGTCCCTAACATTTATATATAAATGTCACACTTATATAACGTAAAGGTCACATCCTAACAACATAAAGGTAACAGCTTGAAGCGGGAAAAAAAAAAAAAAGGAAAACCCAGGTGCGTGGATTCGGGTCAGGTCGCCTCAATTGCACCAATCCAAATCCGTGCACCTGCACATCAGTATTTGCCATAAAAAATTCCACATCAAATAAGTAACTGCCACATTTGAAAAAATAGCCTGAATTTTTTTGACTACACGTTCAATTTACCGGCGATTTAAGCCCTAAATCGATTTGAACTTAATTTGAGCAAAATTCACGAAGCCCGTAAAATCAAAATTTTAAATTGTCAACCCGAAAAATTAAAATTATGGTTTGCAAATTGAACTAAATTATGAGACACTTTAAATAATAAACTCATTTTTATAATATTTGTGAATCATTCACCAAGGTTTTGAAAACAAAATTATCTTTTAAGATCGTTTCTGAATATTCATCAAATACAAAAACTTATACAACACTATCAACCATTATTACCAATGAATCAAATCTCCATTAATCCATATCTCCATTAAATATATAGTTCTACAACCATCACAGTATATTTTATATATATATATATATATATATATTAATGAATCGGAAAAAGAAATAGAAATTGTCATCTATCAGAAACTCCAATATGAACAAACGGCAGAAACGGCGCCGCTTCGTAGCTGAACGGCGCAGCCGGGTGCTGCCACTTCTGCATAACCACCACCGGCTTCTCCGCCGCGGTGGCGGCGGCGGATTCCTTACTATTATTGGAACAAGAACTGATCTCAACCGTCGGATTCTCCGAGGTCGTCGGCGACTGAACCAACGGCGATAATAGCGGTATCGCCGTGTTCCGTTCCGTCACCGGACAGATCTGTATCGATGCCGGCGCTCTCCTCTGCAACCTGTTCGGCTGACGAGGCGCCGGCGCCGGCGCCGGCGCCGCCGAGGTCGAATTGCCGACGTCCGCCATATTAGCAGCAATTAAAATCTCGAACTGGTGTCGGAAATGATTGGGTGATGAGAGAGAGAGAGAGAGAGAGAGAGAGAGAGAGGAATTGACGATGGATAAAAGGGAGGTAAGGATTGGGGCTATATATAAGGGGCACGTGGAGTGCACGCTTCAGACATTACAGTATTTCTGAATCAGATATTCAGTCAAAGGTTGTTGAGGAGAGTTATCTTCATTTATTAGTAATAATAACAATAATTAATACGATATGATTTCAATTAATGAAATTGAACATATTTTGGAAAAAAGTTGTACTCCTCTCATGTACAATATGGTTGAGTATAGTCATGTTCTAGGATATGGTGAACCAAAAAAAAAGAACAAAACTTATATGCACCTGTGGCACGGATCCTAAATCTGTGCCCCTGACCCGACCCGGCGCGTGGGCCGCACCCAGGCGCGCCCACGCGCCCCCACGCGCACCCTCACCTGATCTGGTGTGCGCCCACGCACACCAGATTTCACACTATGTGATTCAGTGATAGGTGTTATATATGTACTCTATAGGTGTTATATATGTACTCTGTAGGTGTTATAATTATTGTCAAGATTTAACCCTTATACTGCAATTCAACAAGCAAACAACACCAACACCAATCCAAGAAAACCCTAAAGTTCTAAGCTCAAGAATTATCAAATCAAGCAAGAAACAAAACAACAAAGAATCAGCACACAATCGAGTTACGTGGTTCGGCGTAAGCCTACTCCACGGGAACAATGGGGAGGGGTTTTCTTCTTATTCAATCGAATCAAAACGAAGAACACAACTACAAACACTCTATGCACTCGCTATTGTTTCTCTCTCTGTTTCTCTCTCTACACTTTACAACTCGTGATATGAACAATTACAATATGAAGCCCTATATATAAGCTGTAAAACGCAACAAGAATTACAGAAATCCGTTGAGAAATGAGCGAGTTATCAAGCTCTGAATCTTCAGCTCAGATCCTCGATGGATCAGCTAGCCGTTGTTTGCACGCGATCCAAGTTAACTGAATAACTGCCGCCATGCGTCGTCGTCTGATTCGCCGAAGACAAGAAACGCAACTCCTCTTTATTCCTTATTACGTTTTTATAAGTGGAAGCACGACTATTCATCAACCAATCAAATATAAAGTCGCCAGACCACAAACCCGCTTTTATAAGTGAATTAGCAACTTTAGCTAAAACACAAAAGCGTTTCCAAACACTTTGAACCACAACGCTTTTCAGAACCGTTGTTAAAGACCCGTTGCCATTTCCTTAACAACTTGCATGGAATTCCACAGCCTATTCTCACAAATATCCACCTTAGGCTGAGCAATCTCCATGCACCAAACTCTGCACATCAAGTTATACCAGTTGAAGACCTCCCTCTGAGCCCAACAAGATTCATACAAAGCTGAAACTTAGCTTGAGACACACCCTTTGTAAGAGCATCTGCAGGGTTCAGTTCAGTGGGAATTTTCTTCACCTTGATCACCTCTTTTTCCGCTAAATCTCTGATAAAGAATAATCTGACATCAATGTGCTTTGTCTTCTCATGTAAACCTTGATGTTTGGCAAGATGGATGGCACTAGCATTGTCATAATTCACTTCAACACTGTCTTGTTTAATCCCAAATTCTTCAAGTAAACCTCTCAGCCATACTGCTTCCTTTGCTGCATCTGTGAGTGCAATGAACTCTGATTCTGTGGAAGATAAGACAACAACTGACTGCTGTGAAGATCTCCAGCTTACTGCTGTTCCAAATAAAGTAAAGATGTATCCAGTAGTAGACTTTCTAGTATCAAGATTGGATGCATAATCAGCATCAACATAGCCAACAATTGGATCATCTGTACACCTCTTTCCACTGAAGATCAAACTCTTATCCACTGCACCACAAATGTATCTGAGTAGATACTTGACAGCACTCCAATGCTCCTTGCCTGGATTAGCCATATACCTGCTCACCAAACTCATTCCTTGAGCCAAATCAGGTCTGCAACAGACCATAGCATACATTATGCTACCAACTGCATTGGCATAGGGTATCTTGCTCATCTCATCTGCTTCTTGTTGATTCTGAGGACACTGCAACTTGCTAAGCTTCAATTGAGGTTGTACTGGAACAGATGAGGCTTTGGCTTGGTTCATTTGGTATCTAATGAGCACCTTCTTAAGGTAATCAGCCTGATTCAGTTCAATGGAGCCCTTCTCATCCTGCCTGAAGATCTCCATTCCCAGCATCTTTCTAGCCAAGCCAAGATCCTTCATTTCAAATTCTGACTTAAGCTTCCCTTTAATTTGATCTATTCCAGCCTGCTCAGTGCTTGCAATCAACATGTCATCAACATATAAAAGCAAATAGATATGATAATCTCTAGTATGTTTATAATAAACACAATGATCAAACCTGCTTCTGTGAAACTTAACCTGGTGCATGAACTTATCAAACCTTAGGTACCACTGCCTAGGACTTTGCTTCAAACCATAAAGAGACTTCCTTAAGATGCAGGCCTTCTCTTCCTTGTTATCCACTTCCAATCCCTCAGGAACTTTCATATAAATGATCTCCTTCAAATCACCATGAAGAAATGCAGTAGTAACATCCATTTGATGTAAATGCATTCCAAACTGAGCTGCTATGGCAAGAAGTACCCTTATAGAGCTATGCTTGACAACTGGGGAGAATATTTCATTATAATCCACCCCTTCTTTCTGAGTAAAACCTTTAGCAACTAGCTTAGCCTTGAACCTAACTCCACCTCCTGGGATTGCTTCTGGTTTCTTCCTAAAAATCCACTTGCATCCAACCAACTTCTTGTTCTTAGGTTTGCAGACTATATCCCAAGTAGCATTCTTCTTAAGGGAGTTTAATTCTTCCTTTATAGCAATCAACCACTTGTCCCTTTCCTTGCAAGTGACAGCTTCCCTATAGGTGTTTGGTTCTGCAATGTCTAACTCTTGGGCTGTGAGTAAGGCAAAGAATACATTATCTGCATAGCCAAATCTCTCAGGTGGTTTGATGTTCCTCCTTGACCTATCTCTTACCAGTAGATAGTTGCCAACATCATTCTCTTCCTCAGCAGCTTGTTCACTCTCATGATCTGAATCTGATTGAGCATCAATGAGATTAGGTTGAGCATCTTCCTGACTTTGATCATGCTCCTGTGAGATCTCCACCTCAAGCTGAGACTCCACTGATTGAGGAAGAGAGCTTTGCTGAGAATTCCCTTGTTTCAGAGGCATCTTTGCCTCATCAAATGTGACATCTCTACTTATGATGCACTTTTGCTGATCCTTCTCATAGCACCATAACCTGTAACCTTTGGTTCCCTTAGGATATCCCAGGAACACACACTTAAGTGCTCTAGCTTCAAGCTTACTTTGCTTTATGTGTGCATAGGCTTGACAACCAAACACTCTAAGGTCAGAATAATTTCCAAAGTGTCCACTCCATACTTCCTCAGGTGTTTTAAACTGTAAAGCTGATGATGGACACCTATTTACTAAATGTGCAGCAGTAGAAACAGCTTCCCCCCAGAAACACTTAAGCAGACCTGAACTAAGTAGCATGCATCTTACCTTGTTGAGTAGAGTCTGATTCATCCTCTCAGCTAAGCCATTCTGTTGAGGAGTTGATGGAACAGTTCTGTGCCTCTTGATCCCCCTTTCTCTACAATAGGAGTTAAACTGATCTGAGGTGTACTCTAAACCATTGTCAGTCCTCAAACACTTTAGCTTCTTCCCTGTGATGTTCTCTACCTCAGCAAGCCAATCTTTAAAACTCTGAAATGCCTCATCCTTAGTCTTAAGGATCACTATCCAGACCTTCCTAGAAAAATCATCTATGAAGGACATAAAATACCTGCCTCCATTCCTGGTTTGTGTGGTAGCTGGTCCCCATAAATCTGAGTGGACATAATCAAGCACACCTTGTGTAGTGTGTGATCCACTTTTGAAGCTCAACCTCTTGGATTTGCCCAAAATGCAGTACTCACAAGTTTCCAGTGCAGTGATCTTGTCATTCCTAAAAGCTTTCTGTTTCTGTAGTTCCAATAAGCCTCTTTCACTGATATGGCCTAACCTCTTGTGCCACAAATCAGTTTGATCCATCTCCTTTACTGAGTTAGCTTGATCCATGGCAGTATGACCCTCCAAATAGTAAAGCTCATTCCTCTTGCTACCCTTCATGATGACTAGTGATCCCTTTGTGATCTTCATCTGTCCCTTTTCAGACTTAAAGGTATAGCCTTGTGAGTCTAACATACCAAGTGATATCAGATTCCTCTTGAGATCAGGCACATATCTAACATTGGAAAGAATTCTAACTACTCCATCATGCATCCTAAGTGGTATTGATCCAATGCCAACCACATTACAAGTCTGATTGTTACCCAACATAACCAAACCTTCATCTCTTAGTTTCAATTGATCAAACCACTCTCTTACAAGGCTCATATGGAAGGAGCACCCTGAGTCTAGAACCCATTCCTTCTCAGTTTCCTTAGTGGTCACAGCCAACACATCTGCAGACTCATATCCTGAGTTAGGAGTAGGAGGTTCAGATGATTGATATACCTGATTTACCTGTTTCTGAGATTGGTTGCTTAGACTCTCCTTGAACTTCTTGAACTTTAGGCAATCCTTCTTGAAGTGCCCTGGTTTATGGCAGTGGAAGCACCTTTGTTGTTCCACATCATCAGTGTGTTCTTGAGGTTGATTATCATCTTTCTTGGACTGCTTCTTGGCACCCTTCTTGAACTGCTTCTTGGGCTTGTGCTTCACAGATAATCCTTCTCCATTTGCAGGCTTGGATTCACTTGCCCTTGTCAGCTCCTTTGTCTTCAAAGTTGTAATCACATCTTCAAGAGTTAGTGGTGATTGACTTCTACTATATAGCAAAGAATCACAAAGAGTTTCATAGGATTTAGGTAGAGAGCCAATAAGCATTAGGGCCTTGTCTTCTTCTTCCAGAAATACTTCAATGTTTTCAAGATCATCTATGATCTTAGAAAAGTCTTCAATCTGATCAGTCACTGGTTTGCCTTCCACCATCTTATAAGTGTAGAGTCTTTTCTTCATGAGCCTTCGATTTGCTAAGGACTTGGTCTGGTACAATGTGGACAGCTTCTCCCAAATGGCTTGTGCCGTTTCTTCTTTTGAGATTTCTCTCAAAACCTTATCACCTAGACACAAGATCAATGTGCTGTAGGCTTTGTCCATGAGTAGAGACTTCTCTTCTGCCTTCATGGACTCTGGAAGTGCTCCTTGAAGTCATGGGCCTAATCCCTGATTCAGGAGCAATGCTTTAACCTTGAGCCTCCATAGACCAAAGTCCCCTTTGCCATTGAACTTTTCCACATCGAATTTTGCAGTAGACATCTTGATTGATCGAGCCACTTCCCACAGACGGCGCCACTTGTCAAGATTTAACCCTTATACTGCAATTCAACAAGCAAACAACACCAATACCAATCCAAGAAATCCCTAAAGTTCTAAGCTCAAGAATTATCAAATCAAGCAAGAAACAAAACAACAAAGAATCAGCACACAATCGAGTTACGTGGTTCGGCGTAAGCCTACTCCACGGGAACAATGGGGAGGGGTTTTCTTCTTATTCAATCGAATCAAAACGAAGAACACAACTACAAACACTCTATGCACTCGCTACTGTTTCTCTCTCTACTCTTTACAACTCGTGATATGAACAATTACAATATGAAGCCCTATATATAAGCTGTAAAACGCAACAAGAATTACAGAAATCCGTTGAGAAATGAGTGAGTTATCAAGCTCTGAATCTTCAGCTCAAGATCAGCTCCTCGATGGATCAGCTAGCCGTTGCTTGTACGCGATCCAAGTTAACTGAATAACTGCCGCCACGCGTCGTCGTCTGATTCGCCGAAGACAAGAAACGCAACTCCTCTTTATTCCTTATTACGTTTTTATAAGTGGAAGCACGACTATTCATCAACCAATCAAATATAAAGTCGCCAGACCACAAACCCGCTTTTATAAGTGAATTAGCAACTTTAGCTAAAACACAAAAGCGTTTCCAAACACTTTGAACCACAACGCTTTTCAGAACCGTTGTTAAAGACCCGTTGCCATTTCCTTAACAACTTGCATGGAATTCCACAGCCTATTCTCACAATTATTTTATATGATTCAGTGATAGGTGTTATAGTTATACTCTATAGGTGTTATATATATATTCCTTAGGTGTTACATCTATGTTCTTGAGGTATTACATATATAGAAGATTTCATATTATGTGATTCAGTGATAGATGTTATATGTGTACTCTATATGAGTTATATATATACTATTTATGTGTTATATGTATGTTCTTGAGGTATCACATATAAAGAAGATTTTATATTATGTGATTGAATAATAGGTGTCATATATATACATTATAAGTGTTATATGTATGTTCTTTAGGTATTATAATACTTTCATAACACCTGAAGGAACTGTGTTTATTATATATCATAGATGCATGTAATTTTATATCACCTATAGAGTATCTTTGTAATACCTTTAAAATATTTTCATAACATCTGAAGGAATTGTATTTATACATATTATTTAGGTGTTATATATATACACTTTCGGTGTTACATGTATGTTCTTAAGGTATCACATATATAAATTTCATATTATGTGATTCAGTGAGACATGTAATATATATACACTATAGGTGTTATATATATACTCCTTAGGTGTTACATGTATATTCTTTAGGTGTTGGTGTGGATTTTGTCAACTCATTATCTTCGAAAATAAAATCTTCCAACATTTTCCTCAACTCTAACCAGTATGGATGTGTGTCGGACTTCAGCTTGGCAGGCATCATGAAGCCGCCATCATTGCCTAAGGGTGTACGGTACCATGCATAAAAACATATCATGAGTGTATCCCAGAAAATGGATGTTTACGGCTTTGGAAACTTGTTGCTTGAGCTTCTTACTGGCAAATCATCTTTGGAGGCACAAGGTTTCGACGAAGATATGGAACTAGTCACGTGGGTTCGTTCCATAAAGTTTGATGAATGGACTTCCAAGCTATTCGATCAAAGACTTAAAAGACAAATTGTAAACAAGAATGATCTGGTAGAAATGGTGAAAGCAGAGATTCCAGGCATCGAGTTTTCCGTGGATGATGCAGAATCATTAAGAGTGATTCTTCTCTCCCGTTTTCACTCAATGGCTATGGTAAACTGAAGGAAGCTTCAATGTAGTTTCTTTTAGCTTGTTTAAAAGTAAGTGGACTGACTTCACATTAAACTTTCATCTTTTTACCCTTTTCTTCATCATCAAAAGTGTTTCCATACTCCATTCTTTATAGTTTTAGATTAGGAAATTAAAAATTTAGAAAATCCTGAATATTCAGTATGAAGAAGAAATCAGAAAAAGAAAGAAGAAGATGAAGAAGATGAAGAAACTGTTGCAGAAGAAGAAGCAGATACGATAAAGAAGAAGAGAGTGTTGTGTACTGGTGGTCTCAGATAACCGATGTGGCAGTGGTGGTGGCGGCGGCATGGAAGAAGAGAGCGTTGTGTTCTGGTGGCCTCCGACAACCGATGTGGTGGTGGTGGCGGTGGCAGCAAGGAAGAAGAGAGAGATTGCAGAGCCATGGATGAGAAGGAACGGTGTGGAAGTGAGGAAGAAGAAGAGAGAAAAAGAAAAGAAAAAAAGTTATATATATTTTTTGAAACCGGTCGGAGCGGGTTGGGGGCACGGATCCTAGGATCCGTGCCTCGGGTGTACATAAGTGTTACTCAAAAAAAAAAACATATAAGACAGTACTTACAGATAAAAATCATATATTTATATCGATCAGTATTCAGAATATGAAACACATATTTACAAATAAAATCACATACTTTGACCGCATCCGGGACATGACCATGCACCACAGACGACTATTATTTTTTCACGCATGGCACGATTGTCAGTGACGGACTAAGGATTTTTATTTGGGGGGGGGGGTCTAATTAATAAAAGAATAACAGTTCTACAGATAAAATATAAAGTTTCGACAAAGTCTATGTTTAACAATATAAAAATAACAACATTTAAAATCAGTAATTTTCTTGTATATTAAAATCATTGTAAGATATCATTATTCCTAACATTTCCAAGTACATCATTTTTTATGTATATTATTAAATAATTATCAATATTTTATTGTTCATTCGATTCAAAAGTAAACTCTAAATGGTGCACATTTTAAAACTCTTTTTACTATTAGTACTAATATTTTTACACCATAATTTTCCCTTTATGAAAGATACAATAATAGTAGAATTATTAAATATCATTAATTTAACTTTATTTATTATTATACAACTTTAAATCAACATCTAAGCACTTATCAACAATTGTAACTCAAATCTAACGGTTCATAAAATAATAATCAATGATATAATACATAATTAAAATAAAAGATTCATACATTTGCAGAGACATGTTCAAACGGTTCGAAAATTTTTGTAAGTATAATGGATTGGAAGTTAAAAAATTTGTTAAAGATGTGCCACATAGGTGGAATTCAACTTATTACATGCTTCAAGATTCTTATAATTATAGAGAACTTTTATGTGCTTTTTTTATGCAATATGGTAATAGTGAAGTTATGTTATTTGCTCATTCATGGGATTCATGTATACACATATTGGATTTGTTAAATTTTTTTAATGAAGCTACTAAGGAAGTAAGTGGATGTTATTATCCTACATCTCCTATAGCCTTAGATCAATGTGTGAAAATTGCTTTGGTAATTGCAATTGACTTATATAAAGAAAATCATATTTTATCTAATTTCATTATTATGATGAAAGCTAAATGGTTGAAATATTATTTTGAGATACCCCTCTATTTTTGTGTGCAAAATTATTAGATCCTAGGGAAGATGGATTAGAAGAATTATTAACTATGTATTATAATGCATTGTTCCCAAATGATTTAATATGATGAAGTTGAATTTATGCCCAATCCTAGGGAAGAAGTTGTTAAAGCTAAAGGTTTTTTATATGATTTATATGGAGAATATAAAGCAATTCATGGTGATTCTAGTAGTATTCATGATTTAGGACATCAAAATGTAGAGTTTTCCTCTTCTTCATCTAGTTTTGGACCGGTCCTTAGTCAATTTTACAACTTTTATGACATTAGGACACAAAAACGATCTAGAGGTAACCCTACCCAAGAGTTAGACTCTTATTTAAGTGCTAATTTTGAATCAATTGCTTTTGAGACTCCAAGTGATTTGTTGAATTGGTGGTCACGAAGGACCACCATGTATCATATTCTAACCATTATTGCTAAGGAAATGTTTGCAACTCCCACCTTGACGGTCTCGGTTGAGCATGTCTTTAGTATTGCGGGCCACACATTGAGTAAGAGACGAGCAAACTTGGCTACGGAGAATGTGCAAAACCTCATGCTTCTTGAGGATTGGCTTAAAGCCACTAGACGTCAACAACATCTTGACAACAGCGTAGTGGATGAAGAAGGTGAGGATGATATTTATGGCTACAACTCAAACACAACATCCTCCGCTAGCACTGCCACCAACCTCGACGATTAAAGTAGGTAAGTTGAGGTAAGAGAACTACGTGAGCTTTGATTCCTTAATTCGATTCGAATTAAGGATACGTATGCAATTTCATTATAAGTTTGGAATTGAATTTTATTTCCAAACTTAGATTAATGAAACTCAACCTATTTCAATTTTTTTCATTAGTCCTTAGATACACTTTTGTAATTGTAATAGATATATTTATTTTGTAATAGATTAGAATTAGATCATAGATTCATTAGAATTTCAATCGTTAGATTAGAAATAGAGTTCTATTCTAAGTAACTTGTAATAATTTTCCAATTTATAATGAAAACATTTGTTCACTTCAATTCTTTATATTCCAAATTTCAATTTTAAATCATGAATTACTTCGAAACAAACATTAAAAATCAAATTCGGAGTTGCAAAAATCAAAATTAAAAAGTTCAAAAAAAAAAAAAGGGAAATCGTCTGTTTGAACCGGCCGAACCGTCTGTGGCCGGTTGAACCGGTGCTCTCAAACCATAACTGGAACCGCCCACCTCACGGTTCGGTTTCGGTTCCACCATTCAGGAACCGCCTAACCGCGGCTCGAATCGAAACTGGCCGGTTCGAACCGTATGAACATCTCTACTGATATGCTTCATACGTTATTAAGCCAAAATAATGACTATATTCTATAATTTAAAATAATATCAAAAGTCAATAGAAAAAAATAAATAATGAGTTTAAATTAGGAAGAATTTAGCTTAAAATTCTTAGAAATTAATATCTCTAATAATAATCTAATAATAAATAATTAATGTACATAAAAACACAAAATACATATAAATAACTAATTATTTTTAAAAATATCGGGGGCCCATTGCCCCTGGCTACCATGTAAGTCCGCCTCTGACGGCCGTATCTCAGGGTACAACCATACGTGAGAAAAAACAAATCACATACTTATAACAAAAAAATGCATACTTATAGTTGATAAAGACATATTTATACGGTTGTCGCGCACAATCAATCATAATGATATACTTATACACGGTTGTCGTGCACAGTCAATCATATTATGGGTCACGATCATAGCTGTCGCATACAGTCGACTGTGACTTATACGGTCGACCGTATTCAGGGACATATCGTGCCAGAACTCGTCATACATGAAATTGGTATATATAAGTTTTAGCAATATTAAACACGGTATGCAAATGAAAAATATGTAGTACTTTTTACTTAATGATAGGAGAGCTGACTATATACAGATATAACAACATTAATGTTTTTCAATAAACAATAATATATATATAGATGTTCATTTATAATACAACTCATACAATAAGATAATATATGATAATTGGCAAAAACATCACGAATTTTACTTAATTTATTATTTAAACTAATCATTTGGATGAGAGCAAATTATGTAGCGCAATCTTTACTACATATTATAGGAATTTTTAGGTTTGGAGGGGCTGACGTGTTTGGCAAGTAGACATTTCATCTGCTAATGTGCACTTAAAAATAAATTAAATTCAATATTATCATATATCTATATTTATCTCTATATCTATATCTATATTTATACTAAAGGAATAACCAAGATTGACACATGTCGCTCTCTGGCTAATCCTATTTAATTATAATTTAATTTTTAATTAATTCATTTAATTTATATATATTAAAAGAATAACTAAGAGTGACACATATCACTCTCTGGTTAATCTTATTTAATTATAATTTAATATTTAATTAATTCATTTAATATTTATAATTTATTATAATAGAACATTTAATAAGATAATAATAATTGAATAACAAAATGCTAATAATTATGATTCATTATATAATTGTAAATTATGAAATGTTTTAGACAAACATTTTAATTAAGTTGATATTTATATTAAATGATAATTAAAAAATTCACACAATTAAATTTAAATTACATACAAATTAAATTAATTAAGAATTATTGATAAATAATAATAATAATAATTAAATTCATATATAAATAACAATTTTCAAATTTCTTTATTAGTATTATAATGCCCATGTATCATACACAAGACTTATGCTAGTATATATATCTATACCTGTACTAAATGAATAACCAAGAGTGACACATGTCACTCTCTGTTAATCCTATTTAATTATAATTTAATTTAAATCAATTCATTTAATATTTATAATTTATTGTAATAGTGCATTTAATGAGATAATAATAATTAAATAGAAAAATGCTAATAATTATGATTGATTGTAAATTATGAAATTTTAGGCAAACATATTAATTAAAATTGATATTTGCAATTACATTAAATAATAATTAAAATTTTCGTACAATTAACTTTAAATTAAATAATAATTAAGTTAAAAATTAATGAAAAATAATAATAATTAAATTTATTCATAAAGAACAATTTTTAAATTTTTAAATTAATATTTAAATACCCGTGTGATACAGGGAACTTACGCTAGTATATATACTAAAGGAATTACCAAGACTGACACATGTCACTCTCTGGTTAATCCTATTCAATTACAATTTAAATCATTTAATATTTATAATTTATTGTAATAGAACATTTAATGAGATAATAATAATTGAATAACAAAATACTAACAATTATGATTGCTAATAAAATTTTAAATCATGAAATTTTAGCCAAACATTTTTATTAAATATGAAGTTTGCAATTACGTTAAATAATAATTAAAAAATTCACATAATTAAATTTAAAATACATACTAATTAAATTGAAAATTAATGATAAATATAATAATTAAATTTATTTATAAATAACAATTTAAAATATCGTGTGACACGGGAGTTACACTAGTTGTTAGTAAAATAACAACCTTTAATCATGATCTTTTATTTATATATATATATATATATATATATATATACACAATGTACACACACAATGTTGACATTAGTTAAATTTTCACCTTGAGGGATGCACCTGGAAACTATACAACTTTTTAATCAAATATATATATATATATATATATATATATTAGGCTTTTAAGTGTTTAATTTTGATAAAACATAAATCAATACTTGTAATAAGAAAGTAGAGTACCCGATTTCTCACTCTATTTAGGTGAGCTAGATTAAGTTGAGCAGGTTGCTGAGTTGAAGAAGACATCAAAAAATCCATCAAGGCATAAAGATCACTCACAACTAGTGCTATCAAAACGGGCCGGTGGGGCGGGCCGGCCCGCAACCCACCTTTTGGTGGGGCGGGGTGGGCCGGCCCGCCATTATGGCGGGCTGGGAAAACCCTAACCCAGCCCAACCCACCAGCGGGCCGCGGGCTAGGCAGGCCAGCCCACTTCAATTTATTTTTTCTTTTAATTTTTTAATTTGATAATTTTAATTTAAAAAATGAAAATAATAATATTTCTAATATTTTTTACTCTTTATTCAAACTTACATGCATTGAATTACATGTAAATTACGAAAAAAAAATCATAAAAAGTAGAAATTTCTTTAACATTCTTTCATTTCTATAAATAAATTAATGAACTTTAATATATTAACATCATTATTTGCATTAAATGGTAATAATTCTTCTCAATATTAAATATTTTTTATTTGTGTGTCAAAAAAAATATTTAAAAAAATATTTTTTTATATAGGCGGGCCAGCCCGCTGGCCCGCGGGCTAGCCCACCCCGCAAGGCGGGCTCCTATATGCTAAGCCCAACCCTCAAATTTAGCGGGGAGGGTCGGGCCGACCCATTTTGACAGCTCTACTCACAACCTATGAAGGTCACTCTACAACAACATAAAACTTCGGAGCAGTTATGTCACTGGCAGTCGGATTCAAGATTCCTCGGATATCAAATCAAATCAAGAGCATAGAAGAATGTCGTTGGTTACCAGTAGAGACATCAACAAAAACAACAAATTAGAATACGTCATGTGGACAAGAAGGATGCTCCAAAGTCAGCCTCATTTAATGAAGTGTACTACGAAAATCAAATGCATTAAATGCTGAAGATTTATCTCACTTCAACGGGCAGATTTTCAAGACTATAAATAGAGAACGAGTTCAACTAAAACAACTATTGAAACTTTAAGTTAAAAAACGATTAAAGTTCAAAAGCTCTCAACTCTCATATTCTACCAAGTTTCAGTCACTTAGTCTCGTAGCAAGTATTAGCAGAGCAACCTACATTCAAATTCCGAAAGCTTGATGCCTCCAATTGAAGAAATATACTTTATCTTTTTATATACACTATTTTAGGAGTGCTTAGTGTTAGGAATAGTTTCCTGCTAAGCTTTCGTTTTTTGTAGAAAGAGTAAGGATCTTGTGTGGGTCGTTGGTCGAGTAGGCAAGCAATCTGTGTGGAAAGTTTGCTACTCTTTGTTAAGTATTTGTTGTAATAGTTAGGGCCGTGTAAACCAACACTCTTTGTTACATGGATCATAATCCATACATATAAACAGTTGTGATATCGTTTTAGTGAGCTAGTTTCGTCCCAAAATAGATTTATTACGGAATATCAAGAAATATCGGTACATTTTCAACAAAAAATTGTCCTCATTTATATTTTCTGAAATCAAAATTTTAAGAATAAATTAAAAATTGCTTTGACCAGGGTGAAACTTTTGATTCGAAGGACACTCACGGCGTCACACCCTTCAATATATATCAGAATGACGTTAAGATTTGCCGTTAACTATCCATCTAACGGTTGTGGAGTAATAACGTGGCTATTTGTAATCCATGAATGAATGAAGGGTTAATATTTAACGCACGTTAGAGGGAGCTTTGAATATTATCACCATTGTCTGCTTCTGACAAACGATAATGTGGCTAACATGTTTCTTCCATTTTCGATACCTTTTTAGGATGATGTTTCATGTGAGATCGTTTCATGGAAAAAATTTATAAGATGGGTCTATTCATAATATACATTTGGCAATTTATATGAAAATTTGTGGATATGAGTTCAATTCATGAACAATAAGGATCCGTGTCACGAAAGTTATCCGTAAAACCGTCTCATATGAATTTTTGTGTTTTAGGATATTATTGTTTCCATATTGGGATTAAAACCTAACTTGATTGAAAAATATGAAGATGATGATAACAAATTTCTCCACTCTATAAGGAAATAGAGTACTGTTTGCATGCATAAGTTGTATGATATAATTGGATCGATTCGTCTTTACACTATATTAGTATGATTTTTATGTTAGTTTAATATAATATTTATGTGCATGTACAATAACTAAGCTTTATGTATGACTTTACTTGAAAAAAATAATGCACAACTTGTGTACATAAATATATACACATACTAGGGTAAGCCCTGTGTATCACACGGGTACTTTAATACTAATTAAGAAATTTGAAAATTGTTATTTATAAATAAATTTAATTATTCTTATTTATCATTAATTTTTAATTTAATTAGAATGTAATTTAAATTGTGGTTAAAGTTTAATTATTATTTAATATAATTGCGAACATCAACTTTAATTAAAATATTTGCCTAAAATTTCATAGTTTACAGTTTTTTATCGATCATAATTAATTATTAACATTTTGTTATTCAATTATTATTATCTCGATAAATATTCTATTTTAATAAATTATAAGTATTAGATGAATTGATTGAAAATGAAATTATAATTAAATATGAATAGTCAGAGAGCGACACATGTCACTCTCAGTTATTCCTTTAATATAATTATAAATATATATAGTTTTATGTGACATTACTCTTACTTCATTAGTGGAAGATTTTTAAGAATATTTCTAAAAGCATTCCAAAATGAAGACATTATAAGTAACAATTCAATTACTAAAAAAACCCTAATGCTCAAATAATAAACACCAAAAAACCACGTTGTCTTTTGAGTTTTTTCCATCTAAAAAAAAAAGGATTGCAAAGTTTGTGTTGAGAGTAGAAACTACCAGATCTTAGAGTTGCTCGGATTATTAGGGTTTTCAATTTGAATTTGATTCCAATTTGTAAGAACATAACGATCAACAACAATTATGAAAAATACATGTGACTCGTAGAAAAGCGTTGTATTTTTGTAAGTTTTGCCAACTTTTTTTACCTTTTTATATTAATCTATTTCTATAGATCATTAGTGATGGCATCTATATTGTGGTATTTCAGAGTACAATGCAATTTTGTCTGAAAAACCAATATTTGCATTTAACAACAAATACACCAATATTTATTTGTACCATTTTAGTTATTGACATTTGTATTTATTAGGGTTAAATTCAAATGTGGCCCTGTAGGATAGGGCTCCGGCCGAGTTTGGGCCACCGTCAATATTAGTTAACCCCGTAGAAATTTTCCGTCAAAAACTAACGGGAAAAGCCACGCGCCAAGCACGTGCTCGTTAGTTCCCAACCCTAATTCGAAGTGGGGCCAAATCGCACCCAAATCAAGCAAATCGAAGATGAACCCTAATTCTACCACAAAAATCCCTATTTCGAAGATTAATCCCTAATTCCCAAATCGATCCAAAAATTTCCAAATCTACCCAAATCTGAACCCCAAGCAAACCCTAACCCTAACATTCTTTAGTTGAATACCCAAATTGTTGTGAAATACAGTACACGGGGCCAGCGAAAGAGACTGTTTTTTTCAATCGCAATGGTGAAAAATCGTCCCGGTGACAAAACTGGTTAGTATTTGCTAAACTCTTCATCTAGGGTTTATTTTCTGAGCTATTTTATGCTAGGTGATGAATGTTTTTGCTAAAGTTTTCATCTAGGGTTTTAATCGCGATTTTGGGTTTGTAATTAGTCGGGAATCTTGTTTTTGAATGGAATGTTCTGATTGCATGTTATTGATTGCCTGTTTTTGTCCACTTCTTGTAATTTATTATAGTGTTTTGTTGGATTTCTGTGTACAGTTTACATCTAGTGTTGGATTTTTTTTGTCCACTTCTTGTATGTTGTCATCTATTATATAATAATTAAAATTCCAGTTTTTTATGTTGGTTTGTGGGAAGCAGTGTACATGTGTAGTGCTTCGTGGGCCATTTCATGTCTGTATGAGCTTAGTTTTTAATGAGAATGCATTTTTTAATGCTTTGTGGTCCTGCTTTTTGAAAATTTTGAAAGTGACTTGTAATAATTTGGTTTTCTTTAGTATCTGCTTTTCTAGTATTGCTTAATGTTTAGTGTGTATATATCTTATATTATTGCTATGCTTTAGTAGTATTGTTTAATACTTTTCTAGTATTGTTTTTAATGAGAGTGCATTGTTTAATGTTTTCTGTATCGTCCTGCTTTCCTAGCCTTTTATTATTCCAAGGTTTTGTGTATCTTATATTGTGCATATTCAAAATATGCAGAAAAACATGGTGGAAAGGTTGTTTCTGGGGTTTTATCTAACAAGCAGGGTAAGAAAGTTGTTTCAGAAAAGGGTGGGGGTGGGGGTATATCTAGGCAGAAGGATGAGAAAGACTTAAACCCCATAATAGATTAAACATCACTTGATGATATAGAACATGTTATTGAACACTACTGTGATTGGGGGTTGGATGGGGTTGATCCTGAGGAATATGGGGGGAATGAGGGTGGTAATCTTAGTGATAATGAGTATTCTGATGAGTCATTTGATCCTGATAATATAAGTGTTTATGATGATGATTTAGATGATAGGCTGTTTGAAGAGAATATAGATAAGGACCTAGAGTGGATGGGTTTAGATAAACCAAATGTTGAGGTCAATAGGGGGCATGAATCTGATTCTGCCTCAGAGGTAGAAGACTCTGAGGCAGAATTTGATAGTGACTTAGGATCTGAGATTGATGAAGCAAAAATAAACCAAGTGTTTAGGTCTTCTACTGTGTTTAACCCTGATTTTGCAATTGGAATGAAATTTACAGATAAACAATTGTTCAAAGAGGCTGTTTACTCTCATGGTGTTAGGGAAAGAAGGGATCTAAAAATAACAAAGAATGAGGCTCAAAGAATATATGCTAGGTGTTTAGGGGAGGGGTGTGAGTGGAAGATAAACTGTCTTAAGCTTAGAAATGAAGAGTCATGGCAGATTAGGACCTACATTAGTGAGCATAGTTGTGGTACTAACTACAAGCTAAGAAAATGCACTTCCACATGGTTAGCCAAGTACTATCTAGAGTCTTGGAGAGATGATCCAAATAGAACAACTAAGGGGTTTAGGAGGGCTGCAATGAAGGAGTTTAATTGTAGCATATCAAAACAACAGGCATATAGGGCAAAAATGGTGGCTCTAAACTGTATTCAGGGTAGTAATCAACTGCAATATGCAAAACTCTAGGATTATGCACATGCTCTTAGGCTTAAGAATCATGGCTCTACTATATTAATGGGGGTAGAGGACATTGGTAGCTCAAGTGGGAATACATTCAAGAGATTGTACATATGTTTCCAAGCTATGAAGAAGTTAGGGTTTTTAGCTAGGTGTAGGCCTTGTGTAGGGGTAGATGGGTGCCACCTCAAGGCACCAAACTGTGGTGTATTCCACCCATTCCTCCCAACTTTGGTAAGAAAAGAGGTAGACCTTCAAAGGCTAGAAGAAAGGGGCCAGAGGAAGAACCAAGTAAGAAGAGGAAGATGAAGACTATGCCAAGGCAGACACCAATAGTTCACTGTAGCTTCTGCCAAAGAGAAGGTCACAACAAAACCTCTTGCCCATGGAAGAAATTTGCTGAGGAATTCCCACTAGATGAAGGAGTGTCTGTTGGCTCAACCAGGAATGTAAGCTTGCTTTTTTTATCAAAATATTAGATGATAGATAATATATTTTCATTGCATACTTATGAATTTTCATATAGGAACATGCTGGGAATCAAGAAGGCCAATCTGAGAATCAAGAAGAACATGCTGGGAATCAAGATGGCCAATCTGGGAATCAAGAAGAGTTAACTTAAACACCTGGTTTTCCTAGCCCACCAGCTACTTAAGAGGAAAACATTAATGTTCATGTAAGTACATGACACCAATATGTTTATGTATATGTTTAAATTTTTTACATGGCTGAATCTGGAATCCTTGAACTAATACTTGCTCATGTGTGTTAGATGCATGTTAATGATGTACCTCCACCACCTGTTTTACCTGGGAGAGTTAATATCAGAGCACCACCTCTAATGACTTGCATGCCCAGTGGAGTTGTGGCAAGTGCTCCAACCTCAAAAGGTAGTGCTCCAATCATCAAGCAAGGAGGTAAAAAATTTATCAGTCTATCAACTTTAGGCAAGGGCAAGGGCAAGCATGCAGGGTGAAGACAAGTGAATTTTATATTTTGAATTTTGAAAACAAGTATATATTTTAGCTCATAACTTTATATTTTGGCTTTATCTTTGGCTTTGCATTTGTAATCCATTTTGCTTGTAATGGATTAAATACTTTGGTTGCCATTTTATGTGTTCTCTGGGATTTATTTTCTTGCCTAGTGGAGTATGCCATTGAAATATTTTAGATTAGATAGATGAAAATTTCCCCAGTGGGCTATTACATGTTGTAGAAGAAACAAACATACACCTACACCTTCTATTACATATTTTGCATTCCTTTAAGGTGCACCCAAACCCAACCATTTGTGCACAACATAGATACAAGCCAATAAAACCAAGCACATGGTCAGATTTCTCTTCTTCTCCATGGCTGCAATTCTTTCTTCCATTCTGCCCAGCCTAATTGAACTCAATTGCATCTCAGCCTTTAACTGCATTGTTTCACCTTTGAGCACTGAAAATTCTCCTTTCAGTTTAGCCATTTTGTTGGCCAGATTTGTTGTAGCAATACTCTGTTTGGTTGGTTCATCAAGCCACTCAAAAAAGTTACACCCATTATTACTCAATGAATCAGGACAGTTTTGAAATCGGCAGCCTTCACTTCCAGGTTGCCCGGATACTCGAACTCTTGCAAACTTCCCACAATGGCAGCGTTTTGTGTTTGAAGTGTATGAATGAGTAGATGAAGACATATCTCTAATGGATTATGTTTTCTCTCCTTTTTTTTCTCCTTGATTTGGTTTGGATATGATTCTGGTTGTTGTCTTCAGTGGTTGGAATGACCCTTTTAAATAGGAAATGTTTGTTGGTTGAAATGGCAGAAAAAAAACCGGGAAAATCAAATTGGGAAAAATTTTCCCACCAAATATCACTTAACGTTTTCCGTCCACTTCACTAACGGAGAGGGCCGTTTGTTAACATTCTTAGGCTGTTTTCAAAATCTAGGGACCAAAATCGGCCCTGGCCCTATCCTACAGGGCCACATTTGAATTTAACCCTCAATAAATTGTTAAAGAATTTTTTATTTGTATCGTCATTTCAATAATGCAAATGAATTAGATCTGGATACCTATTTTATTTTATTTTTTTGACAAAAGATAATTGTTAGAAGACGGAAAGATATAGAGTAAGTATTATGTAAGACCGTCAGGACCAGCTCTGAGATAGGGCGAGAAAGTCGACCGCCTGGGGCCCTATTTTTTAAGGGGCTCAAATTTTAATCAATATATATATATATATATAATTGTATTATGTATAATAGACTCAATATAATGTATAATTGATTATAAATTATTTGTATCCCAATTTTTATATAATTTATAATTGGATACTAAAAATGACAAATCATATTTTTTTATTAAGTATCAAATATTTGTTATGTAAGCAATAAAATAATTATTATTTGATTGACTAATATAATATTTTTAAATTGAAAGTGCATTCAATGGTAAAATAATGTAAATAGTACTATTGCATGTTATTAAATCATGGAAACAACACATACAAACTAATTATGATTATATCTCCAAATTCTTATAATTTTATAGATACATCTAATTCTTTTCTGTTGTATTGCTTCTCAAAATACTAGAAGATTTAAATATTTTTAATGATAAATTGAAAATTATTATTGCATATATATTTGTTGGTATTTGCATTTTTCAATGTTTTAAATGCACACAGAAACATGCATATTGAAACTTCATCTATATACACAACTTTGGACCGAAATATTTTGTTTTTTTTTTAGTTTTTAAGTTCAATTTATTATTTAGATAAAAAGTTCGATTTTTCTCTAAGGGGTCCATTTTTTCTAACACAAAAACTCATGTGAGACGGTCTCACAGATAGTTTTCGTGAGATGAATCCTTATTACCCATTAATTGAATTCGTATTCACAAACTTTCACATGAATTGCTAAGTGTGGGCTATAGGTTGACCCGTCTTACGAGAAAAGATCCGTGAAACGGTCTCACACAAGACTTGCTCTCTTTCTAATTCGTCATGAACCCTCGAAATGTCAGGACTGACCTTGAAGACAATGTTAAGGATTGTTTCATGTAAGACGATCAATCAACTGCGAATTATACACAAACATAAAAGGATGAATATGTAAATAAATAAAACACTTATAAAACAGGAGAAAAACAAGATTGAAAATGTGAATTAAGAAACACAAAAACACAAATCATACACCAGTACAAATTCTTCGGAATTGTTGATCAATAGTTGGAGCACATTTTGCTATCCCGCAGCAACTCTTGTCATCAAAACAATCTGTACCAGGTTTGAAACAACATTTCTTAACACCCACCTCGACTGCCACGTCACCAATATCGACACCTAGCCACGGTTGACACGACATTATATTTTCACCACAACAATTTCCGTCCGATTCGCACTCACGGTGGATGCAAGCAAGAGGATCGGGACCAGGCAGTGCAACAACACAATTCATACACCAGCTGCACAAAACTGCACGATCCCACACCCGTTCTTATAATAATCGACTTTTCTACTTGTTACCCCCAGGGTATTGTGGTTTTGCATCAATTAAATGGGTAAATTTGTCTATATACCAATATAGAGTACACATGATTACAAAAATTAATCTAAACGTCATAAAATAAGAAAAATGTATATAGTATTAACATATAAGAAAAAATATACATATATCTATAATCTAATTTAGCATTAAATAGCGTAATTTGATTAATATTTATTTAATTAATTGTCGAAATGTGTGTTGCATTTATAAAGGAGTATAAATAATTTACGCCAAAACTTGCGTGCCACATGTGATACATACTTTTCAGTATCACATGTATATATACTCTTAACTCTTAGGGCATGTTTACTTCATGGGTTTAGGTTGATTTCGGATTAAAATCCAGCCTAAACCCACGTTTGCTTTAGAGGTTTGCGGCCCGGGTTTATATGTTTTGCTTCGGATTACGCTGGACAAAAACACGGATTGGGCTCTCTTAACTAAACCCACCAAATTTGGTGGGTTTAGTCCAAGCCCAACAGTGACTCTAGTGTAAGTACAAAACAGCCCTTACTGTGCATAATATAATTACCGTTCTGCTCATGGAGTTCGAAGAAATAACATCTTTGCCATTAGATAAAACACTCCATTTCCTGAGCATACCTAACCTTCGATCCACCTTCTTCGATTGAGTAGTAGGAGCGGCGCGTTCGGAGATTGAGTTGGCATCGGCGGCGGCCCGACGATTCCAGCGCGAGACGGTGGCGCCTCCAGGAGGAAACCCGTCTCCTTCCTCTATTCCAGGTTAGTCGTGAGATTTCTCGAAAAAGGGAAGGATCAACATTTCATAATCCGATTCGAAATCTGTAAATTTTTGAACGGCAGATTCTATAATCTGTTAAAACAAAATTAATGGAACTTTAGTTCAACTTGTTTCTTGTTATTTTACATTTCATCGTTGTTCTTATCATCTTATTATCATAGCTCCAAAATTTATATTGTTTGTTGAATATTCTTCTTATTTGGCTCTCAGTTTTCCTTTTAATTGATAGAGATCATAGAAAGATAGGTTTTTTATTGAAATTCAAGCAGACCCAGTTCACCTATGTGGGCATTTGTGGTGGGATTGGATTGAAGAAGATGAGAGATTGATTTATCTTTGGTTTTTTGCCAAATCTGGTTTTCTTCAAGATAAGGGTTCAGAGAAAAATTGATCTTTCAGCAATAAATATTACCTGCCGCCGGAGCTGTCGCCGGCGATGATGGACCCCACGGGCTTCTCATCTTTAAACCAGTACTTAAAATTTTCAATACGTGTATAGATTCTTCTTAGTTTTAGGGTTCTTGTTTTTTATAAACACATTTTTAGATGTCGTAGATTGTATTGCATTTGAAGATGCACGTTTGAGTGATTGAATTCAAAATGTGTTTTTTGTTGTTTGCAAATCAGCATCAATGCACATAATTGCATTGTTTTTGGGTCGCTTGGGAGGTCAAATTTGTTATTCATAATGTGAACCAAAGTTTTGAAAATGGCAAAATTTTGTTTATCATTGTTGATGGTAAAGCTGGGATTTGTTTCTTGGATTTAACGTTTGATGCTCATGATATGCTAGAAGAACATTGATCGTGGTTTTAAAGTTTGCTTGCATGCTGGTTTTTGCTTGCTTTCTTTCTTGCAAAGCTTTGAAAATGGCACATAATTTTGCTTGCTTGCTTGTAAAACTGAGCATTCAAAATTTTGCTTGCTTGCCTTTATCTGCATTCATAAAAGTGGAATTTCACATAGAAGTTTGATTTATGTGCTTGACTATGAACTGTGCTGGATTTTAGTGTTTATAGCATATGAAGTTCAAGTATTTGGAGACATGAATGCTTGGGAAGCCATTGATGTTGATTTCCTCCTGTTTATTGGTTATATTTTATTCATAGGATAGTTTTATGCCTATGCTAATTTTATTCAGTGACATGCTAGAATGAAAAGCTCAAAAAGTCTGTTGTCATCTGTTGTAATTATACTGAAATTCCTCTAATTCTTGGATATCATTTGTTGCAGCTTAAACACAAATGGGATGATCTACATGATACCCCTCGGATTAGCCAGTGCAATAAGGTGAGAAATCGAAGATGATGAGATGAAAGAGATATATGCAGCTATGAGATCAATCTCAGTGTGGAAAGCAACAAAGATGAAAACATATACAACAGATATAGAGTTGCTGTTATTGGGCCAAAGAAGACACATATATATAAAACAAGAGATTTCCTTCACTGCTTGTCAAAATACTTGCGAAATACTTTGATTTCCTTCATTGCTCTTTGTGTATACTTTTCAACTACATGTGAAATTTCATGTATTGTTGAATTTAATGAGAAATTTTTATTTGCTTTTCCCATGAAATATTGCACCTAAACCATATATTTTAACAGTTCAACATACAACAAAAACAATTTATAGAAATGGCAATTCACCTAATTATCATGATTACAATATTTAATTGATAATTTATTTCCATTTTCACATTAATTTAAATTATTTTTCACATTTTAATTGATAACAGTATGAAAAAATTTGTTTCCATTTTCACATTAATTTAAATGGCCTATTTTAATTTAATATACATGAAGGGCAAAAATGTCTTTTCACACTTTTAATCCATTCTAACCTTTGTACCAAACAAGATTTTATAAACAAACCTATTACACCAAACCTACAAACATTCATACCAAACAAAAATTTACACTAAACCCGCAACATAACCTGCAAACCAAACACTCAATTTATAACTTTTTTGTCCTAAATAAACAGTGCAATCCCACATTTTTCATCAATCCAAACAATCCTGACAACCAAAGTAAACGGCCCTTTAATATATTACATTCTATTCAGTGATATATATTATACGAGTATCAGCACATGCGTCACATGTGGAGGATGAATTTTTTAAATAAAAAATATTATATTACTACTAATCTTAAATAATAATTTTTTATAAAGATATACAACCTATATTAAATTAAATTAGATTCAAAAAAAATTAGTAAATTAAAGTCCTAGTATAATAGAGTCTTATTTATAATAGATCATGATTTTGGTTTGGAATGCTAATGTAAAAATATTTAAATATGAAAATCACAAATTACTGTTATAAACTTAAATAAAATCTTTAATAAGGATATATTAAGCAATCCATATTTTGTAAGAAATATCCATAAATTAAAGTTCTAATATAATAGAGTCCTACTTTATGATAGAATTTTATATGATTTAGGTTTATAATTCTAATGTAAAATTATTTAAATATGAAAATCACAAATTACAATTATAACCTTAAATAAAATCTTTAATAAGGATATCTTAGGCAATCCATATTTTGTAAGAAATATCCATACTTTTATATAGGTAATATATATATATATACTCTCGGGTATCACGTGTATACACTCACTCTTAAGGTACTACATTCTATTTAGTGATAGGTAATATATATACTCTTCAGGTATCACGTGTATACCCTCAAGGTATTACTTGTTTATTCATCACTAAAGGTATCGATTCTTTTGTTCTGTATGTAAGTAATATCTTAAGAGTATACACCTGATACCTGAAAAATATATATCTAACACCGGACCGTGGGCACGAATTAGGATCCCTGCCCCAAGGGCACACAAGTCTCCTTGAATAATTTATTACTCGACGAAATATACGTTGCTAGTTAGATATATTATGTAACTTATTTAATTTACTGTTGAGAGTTAGGATCACCCTCAAATATTCTTCTCAATTAAACGATAAAAACATGAAATCAGAATTTATCAAACAAATTTCGTAGTTTATTTTGAAGCACATTAAAAATATTTAATTCATACATTAATAAGTTTGAAATGTCTTTTTTGATCAGCTCACCTATATTTTTCATATGGCAAATGCTGCTGTGCACCAGGTGCACGGATCTGGATTGGTGCAACTGGGGCGACCCGACCCGGATCCACGCACCTGGATTTTCTTTTTTTTTTCTTTTTTTTTTTCGCTTTAGGCTGTTACCTTTATGTTGTAAAGATGTGACCTTTACGTTATATAAGTGTGACCTTTATGTATAAATGTTATGACCTTTATGTTCAGTAACTTAGGAAAAAAATGAAGATTTTCAGGTTTTTTCGCTTCAGATTAAGACCTTTATGTTGTATTGTTATAACCTTTATGTACAGTTCTTGTGACCTTTATGTACAAATATTATGACCTTTATAATCCATAACTTTGAAAAAAATTGAAAATTTCAAAATTCAGTGCATTTTAAGGATGGATATATGTGCAGCTAATATTTCATAAACGTAAATATGTACAAATTTTGTTAAAATTCTTCATTTTTTTCTAAGTTAGAGTATATAAAGGTCATTACATTTATGCATAAAGGTCACACTTATATAACATAAAGGTCACATGCATATAACATAAAGGTAACAACCTGAAGTGAAAAAATAAAATTCAAAAAAAATAAAATAAATAAAAGTGCGCGGATCCGGGTCGACCCGGACCCGACCCGAATTGTACATACACCAGTTGCACAGGAGACTAACTCTTTCCATATACATATACATATATACATCAATTAAATTCACAATTGCGAATTTATATCTAAAAGAATGAAATTTTCTATTACATTTTGTGTTATATTACATATTCCAAATCAATCACCATACGCCACGTGTATTCAATAACATCACTAATTACTACATGGTATGTATTAAATACTATGGAACACGTAACACCAAATATATAAGAGATTGTGACTCATATATAAAAGCAAATAGAGAGAGAGGGGCATACCAAAGAATAGAGTTGCCACCACCTTCACCTTCATCTTTGCTGCAATTATAGTTATATTGCTTGCTATTATTTATTAATATGTGTTTTTTGTGTGGTACTTTTTAGCTCTATTTATAGGAAGCAGGACACATATATTGACAGCTAATATATGTAATTAATGACTTACTATCTTATGATCCAATATTCATGATTTTGAACAAGTCTTTGATAATTTTGATGATGGATCTACATTTTTTTAATTAAGTAACATGGAATTAATTACTATAATTAATTTACACTCATAATCATAGATCACTCCTATATATCTGGATCTAGGATTCTTTTCAGATCCCCACACACATATATATCAATATCACCTAAGAATATCTTATATAAGATGAAGTTCATATAAAATTGGATCAATCAATTCGATATGTAAATGTGGGTCTCATATAAGATCTAGTGTCAGATGGTCTCAAGTGAACTTTTGTAAATAAATAATAATGAATGAGAAGGACTTGCCTGTCCCCGGATAAGGATCCTAATTCGTTCCCCGATCCGATGTTAAATATATACTTTTCAAATATCATCTGTATAATCTTAAGGTATTACTTATATACAGAACAAAAAAATCGATATCATTAGTGAATAAGCAAGTAATACCTTAAGAGTATACCCGTGATAGCTGAAGAATATATGTATAAATATCTATCACTAAATAGGATATAATACCTTAAGAGTATACATGTAATACCTGTAGAGTATATATATAATACCTATTACTAAATAGAATGTAATACTTCAAGAGTATATATGTGATATCTGAAAATTATATATATAATATCACGTTGTAGGTCCAGTCGAGGGCCCAGATCTAAGATCCGCACCCCGGAGCGCAAGTTTTGACGAAAATGAATTAATACTATATATTTAATGATATTTAGTGTTACATGATACTAATATACTTAATGATACTTAGTGCTACTTGATACTAATTTTGTTTGAATTTATGTAATACTATATATTTAATGATATTTACTCGTGTTTCGTGATACTAATAATATGATTACATGATATAAAATATTTAGTTTTTCACTGATTATGTGGTATGTATACTTGTATAATTAATAATACTTTCATCATTAAAATATATAGGTAAAGGATATGAATAATCTTCATAAAAAGTTGGATGATATTACATATTTGAAAGATAAAAATTAATTTAAAAAAATCTTAGGATGACATATAATTTCATACAACACAAATATATCTTTAGTAGTGTTACATTCATTTATTACTTTATATGAAATATGATATCAAATATCTATAAAGAAATTAATATTTATTAGTGATATTAATTTTTTAGACAAACATAGATTTTATTTTTGTAAGAACTACCTTATGACAGTTCTGCTACCCTCTCCACCGTGGGCACATTAATATGTGTCTGATAAGTGTCATTTTTACTATATTTTTACATACGTTTATGTGTTCATTTGAGCATGTTTATGTATGTTTCTATAGTGATTTAGATATTTTTGATGTATTAGTTGCATTTAATGGCTTTGTGTTTAGTTTAATGTTTCAATGCAAAAATCACAAGTTTCAGCTACACGCGCAGTTGTGGGAGAAATGTCATATCTCACGATCTAGAAGTCTGAATTGGAAGATCTTAATTTTGTTGGAAAGCTACGGAAAATGTATACAACTTTGATGTTGAACACTTTTCCTAACTCTTTATCCAAGAAAGCTGAATATTAAGAGAAAACGGAAGGTGTGAGTTCGGTTCTTCATCGTGACAGAGATCTAAGATTTCATAACTTTCTCTAAACAACTGCTATTAAGGTGATATATGTGGCATTGGAAAACTAACTTCAAAACCTACAACTATTATGAAGATCTCAAAGGCAAATTCTGAGATTGTCGTGACACACGACCGTGATATGAGAAACGATCGTGTCCTAGTGCGTAGAATCATCCTTTCCAGTGCACGGTTGACCGTGCCATGGGGCACGATCGTGTGCGAGAGACCTTTCTCTCCCCAAACTCGATTTTTGACGTATTTTACACTTCTAAACCATCTAGGAGACCTTCAAGATGCTATATATACCCAAAATCGTTTCATAAACTAGGGAGGACCATTATTAGGGTATGACGAGCATTCATAGAGAGAAAATATAAATTTTGAAAGCATTCACGAGAAGACGAGAAGGAGAATTCAAAGATCGTGAATCGTGAGATCATTATTCTAGAGTTTTTCTTCAACCTTTTAACTCTTTTTGTTTAATTTCAGTTTTGATATGATGTTATTAATTTTATCTATGAATTTGATTAATATCATGTCTGGCTAGATTTCGCAGGTTTCTAGGACTTGTTAGTAATTCGATTCGAACCTCGATGAATCTTTGATTTTAATTTAATTTCTTGATTCTTTATCCTATTGGTGTGTTTATGGTTTGATTGCTTGTTTGATTGTCTGACTAGTAATCGAGCATGTTTGAGTAATTAAGTGAAAATTCGAGAAATGAGATTTAATTATAGAAGAGTAAACACATGAAATATAGGTGGATTTAGATCGAAATATTAATGACATATGTGATGAGATTTTCAATCTTAGGTGCTTTTGGGAGTTGTTTTGCTATCAGATTGAGTAGAGATACCTCTGGTAGCATAATAATCAACCAGTTAACTGACTCGAGAGAGTTGTTAATTTGATAAGTGTGATTGCTCATATAGGATAATTAATCATTGAAATTGGATTGATCAAGGTGACATCTAGGGGGAAATTGAATGAAAGCATGTTTTAGAACCTATCTTATAATATTTGTTACTTTAATCTTATTTAGTATAATTAGTTTAACATCTTTGAAATTTGATAACTTAGAGAAAATTAGGGAGTAGAATTTAGGTAGTTAATTAATCCCAACAATAGTCTCTATGGGATCGGCCTTGCTTACCGTATCTACAATCTACACTGTATACTTGTGGGAGTAACCTAAGGAAATTAGTGAACAGTGTCCATTGTTGATGTGTCAGATATTCATCATATCAATTAATTTCACTTTTCATTTAACGAGGGGATGAGATCATTACACGATAACGCTGAACTTATTAAGAGTTGTCCGTCATAGACATTTTAGCATTTTCCTATTTATAAATATGCAATTGATACTTTGTGATTATATAACTAATACATTTGTTGAAGGATTTATCTCGATTTGGTAGCACATGAACACACACCAACTATGATATTGGGGAGCGTGGACGCGTTTGGAGGTGGTCCTGGTTCGTCTTTGCTCTACAATGAAGATCTTGCCGCCATGCTCCTCTGATGTGAAAGTTTTATTTAGAAATTTGCAGCGATGGAGTATATATAGATGTACTCAAAAAGACACATCTAAAACCAAAAAAATAAAACAAAGTTGAATAAATTAACAAGACTCCTAACTTATAACCAATAGTTTAGGCATACATTACAAAGCTACCTTTTAGAATAGTCCTGGCATTAGTAGCTCATTTCGATTTGGAGCTACTTTTAAATGAACCTAGAAAACTGCATTTTTGAATGGAGATCTTGTAGAGTAGGTATACATGAAGCAACCAGAAGTGTTTCAAAATAAAACGGATATAAATCGAGTAAAATAAAGTTGAAAAATAATAAGTACCACAAGATGAGAGTATGGAAGATTGCCTCGAAAAATCTGGCTAGGCAGTTCTGGTCGATGAGAATGCATGTTATTGTTTTCTTTAGAGGAATATCAATGTATGACAAAAACTATTGTGCACCAATTGAATTTTTGCAACTTAACATTTAATTGTAAAAACTTGGGTGAGATGATACATTTTTTGTGAGACGGATCTTTTTTACAAATGAATCAAACTCATTTCCATAATTTTAAAGTGAATAGTGAGTTGTAGGATGCCGTCTCGTATAATATGATGAGTGAGACGTCTCACGTAAGACTCACGGACTTTTGATCAACCATGAGAGGATATTGAGGAAGATATTGTTGGGGTAGAAAGGTCATTTCAGATGTAGAAATATGTGGCAGCAAAACATTACGTGAAAAAACAGAACAAATGTGGGAAGAAAGGAAGAACAAATTGTGCCATTTTTGGAATCATCATAGCATAATGTTTTAATGCATTTGAACAATCGGAATCGAAAATCCAATCTGATATTCTTTGATCACAAAGCGGTGAATTGATGGCTCAATTTACTGCTAACGGCCTTCTGAAATCGCTCTTCACTGGCAGTGGCATTTCGACGATCGGATTCGACGCATTTCACCACCACTACAAGGTTAAGCTTTTTGGCGGCGGCGGTGGTGGCGGAGTTTCCACGTGTTCGTCTTCGGGTGTTGCGAAGCGTAAGCTCTTTGGTTCTGCGGTGAATGCCTCCACGTCGAGTGATTCCGGTGGAGTTTTTGATGAAGTGATGGAGGATGAGTCGGAATTTGAGATTGATGAACTTTCTGGATTTAGGGGATTGGTTTTGGATATTTCCTACAGGTACTCCTTCAATTTTTGCTAATTAGGTGGTATTGTGTTTTGAATTGGTGATCGCAATAGCTGTGTTTCTGTGCAAATGGATGGATGGATGGATGGATGCTGCAGTTTTTGGAATTTTCTGGTTTGCTTGGTTCATGATGATGGGTTTCAGTATCTCTTTTGTATTTTATAACTTTTTTCTGTCGTTTTGATGAATGTCGTGAAAGACATGAACATTTGAAATCCAATTGGGGGGGGGGGGGGGGGGAGGGAAGAACCGGTTTCAAGTGTGGTTGAAGTTTTCTGTTGATTTAGATTTTAACTGAATTTATTGGAGGAATAGTTGTTGCATGTCTCTTTACTAGCTTCTTTTATAGAATGTTGATGGATCAGTGATCTTAGCCTTGACATTGCAATATGTTTTCACCTCATAACCATGCAGGGTGGCTCTTTTTCTTGAAATCTTAGACCTTTAATCATTGAAGCTAATTATTCATTCAGTCCCATATTAGATACGACATGATGTCGACCTTTCTCGTAGTTTTTAATGAAACAAAGTTTACTTTAGAATTCATAAATCATCTAGTGGTTACTAAATATTTGCAATAAACTTCATTGAGAATTTAAGGTGAAGTTTTCTTAATTGAGGACTATGCCTTTTCTCTTTAGTTAATGGAACTTTGGAATTGTAGAATGGTGATCTTATATGACAGTTGGTCTGATGAGCCAGTGAGTATGTGATAACTCACTAGGAGAAGGCTGTTAATCCAGAAATATCTAACTTAAACTGATTCTAGAGCTTTCACTCTGGCTTTTACCTGCTGAAGAATTACATGTCATATGCTGCATTTGCAATTAGTATAAATTACAGTAGCTTCTTTTTTTTTTGTTTTAATGAGTTGAAAGTATCAAAATCTGGCTGTCATTCTTATAATGACTTACTGAGAAATTAAATAATTCATCTCTTCATTGGTTTTAATTAAACAGCTAGATCCTATTGCACCGCATGGACGCTAATCTAATTGAATAAGGCTTATATATCTATATTTTCATGGTATCCCTTCAAGAATGCTTTTGCATTCTGCTGTCTTGATATTATGTATTTTCACTATCAAACTTTGATTATATTAGCTGAAAATGGATTGTCCCATGCTGGATCAGTGTAGTTTTTATGAAATTATGATGAAAATAATGTAAAATGTGCTGTCATTCATGCCAGGCCTGTTAATGTTGTCTGCTGGAAACGTGCCATATGTTTGGAGTTCATGGATAAGGTCAGTGTCTTGCTGGTTTCTTATTGTCTTCCGAACGGCCAGTAAAACTACCTAAGCTTTCCTGTGACCTAGGACATGGAAGAACATATTTGGACCATATAGGGAAACGATACAAGCTAACAATCAAAAGGAGTTGGCCTGCGCTGAATTTTGTATTCATTAACTAAAATGCAAAATATGATTCTAAATTGATTTTTTAGATCATAAATACATCTCCTTTCCATTTATAAAAGTAGATCTTTCATATAAATATAACATTATGGTTTCCTCGTAAATTGCAGGCTGATGTCTTAGAATATTATGATCAAACTATAAACTCTCCTGGTGGTTCATTCTATATTCCTGCTGTGTTGAGGGTATGAAGCCATCAAGGAGTGCAATAATAGTAACCTTACGTCTATTGTTATTTCCAATTCCATATGCTTATTAATATTTTTATACAGGATTAATTACCTCCATTGTGAAATAGCCAAGTCACCAATTTATTCCCTCCCTCTTTCATAATTGGGAAAACCTCCATTCTGAGCTTACTGCTCTCATGTCCTGACCAAATTATCCATGTATTTAGATAACCAAAAACCTATAAATAACATTTTAATTTGAGAGTGTAAATTTCCTAGATGCATATAACAGATCGCAGCATCCACTGAAATATAATTATTTGAGCCAAAGTTTACTCTTCTGAGATTGATAAAGACAGAAGCACAGAGAGATGCGAGAGAATGGAGTCAATGCTGCAATGGAGGATAGACAAGAATGCGAAAAGTGCAAATATATGTAATAAATAAAAGGAACCCTGTCCAGTATAGACTATATTATTTGATAAAATATATGATGTAAAACGCTTGAGCTAAAGTCTAATGAAACATTTAAAAAGAACTCCTTAAAAATATATATGTAAGGAATACTGTCCATTACTAATAATTTTATCTTTTGTAGTTCCGGAAAATAATAAGTCTATGACTTCCATATCAATTTTGTAACCTAGAACAATTTTAAAGAGAAGATTCCTACAATTGTGATTGAGGGAGGATAAATTTTGGTGATTAAGCTATTCAAGAGAAAGGTATGTAATTAAGCTTTTCTATATTTGCATGCTTCAATTTGAGTTACATACTAAGCAATGATAACTGTGCATGAACTCTCCCAGGTTCCACATTTACTACATGTTGTCAAAAGAAGGAAGGTGAAAAGAGGCCTAAGTCGTAAAAATATTTTTCATCGTGACAATTACACGTGTCAGTAAGTTCTTATCATGACCCCAACTTTGATTTTTTAGACTTTGATTCTAGTATCTAAAATTGTGAAAGTTGTTATGGAAACGAACACCAGCAATTGAAAAATACATTAGTTTAAGAATGCTAACTGGTGCAGTATAGATTCCCAAGAGTTGTCATGATGTCTACATTTTTAGAGCCAAAATGCTGCAGTTTAAATGAAACCTTGCTAACTAGAAGTCATGGTAGTAACCTTCTAGACTCTAGTCTACTTGCTAATTTGATTCTCTTATTAACATTTGTGTTGTCCTGTAAATTGACTCATTATCCACATGCTTGCCAGATACTGTTCTTCAAATGAGAACTTGACCATTGATCATGTTCGGCCTATTGCACGAGGGGGAAAGTGGACCTGGGAAAATCTAGTAAGAATGACCCTCAAATGATGTATTATCTTATAATCAGATCAAGATTATCTCTCATCCAATGTAAAGTCTCCCTTTACAAGTTACATTTTGTATATTACCATCATTTATCTCTAAAACAGGTTGCAGCTTGTGCCAAATGTAATTCAAGGAAAGGCCAGAAAACATTGGATGAAGCAAATATGAAATTGTTGAAGATCCCCAAGGTATTCACTTGTGATCGTCTTTCTTTGTTGTTGAACTGCTGAAATCTAAGCTTTTCAAAATCAACACGAAGTTGGAGAGTGTTTCACATCAAATTCCTCAAAAAAAATAGTTCAGAACGAAAGTGATAAAGAGATTTCAAATCCTTACAAACCAACTCAGGTTGCATGAAGTCATCTTAAATACATTGCAGGCACCCAAGGACTATGATATACTAGCCATACCTCTAACGAACCATACGGTCAGAATGCTGAAAATGCGGAAAGAAATGCCGGAGGAGTGGCGGCAGTACCTCTCAAAGCCATACGCAGCCCCATGACGGGCTTAAAATGAGGCGTGGTTATGCATCGCGAAAGCAACGATCATTCCACAAACTTCATGTCTATAAGTGCAAAAGTATGTTCTGGAAAATACTCCTTACTCTGTATATATAGTGTATATACCAACAATTAAAAATCTGTGATATATTGTAGGTTGAACTTATTGCATAAGTTAAATGTGAGTTAATCAATCACCAATTATGACATGAATATAATGTTTATGATTATCATATAATCTCTTATAAGATTACAATCTTATCTGAGTAAATAATAATTATATGATCAGGAATTTTGATGGGAATGAAATGGTGATTTTCAAGCCATTTCCTCCCTAACAATTTTGATGGTGCTAATCTCACTGAATCCCTAATGTTTATTTTATACTAAGATTAGGATTTACAAACAAATCAATATTATATTGGCCATTAAATTTTTTTATTTTATTTTATCATTTCACGAACATACCAAGTCAATATGAACTAGATAATTACAACTTAATCAACTTATAAACCTAAATAAAAATTATCCCTTTTAAGAAACATAAATGCATATTGCCAATTTGAAGTTTGTTTAAATTATCAAACAATATGAAATTTGTAATTAAATCATTCAGCAATCAATTTCATAATTTAAAACTCTTTTATAAATATCTTGAAGTATAATGATACATTATGATATTAATAAAAATGATTAAAATGCCATTATCAATCAAAACCTTACATGAATTTATTTTTGTTTTTCATAATTAAAGGGTGGCATAATTTTCACAAAATTAAATCTATTTAGTAGCTTAATTTTAAGAGTAAATTATATAATAAAATAACTTGTCATATGATGTATATTCCAAAATAAGTTGTGAGATATGAATCCATTGAGATGAGGCAAATCAGGAACCGGGCTCAGACCATGCAAAACAGGAGCAGAAACCGCTGAACCGGGAGCAGCGGTTCAGAGTAGTTAGAATTAGTTATTAGGGTTTCTGTTAGGACTAATTCGCGCAATTATGATTCTTAATAGAAATTGAGTAACTTGTAGGTGATCAAATCAAGAATTGGTTGAGGGGTTTTGAGCGCTATATAAGCATGCATAATGGGCAAGAAGATTCATTAGTTTTCATCATTTATTCAGAGAGAATAGATTAGAGTTGTGAGAGAGTTTACTTCATGCATAAACCCTAATCTGGGTATTTCTTGTAATCTAAATTATTGATCGTTTCTAGTGAATTTCTTGCGATTGCAGTCCGTGGATGTAGGCCCAGAGTGTTGGCCAAACCACATAACTCGTTTGTTCTCGTTTTCAATTACGTTTTGTGGTGTTTGATCTTCAATTCTTTTGCAACGCAAAGCGTGGTCGTAGTGAGTGTTCTTGCTGAGTGTTGATCGAGCTGTAAACTCAAGGAGGTGTTCTTTACATAAGTAATAGAACATGTTATACTCGTTCAAAGGCTATACATAAAAGTCACATTTGTACAAAATCGCCCTTGCTTACCCCAACACCATTACTATTTCCCCTCTCAAAACTCCAATGCTAATTCAATGGAACAAAACAAAAAGAAGAAGATGCAAGTTAAGTTATCTGAAGAGCATCTTAAGCTCTTCGAGTCGAGCTGATCGGACTTCCTCGTCGGTTAGGGCTCCGGCTATCATTCGTTGTTTTTTTGCTTGAACCTGCTGCAACCGCTCTTCAACCGTATCCTACAACAATTTCGAACATAAAATCACATTCAATAATGTGATACATAAGCATAAATTACAACTTGATAAGGACATTGCTTCACTTTTTAGAGATTATTACTACAAACACTAATTACAAAGACCTCATCATATTTTGAAATCTTACAAAATACCCCTTCTAATTTATTTGTCATTCATTGTAATCCCTCAGTAGCAGACCACATTGAAAACATTGCCTTAATTAAGACAAATTTACTAAAAGTTTACTAAATTTTAGTAGGGAATTTAACCCTTCTTGGATCAAAAGTGTATAGATTAAATGTTTCAAAACATATTAATTTGAACTGGTAATATAATGTGGTTGAAATTTGAAGGGGAAAGACATGGTACCTTGACAATGAATCGTCTAACACGAACAGTCCTCTTCTGCCCAATCCGATGAATTCTCATGATTGCTTGCTCTTCTACTGCAGGATTCCACCATGGATCCTACAATGAATACAACATTGGAGAGAGAGAGAGAGAGAGAGAGAGAGAGAGAGGGATGTATGTAACAGATATACATACCATGAGAAAGACATTAGAAGCTGTAGTTAGATTCAAGCCAACGCCACCTGTTTTAAGGGACATCAATAGTACCTAAAACATTTAAAAACCAAAAGGACAAAAACATGGTTATTTATTCATCATTTGATCAATCAGTTAATGCAATAAAACTGAGTATAATTTACCATCTTTTCTTTAGTCTCAGCAAACTCATGCAACACCTTTCCTCTTTGTTTCTGGGCCAACTTCCCATCAAACCTCAAGAATCCTATATTTCTCCTTTTAAGTGGAATTTCTAACAGATCCAAAAACGATGTCCATTGGCTAAACACTATGCTCTTTTCACCAGACCCTGAGTTGCAAATATTTTCCAAGCAATCCAAGAGCTTTGTTATCTTTGATGACTCAGTCCAATTCTTGTCGACGTCTATCCTAAACCGGTTGTCAGATGGACACGTGATGAGTTCTGTTTTATTCATCACCTGCCTACAAATCGGACAGAGACCAGTAGATGGTGTTCTCCAGCTTGTAAGAAGACACTCCCTACACATCCTATGAGCACAGGGTGTCAGGACAGGGTCGTCTGCTGACTCTAGGCAAATCGGGCATTCTTTGTTTTCGCCATTCCTGAGACCCTCCACTACCTCTTCAACATATGCTCGAGAAGGGCAGGTGTCTGATTGTGAGAGGAATCTTTTTGTAAGTTTTTCCAAATCTGTATATTTCTGTGTGTCGCCTCGACTATAAACAAGTTAAAAAGTCAAACAAGTCTTATTTGAATGGCTCTGAATTGAATCAGTTTTGGTGTTACCTCATAACAAGGAAAGGGTGGTTGCAACATTGCCTTAGTCGGAGTAGCAGCTCAAGAATATTTGCATAGTTATGAAGAACTTTTCCTTGAGCAACAAATTGGTCGAATTGAACCTGTTTAAGAAGAGTTTAAACTTCTTTTTCTATGCAAGAAAGTGTCATTTAAGATCACGAAAACTCCCTGCAAGAACTTACTTTGGATCTCTTGAAGAGAGCTCCATAAAAATCACGCTCAGCTTCTGATTGTTCACACTCGATGACTTGTATGTCCGTCGGTGGGAGAACAAGTATGGGCCTAAATTACAAGAACATGACGTTAGTATACTAGATAGTGATCAGCAAAATGAATCAAAGCTCAACCAACAATAAGGGAAGTATATATGATCAATCACCTTCCTTCTTTATCCTTGGATTCCTTTGTTCTCCTCAGCATCAGAGGCCTAAGAATTGCCTTCACCAATTTCAGACCTCTCAGATCACCGCTCTCATAAGGCTTTTGAATCAGCTTGTTCCACCTAAAAGTGTAAAAGATTAGTAAAAGGAAGAGTATAGTGTCTGCCTACCTATCTATAAACATATATATATATATATATAACTTCATACCATGCCCAGTTGCACCATGGCTCAACATGCAAGAAGCACAAAAGGCTGTACAGATCTTCCAAATTATTCTGCATTGATACAATGTATTATTAGCAAAAATGAAATAATTAGACAGAGTTGAGTTAAATTCTTCAGAGATCAGATACCTGAAGAGGAGTGCCAGTAAGACACCACCGGCAATAAGCAGACAATTTATAGGCAGCCTGAGCAGCTTGAGTCTTTGCTGATTTGATTGTGTGCGCTTCGTCTAAAACCACACGATGCCACTCAACACTGTGGAAAATGCTGTTCACGGAATCCTGAATCACAGAATGGAAATCAATCACTAAACAGAATTTGTTAAAGTTTTCAGTTATTTTTTCTTTTACTACAGAAGAAAAATCAGTGCTGCTTACAGTTTTATATGCAGCAGTGAGGACACCATATGTGGTCAATACAACATCAGGCTCTGCGATCACCTTAGGATCATTAGTTCTATCTCCACCATAATGAACAAACACTGTTATGCTATCTGGCTTTGAATGGGCTTCAAGCTCATCCTGCATAACAAGAAAACAAACATTAAGCCAGGCTGCTAGTGTGCCACAAAAATGGAGTTCCTTTAGGGCTTGTTCTGATGGTTCACCTTCCATTGGCTAAGTAAAGCCATTGGACAAACAATGAGAGTGCCACCTTTCAGCTTCCTGAAGATTTGAGAAGAGCCTTTTCTACTTCTGATATCTTGAGTCCTCGATTCTGCTTCAACGTCAATATGTTGATCCTCTTGGATACCTCGGCCTCTTCTCGCTAGTATCAGAGCAATTGTCATCACAGTTTTCCCAAGTCCCATTGCATCAGCTAGAATCTGCAGGAAAAGATAGCATAGATTTTTACTCAAAATATATATAATTATTTGCACTCTTATCACAAATATCTTACCCCTCCTCTTGCCATCTCCATGGCAGTTGGAAATTTCGTAGTTGCTTCCCCAGAGAAGATGTTTACATAAATCCCCGGAGCTCTCCTATCAACAAGATAGAGTTGATATCGTGGAAATAGAAGCTGTTTCTACTTTTAACTTGAATCAAAAATGTGTTTATTTTTCCTTATTAAGAGAGGAGCTAAAAAACTCACTCATCACACACACGATAAGCTTCCCAGCATGGATGAAGAGTCTTCTCTGTTTCTTCGGCATTTGCACCGCTCTCTAACTCAGACATCCAATAAAGAGCTTGCTTTTGGTATGGCCTTAAATCACAAGCAAGAGCCTCTGGAGGCTCCATCTCCTACGATGTTTAAAAGGAGTAAGAACAAATACATCTCTTTTTGCATGTTAACTATCACTTGAAATCAGAAAAGTGAAGGGATTAATAGTACCTCTAAGTTATACATATCTACAGCACCAACAAGCTTATTCAAGGATGATTCTGAAATGACTTGCTCTTCTTTGCTATGATCTGGAATTTGACAACCATTTCTCTTTTTCAAACAAGGCAACATTGTAGGGGTATCATCTGAGTCATCCTGAAGAATGTGCAAATTATCAAGATTCAAGGTAGGTACAATTTATGGTGTTAAAATCTGCAATCTGCAATCTGTATCTGCTAAGGAAGAACAATTTTCTATGGTTAGGCAAATAAGACAAGCCTGATGCAGTAATATTTAGTTGAACATACATCCAATTTTAGTGATCTTTTTCGAGAATCAAGTTCTTCTGGCGTGAACTCTGCCTGTTGAAAACAAGACACCAGTAAGCATACATCTCACATCAGAAACATGAAACTTGCTCAGAAGTGTACTTAACAGAGTTGATTGGTACCTTTTGATATGGATTGACTTTCAGTAGTTTAAACAATGTGAGGAGAGGATATATTGTTGTATCGACATTTGAAGGCTCAAGCTTCCAAGACGATTGACAACTTTCAGTGAACAAAGATTCATGAATATAAAAGCTGCAATGCCAACAGTAAAAGTAGATGCAACATTGCTTAGTCACTATCTCTCTAAACTTTGATCTCATAGACTGAGAAAACAAATGAGGAAAGAAAGAAGCAACATAGTATAGCATTTAGTGTTGTGCAGTTTATACCTCACATACAACATAATTTCCTGCATCAACTGAAGATTAACTGGAGCAGCAACACAACGACCAAGAATTTTCACCTTTGAGGAATTGACAAGTGGAATAAGACATTTCGCCCATTCCATTGGCAAACGACCAATCTAACAATGTAAGCAAAACATAAAAAAAGGAGAATCACAACTCATTCAGTAAATTCATAAACATTGTCCATTAAGGTAAAGAAAACTCTAAAACACCACACCATAACATAACCAAACAAGCAATAGGATAGCTTCAACTGAGAGAGGGGATAAATTAAGATAAATAGGAAGGGAATCAGAACCCTTCAACTTAATCTGCTAAGACATACAGACAGCATAAAAGCCATGATCATAGCACCACAAAGAATGAAATCTCAATCAAGCAGATTTCAAACTACATAATACATCCAATAAGCAAAACAATAAATCAAATATACCTCTCCAGATCTTTTGGTTGAAAAGCGAACAATGTTGGCAGCAGCACTGGCAGCCTTAGCACTAACAAGATACGAAGTACTCTTACTCCTTGCAGTGGCATTGGGGAAAGCAAAATGCACGATCTCATTATTCTCCAGTTTCCTCCCTTTAGTCGTAGATAGCCCCGTGACCACCGTCCTCCCCACCAACAGCCAATCAGGCTCCTCTGGAAAATCCCCATCCTCAATTACCAAACAACTTAGACTCATTTCCTCAACCCTCTTCTTTTTGGGCTTCTGATTATAAGGTCCCATAATCTTTCTATAGTCGTCACCAGACAATTTTCTTGAATTCAGTGGCTGAGCACTGATCACCTCCTTCACTTCTTCCTTTACCATAACAACACGAGTATTTTGTGTGTCCACATTAGGCTCTTCTTTGACTCTGGTTTCACCACTTGTAATCCCCTGTTTTGCTTCTTTCTTTTCAGAATAATTCGAATCCATACACTCTTCAGAGCTCAAAGCACTACTTACCACTAATTCCAATGAGCTATGACCACTTAAATCTTTCATTTCTTCTTTCACTTTCATAATCACCTTGCAAGTCTCTGACTCTAACATAATTTCATCACATTGTTTCACTTCCACCTTACCCATCAACTCATCAGCGATTTCATCATTTTTCGGAACAACCCCCTCTCTCTCACCTTCCAAAACTCTCCCAACTACACCAATGTCAACGCTCAACAACTCTCGGTTTACTACACTCAACCCATCAAAAGTACCCTGTGTGTCCACATTAGGTTCCTCTTTCACTTTAATTTCACCCTTTTCAGCACTCGTTATCTCCTCTTTTCCCTCTTCTTTATTTCCAGGGTGATTGAAATTAAGCCACTCTCGAAAGCTCAAACCTCTCCTCTCAACCAATCCCGTCGATATATCACTGCGTAAATCTTTCATTCTTTCCCCATAAACCTCTCCTTTCACAAAACCCTCATCAGACTCTCCTTTCACTTCCACACTCTCCATCACCCCACCATCCACTTCACATTTCATGAGAACACCCCCATCTCTCTCGTCTTCAAAAGCCCCCACAACACCACCATTCAACCCATCAAAAGACATCCCATCAGATTTTCCCACCCCTTCTTCAAGAGCCTTTGATAAACTTACCTGAATAGTCGAGATTCTCGTCCCACCGGTAGAAGTAAGAGTTTTCCTTGCAGTTAAATGAAGCTTCGTTGAATACGTCGATGAAGAATCAATAATGAGATTGATGGCGGCCTGTGCGTCGTTGTTGGACTCCGACAGGGCTCTGAGAATGTCGCTTTCCGATACTTCATCGCCCACAATCGATTTCACCATCTTTACTTTCGCCTCCATGGATGCTTCTTCCATGGCGGATTAAAATCAAAAAAAAAAAAAAAACGAAACAGATAATGAGAAGATAAAACAAATCGAATGAACAAAAAGGAAATGATATCTGGAATTAAAATCAAATCTCTGGGATTAAAGAATCAATTAAGAGGGGAATAAGAATTAGGGTTTATAATAGAGATGTTGGCGCCAAATGTACGTAATGTTTGATTTTCAATAGAGGCGCCAAATATAATTTGAGGGTAAAATTTCGCGGTAAAATATATTGGCGGGAAAGAAGAGTATAAAAGAGTTGGAGGGGTAATTATGTTAAACTAGTATTATACTCGTGTGATGCACAGTTTGTAATTTAATTTATTAATTTTAATTTTTTAATAATATAATGTGATAGTATTATCGTACCTAAATTATATATCAATAAGAATTTAGACATTTTATCTCTATTGTTTCTCATTTTAAATATTATTATGTTTTTAAAATGCAAACAATAATATATAAATTTATTTTTTTGTTGAACAATGAATTATAAAATCTATATTTAAAATATGAAGTTGTTAAAAATGACACCAATTTTATATACTAATCAATTTTGTAAAAAAAAATAAATTTAGTAATGAGAAACATTTATTGTGCTATGAATGCTAAACGATTCACAATAAGTGATTAATTTTATTGACAAAGCTGCATATTCCCTGACGTTCACAATTATATATTTCTTTGAAATTTTCGGCCTAACCAATAACTTAATTATTTATAGTTAATTAAAGAAAATATATAAATACCTAAATATATTGCTATATATATTCAAATAACGTAGATAACATAATATTGAACCCACTTAAATTGACAAATAAACCAAACAATTATATATGTTTTTCATTATAATTAATTTCTCCAAAAGTCTAAAACTTTGTATTTTAATTTTTTTTATTTCCTAATCTGTGTTTAATTTAGTCATTTGTTTTGTATTTCTAATTGTGTTAAATATAATTATGCACAAACATTTAAATATCAAATTTATACATTGTTATTTTTTACGATGCAATGTAAATTAACAAATTAGAATTTCTTAAAAAATGATAAATCTGACATATCATGCATTAACAACAAATTTTAGATGAAGAAACTATTTAATTTGAAATTATGATTTGTTAAAAAACCTACATCCCTAAAATTGTCTCGTGATTTCATTAAAATTAAAATTAAAAATTAAAAATTACAATAAACAAATTATAATAAAAATGATAAAACTAATCAATCATATATTAAACATAAATTATAAATGAATAAATCATTTAATTTAAAATCGTGATTTCTTATTTAATATGCATTAAGTATACATTCATTCACTTATACCCCACTTGTTATCAAAATTGTGAATACAAATAAAAGGAACAATTAAATTCTAGATACAAAAATGATAAATTTGATATATCATAAATTATAAAAAATTTAAATAAAAAATGATTTAATTTAAAGAATGTGATTTATATAAATATAAAAAAAGAAAAAAATAACCTACATAATCTACCAATAGGCTATAGCCCAACCTAGTGGGCTTACAATCCTTAAAATATAAATCTTTTTATTGTTTTATTTTTGTAATTATTGTAACTAACTTCTTTCCAATTGTAGTATGTAAATTTAGGAGGTAAAATTAGTTATACTATTTTTATTGAAGGTCATCTTTTTAGGGTTAAATGCGCGAAACCCCCTTGTGTATACGAAATGTTGCACCGGACCCCCCTATGATAAGGAAATTGCATGGGGAACACGTGAAAGTTCATAAACTCGACGTGAAACCCCCAAAATCGTTAGACTTCACGAGAGTGTATTGCACGCGCCTGAAGTGCGAATTTTCTTGATTTATAACCATTATTTGACTATGAAAAGACAAAATTAACCTCATTTACATTATATATATGTTTGTGTATTTTGAATGTTTCTGATTCCATAAAAAACCCAAGAAAATTTAATTATCCAAGTACTGTGTATTTATTTTAATTTTAATAATTGAAAAAAATGATAAAAAAATTTGTAATAATTTTAATAATTAAAAAATATTTAATTTTTTTTTTTATAATTTTAATAATCACATCATCTTCTTCCTCCATTCCCTTCCGTGCCAATCATCGCCGCCGCCTTACTCCATGGCCAGACTGAGAAAGAGATATCGCCGGCGCGACCACCGCGCCGGCCAGACCGAGAGAGAGAGAGAGAGAGAGAGGTGCAGATCTGAAGCGGTGCAGATCCTGAGCTTACGGCGAGAGCGGCGGCATCGACTAAAGAGGCTGCAGCAACAGGAAACAGAGGGAGGAAAGAGAGAGAGAGAGAAGAGAGAGAGAGAGGGTGCAGATCTGAAGCTACGGCGAGATCTGCAGCGGTGCAGATCTGAAGCTACGACGAGAGCGGCGGCATTCGACTAAAGAGGCTGCAGCAAAGGAACAGAGGAGGAGAGAGAGAGAGAGAGAGAGAGAGGGGGGGAAGAGAGCGGCGAACTGTCGTGGGCGGTACAGAGAGGCTGCCTGCAACCGATGCAGCGTGCCGGAACCAGATCTGAAGCGATGATCCCCTCTCCTCGTGAAGCCGATTCGAATCAGGGAAAAGAAGAGAGGGGGAGAGAAAATCGAAAAGAGGGTGGAAACAGCAAAGTTGGCAGCGGCGGCAGATGCGGGGGAGGGGGCGGCGACGACGGCGACAGATGAAGGGTGAGGGGGAGGGGGCAGCGTGCGGGTTGAGGAAGACCGAGAGGAATTCATTTTTGATTTTTTTGAAACATTTCGTTAGCCCCAATGCATATCAAGGATATAACGGGAATTACAGTGTCAAAATTTAACGGCGTTAACTCATGTTAAATTAAGTGGGACGTGTGTCGAGTTTATGAACTTCCACGTGTTCCCCATGCAATTTCCTTATCATAAGGGGGTCCGGTGCAACATTTCGTATACAAAAGGGGGTTTCGCGCATTTAACCCCATCTTTTTATATATATATAAATAAATATCTTTTTTACCCTCTGTTATTTTGAGTAAATTTTGAGCAGCCCACTTCACTAAAAGTTTTATTTTTATTTTTTTGGAGCAAGACATTGCTAAATAATTAGAAATCAAAATGTGGAGATTTTTAGGGGTTAATTCAACTTCGTTATTGATGGATGAGTGACACTTGTGTGCCCCAAAGGTATGGTGCCCCTAAATTAATCATCATATGCTATTAAATATATACTCTATAAGTATCCTCTTCAGGTATATACTCTTATATACATAAGATACATGTAGAGTATATTTATAACACTAACAAACATAGCACATATAAAGTATATATATAACCGCAAATGCTCCTGTGCACTAGATATACGGATCTGAATTGGTGCAATTGGGGCAATCCAACCCGGATCCGCGCACCTGAGTTTTTTTTTTTTTTTTCCGCTTCAGGCTGTTACCTTTATGTTATTAGGATGTGACCTTTACGTTATATAAGTGTGACCTTTATATATAAATGTTATGACATTTTATGTTCAGTAACTTAGGAAAAAATGGAGATTTTCAGGTTTTTTCGCTTCAAATTGAGACCTTTATGTTGTATTGTTGTGACCTTTATGTACAAATATTATGACCTTTATGATCCATAACTTTAAAAAAATGTAAATTTTCAAAAATACAACGCATTTTTAGGATGAATATAGGTGCAACTAATATTACATAAAGGTAAATATGTACAAATTTTAAAATTCTTCATTTTTTTTCTAAGTTAGAGTATATAAAGGTCATTACATTTGTACATAAATGTCATACTTATATAACATAAATGTCACACGCATATAATATAAAGGTAATAATTTGAAGCGAAAAAATAAAATTAAAAAAAAAGAAAAAAAAAGTGCATGGAATCGGGTAGACCCGGATCCGACCCGAATTGTATGTGCACCAATTGCACAGGAGACTAACTCATATATGACAACTGAAGAACATGTATATAACACCTAAATTCGTACCCTCATGTGCCCCAGCGGTATATAAGTTTTTGTCTTAATTGATATATTAAAAGTTGCTTGTAATAAGCATTTTAGCATTTTTCACTGGAAAAAAATAAATTACCAAACTGTACAATTGTTTTAAGTAAACTTATAATGTTAATTCCTTGAAAATTCTTACATTAAAATTTGTGTGAGATAGTCTCACGAAATGTTTTTGTGAGATGAATCTTTTTAATCCATAAATTAAACTCATTTCCACTAATTTACATGTGTATTGTTAAATGTGGGTTGTGGGAACTCGTCTCACGAAACATAATTCGTGAGACAGTCTCACATAAGATTTACTCAAATTACCCTTTTGAATGAATTTCTTTAAGGGCAATTATATATACACCCCATCTATACACATAAAAATTAAAATAATTAAAAAAGGAGTATGTGTATAGATGGGGTGTGTTTAGTATTGCTTGGGGTGCATATAGAATTGCCCTTTCTCTAAAACTTCAAATTATAGCTTCTACACATTCAAATTACAACCGACAAGCAACTCACTCAACTTCTTCAATCCTACACCCGGAGAAGTGCAACGGGTGGTCTCTACATGCCACCTGCATATTAAATAATTAACCACTCTTAAATTGGTGGGCAAGTGGCAGTTGGAGACCGACTCAATACCCTTCTCCGGGTGTAGGATCGAGGAATCCCAACTCATTGAAGATGCCAAAAAAGGGTCCAGACAATTTTTTTGGCAAAAGTTTCTTGACCATTTCCATAAGAAGACCATTTTCACGTTCTCCTTGTAGCTGATCGATTAACATAGACATGGTACCAGAATGGGCTGTGAATCGTCTTTCGCACATTTCCTCTAAGAATGGCATTGCTTGGCCAAGCTCATTTCTCGCCAACAAACTCTGCATAATAACATTATACGTCACACCATTCGGTTCCAAACCACTTCTCGTCATTTCTGCAAGCATGCCTTTCGCCTCCTCCACCAACCCTTCTCGACAAAGGGAACCAATAATCATGTTATATATTCTGGCATTAGGTTGCAAACCTCTCGTAGGAAGTTGAATAAAAAGATCTCTTGCAATGTCAAGTTTTCCATCCCTGCATAGTCCGTTAATGAGAGTACCGTATGTAATTATATCGGGAGTAATACCTTTCTCTTCCATCATCTGTAGAAAAGAAAGTGCTTTGGCAATCTCCCCAGTCGTGCACAACCCATCCAACACTATACTATAAGTTGAAATGTTGGGATGCACCTTTTGAGCTTCCATGCCATTGAAAAGCTTCCAACCATCAGAAAATCTTCCTTTACGAAAGAATCCATGTATCATAGTGTTATACGTAGCTGTCGTGTGCTCTAAGCCTTTACAAGGAACTTCGCAGAAAAGGAGCCACGCCTTGTCTACTTTTCCCTTCTTGCAATATCCATTGATTAGAATGTTATAGCTAATGATAGTGGGCTTAAGGCCCCTATCTGCAATGGAGTCAAATACTTCTTTCGCTTTTATCATATTCCCTCGCAAACAATATCCATCAATCAACACATCGTAAGTGAAAATATCAGGACGAACACTTTGTTGCGCCATGATTTTGAGAACATCCTCAGCATCTTCCACCTTTCCTTCCTTGCAAAGTGCATCCAACAGCATAGTGAAAGAAACCACACTTAACGATATCTCACGACTTCCCATTGCAGCCAACAAGTCTTTAATGTCCTTCCATCTACCAACATCGCACAAGCCCTTAATGATCGGATTATACGTAACAACAGTGGGTGAAACACCCTTTTCAATCATCATGGACACAAGTTGGAAAGCATTATCCACCATACCAGTCTTGCATAATCCATCAATTATCGCGTTATAAGCACGGATATTCGGTCTATACCTAGTCCTTTCAAACTTGTAAAGCCATTTACATGCAGTGACAACATGTCCAGCTTTGCAGAGCCCATCAATCATACTGAGGATCATAACTTCATTTGGCTCACACAACTTAAAAGCCAAAACCCTTTTAAACAATCTCTCTGCTTCAGTGACCTTACAATCCAAAAAGAGCACTTTAATGAGAGTGCAAAAAGTTCCAACATTCGGTTCAAAACCGCACTTCAAGAAACATCCCAACATAGCAAAACTAAAGCCTACCCGATTCAGAGAGCAATAGCAATTAATCACGATGTTCATCGTGTACTCATTTAAAGGGGCACCCCTTTGACGCATTACGTCAAACATGGAGAGTGCAATAGAGAAATGTTTCATCTTGACAATAATCATCAACAGATTGTTGTATACACGAACAGAAGGGTGTGGCCGCATTGTCATAATTTCTCGAAACAAGCAATTAGCATCATCCAAATTATTGATACAGCTGAAATCGATTCTGGGTTTAGGCGAAAAGGGCAAATTTTCATGATTTGAACGGGAAAAAGATAACGGATCACTGGAAATACTGATTTGATGTGAAGATTTAGCAGCAATTCCTCTTCGCATCAGCTGAGCTGCAGAAGCAGCTCCGTTTTGAGTCATCTTCTTCAGCGACAATTTGTACAGAGAATTTAAAAATCGGAACAGTTTATATGAGCTCGAAAAAATGGTAGTTACAACGGTTTTATATTTGAACTTTCCTAGTCTAATTATTTTTAGATGAGATTATTCCACTTATACGATTTAATGGATAGTTTTCGTGAGACGGATCGTTTTTATTGATTATCCAAACCCAATTGTTGAATGTGGATTACCCGTCTCACATAAAATGGTATGTGAGATGGTTTCACGTAAGATTTATTCATTCAAGAAAACACTCAATATTTAATTGATTGATTAAGTAAATAAATTTTATTAGATTAAAGATATAAATAAATTGTACATAATTTTTACCCTCCCCAAATTCTTGTTTCCCATTTTGTTTCTTAAAACCCTAAAATATTTGTAATATCAACACATCTCTTATCTAAAACTTGAGTGGTGAAAAAATAAAACCACAATTGAGCATGGAAATATGTTTAAAACAAGGAAAATATAGTCATAAAAAAACATACTGAAAATTTTGTAATTTTTCTTCACAAATTAAGTTTTGAATCATGTAGTTTGTTGGTGTTATAAGTATTTTAGATTTATTTTTCAAAGAAACATAAATAAGAATGTGAAGAGAGGATTAGTCTTTTTAGTCTTTTTGGCCACAGTTTCATATTTCTCCAAAAATTAACTTCAATACATCCCCAAAAGATTATTTTAATTTTCAAATTACCATTTTTACTCTCTTCCATATTTAATCCACGACTTTTTTTCTCATTTGTATCAGTTGCATGCATTATTAAATTTGTGCAACTTGATCCGACCCGCTAGACTCACCCATACTAAATCAATGCCAACATGTATCAATTTTTGAAAGGAATTAGTATTATCATGTTAAGCCATAGGGTATCAATAAAACTTATCACTATTTTCAATTTTCCTACTTCTTTGTTATTTGTTAGGGTTTGATCTTCCTCTTCTTCATCTTTCATCTCTTCCTCCCTCCTCTTTCTTCTCCTTTTTCTTTTACTCCAATACACAATTATGCTTCATTGTTTTTTTTGGTACTACTAGGAGGGAAGTAAGTAGTCACTGTATTGTTATGTTTTAATGAAAGATATTACCATATATAAAAAAAAATCACTTACTTTATTACCAATATGAAATAATTGATTGAATCAAAACGCATGAGTTGCGATCTGACATATTCATGAACAAGAGATGAAGGAAGAGCATCACAGTGAAGAAGGAGAAAAAAGACCAAGAAAAGAATATTGCGATAAGAAGAAGAAAATGACCAAGAAAAGAGTACATCACTATGAAAAAGAAAGAAGAAAAGAACAAGAGAAGATCAATAATGGTGAGGAGGGAACCAATGCATAGTGAGAAGAAGGAAGAAGAAAAAAAAAAAGAGATAATTAAGGACTAGAACAGACAGCAACATGACAAGAGAAAAAAGAAAAAAGAAAAAAGAAAGAAAAAAATATATATATATATATATATATATATATATATTGGGGTAGATGGGAGGGCAGGCCGGACTACATTAGGGACACAGATCTCGAATCCGTGCCTCAGGGTATAGAAGTGTCATTCTATTGAAAATCGTGAAAAAAGTAGGAAAAATAGGGTAGGGTCGTAAGATTTTTCAAATCCTTGTACAAATACAGACTAGACTGAGCCCATCGAAAATCTGAATTCGCCGAGTCCAGTCCAAACAACCCTAAAAGTTTGTGATAAAATGCAAAACAATGCAGAATTTGGATAGCAATTTACAAATCAATTACCCCTGTTTTTTAACTAATAAGCCATCAATATGTCATCCTTCAAATCCTTAAGCTTTTAATCTTATACATAATAAATTACCCAAAATATGAGACACTATGCAACCATTGCTTGCATCACCATGCCTACGGAACAAAGTTCAACAGCAAATATGACCTGCTTTATACGCAAAAATATTTATCGGATTGTGAGCACATAATTGAAACATAATAACGCACTTGTGAGACAAAAAAAAAAAAAGATAAATCAAGGAAGCTACAAGCTTTGATTGACAAGGGGGGACGAAGCTGAAAGAAATGCGAATTTTAACATCTATAAAACACTTCACATCCTACAATATGAGAAAGTGAAGTACAACTTGGTTCTTAGTTCTTACCTAGGAATTCATGTAACACATAGCTTGAGCTTGAAGAAAATACGAGTCCTTGTACTTTCTACCACTACCGATATAAATCCCGTTCCTGATCCAGTCCTCACGACGTATCCATGCATCACGTGTAAAATCAAGGATACCCAGTACCTGCACCAAGATTTTGAGCACTCAGAACAATTATATGATTAAAACAAATCTAGTTCCTGAGTCTCGCACATTCAGCAGGCAAATATTCATTAATATACTCCAGGAAGATGCAAGTCTGTGAGTTCAGCACTGACTTTCATCTTATCTATCTTAGAAATTGATAATATATCAAACAACTATAGTGTTTTTTTATGTCTACATGTTTGTGTCAACTTTATATTAAGGTGGGAATCTCAAGGTGCACAATCACATATGTTCAATGCTACAAGATACCAACATCTTTTGGACCAAGCTGAAGACAATTCACAGGAAAAAAGTTACTTACAGCTCCGCCTTTCCATGAGACCGAGGCTGGCTTTGTTCTAGATTGCAGAACCTGCAACATTGCACAAAGTAAATTATGACTGTGTATACTGCCAATAGAAAACAACAGGAAGAGCAATGTCAAATAATAGTGACCAAAGTGAAGAACATAAAATTAAATCAAAATAGGAAAGGTTATCTCTTAGTTCCTTCTGTCTAATTTGCACAAACATCATCAACATACTTGGCATATTTAAGGGAGCCAGTTACGCAACACATTATTGTCACAAGATATCATTTAGCAGAAGTGCACACACACACACACACACACAGGAAATACCATCAGAGAAGTTTAGATGAACAAGAAAGAATTACATAGCTTCTAGAGTAAGCTTGAACTGAAGATGGAAGTCTTTTAGTTTAATTTTAAGTCTGTATAAGATCTGAGAAAAATAACCTACGTTATGGATAAAAATAAGGAACAATAAAGAACAATGTAGCATACAGTATATAAATCTTGATTAAGAATGAAGCCTTTCAGTTAAATTTAAGTTTGTACAAGATTCAACAAAACCATAAGCCCATTCTGGATAAACAGGAAGGCACAATAAAGAATCGAGCATGAAATTCAATTTAACGATGATTCCATCTTTTGGCTTATGGTGAAATGATTAGATCTTATTTTTGAGCATGAGCCCACTTTGGTGATTGCAAATAGAAGCCTTTCTGTTCAATTTCATGTGAGTATGAGATCTAATCATTCCTTGGCTTTCATGACAATCTATAACATTTGTAGATTGTTAGCTGCTTTTTTTGTGCACCATGTATCATGTAAAATTGATTTGGAAGAAAAGGATGAGCAGTTAATATTTTATGTACAACATTCAATAACAAAAGGTATCCAAATTTTGGGGGCGATCCTGAAAGAGATAGTAGTCTATAGAGATTTGCAGCCTGATCGGATGATGTAATAAAACAAAAAAATATTGTTAGCTAGATAGTTCAGAATAAATAGAAAAGACATTCATGCCATAATAGTTAAGATTAAATAAAGCCAAAAAATCAAACCTCCACAGTATCAATGGCTTCATGAGAAGGAATTGCATGCAATACCCTGCAAGAGGAGCACAGGGAAAAGAAAGTTACATTCTTTAATGTAATATAATACATGCAATACTATGGCCTTATGCTGCCAGAATAAGCACACACTTCTCTTTCATACAACAATTACAATGATAGTGAAAAACGATTTTCAAGCTAGAATGTTACTGACCTCTCTTCCACAGCAGAAATGAGACCCTCAGTTAAAGCCACTCCACCAATCTGTAGAACCAATCATGTAAAATCCAACTTGTAGACAGAAATGTAATCATATATTTTTCAAAACTAGGAGGAAGGTATACTCACCAGTTGCATGCTACAGAACAACTTCCTCTGTAGGTCTATACGCCCTGAAATTTTAAATAATCAAGTCAGACAAGCAGAAGAAAACCCAAAATAAATCATCATAGCAGAAGTGGATGCAATGTATACCTGTAGAAAGAATACTTTTAGTAATAGCATCTGCAAGACCAATAGTATCCTGTTTCTTTGGTTTTGCTTGAAATACAGGGTAGTTTTCCCACATGGGGAAATATCCACTACCACCACCATAGTAACCATCTGAGACGTCGGGTCTTCTAGTAAAGTCCCAAGTATCTTCCAGCATATCCTCATTGTCACTGAACCTGGGGCACACACTTCTTTCATTAAGAAATGGACTAGAGCATTTGAATAACTGATCCACTAAATATGCAAAAACAGATCAACCATACTAACCAAGTTCGAGGCGGTGGTGGGTAAACATCTGGAACCAAAAGCATTGGGTAGAACAAACCCATAGGAGGAACCTGTTTCCACATCAGGAGTCATCAAACACATTTAGTGTCTCATTAAGAAAAATATAAGGATGCTCCAAGACTACACTTTAACAGGAGTACAGGACTTAGGATAGTCTGCTGCTTTACTACTTTAGTCAACTGAAACATCATAAATGATTAGCAACTTTCCCATTATGGGAGTCATGTTTGTGACAGAATTTCATGCGCACCACCTATCCCATATAGCGTTAAGATAAGAAATTAGATACTCAAAAGCACTATAACCCCATTCTGGAATGGGTATTGTTAACATTGTAATGTTCAGGATAGTATCTCAATATACTAATTTAAGTGGGACTAATACCAATTGAAGGAACATTTGATCTCATTGAATACTACTGTGAATTTGCAATATCAGTTTTAACTCACATACATTAAGAGCAGTCAGTCTTGTCTTGTGAGACCCAGGTGGAACACCATCTTCGTATGAGTGAACTACAGAAACAGCTTCAACCTCTCCTTCCTGAAAATAGAATAAGATAAACCATATGCTTATGGTAAAACTAAGATGAATTAAATGACTGAAACCCAAATGAATTCAGAGATGGTGTCAATTGTTCTATGGAGGGCATAATTAGCAACTTGGCAAGCACCAAGGTACTCAGCATATTCTGAAATAGGTGTTGAAGAATTAGATAAACCAGCATTTGACTTGAATAGTGAGAAGAATAAAATTAATGTTGAAGTGAGTCCTGCTTTACAAAATGAAGACTTAATTTACAGAAGTGAAACAGTGGTCCTAATCTAATTCATGCACTGCAGGGTATCAAAAAAGAATCATTGAAATAAGTGTGGAAATGAAATCTGAATCTCAAACAACTTCCTTTATCTCAGCTTTTGCGGCTTCACGAGACTAGGTTGAAATTTCTCAGAATCAGAAGTGTGAGCCAATTTTAGTTTATAGAGTAAATTACTCTTTAAGAAAATAATTCATGTATTGTGACATAACACAAGAATTTAACATTTCTCAAGGGATATGGAAAATAATGTATACGAAATATGATAACTGAAACATCCTTCCCCAAGTGTATTTCAAATGTCACAGCTTTTTAATTTAGTTTAAGGTGTCAAATTAATAATGAACCCTCAATTTCAGACTCCATACCTCCCATTTCCTTTAGGATAATATCTATAACTAAGAGTCCAGAGTTTAAACTGCATGAGTCACTTTCCACTCCATCTTATTTTTTATTGCGTTGTGGTCATTTGTGTTTTTCTGCATAAATAACCTCTTATTTACTCACATATTGATGTTGAGATTAGTCCACCTCTTGAGTTTTTATACCTTGTCATAGTATTATACAAATTTGGCTACAGAAGATGGTGATATGCTGATCTTTTCTTGTGTTATTTTGAGTTTGCAAACTCATTCCAAATATAACTAAATAACAGTGGAATGACCTCCCTTTTTTTAGGCAAGTCCAGCGCAGAAGTGTGGCCTCAATTGGATCCATATCTTTATAATGTAATTAAATATCTAGAGGAACAACCTAATAGTTAACGAAAGATGCTTACAAAATTATAATTCTGAGTTATTCACAACATATTTTCTGTCTGAGTTTTTGATAAGCTCTTAAGAGATTTGTACTACCATGATGATTGCATACAATTCAAATCTTCTCCAAAATAATATATACATCATATATTGTAGAGAAATTTGCTTGCGTATGGAATTCGGAAAAAAAGATATCATTTACAAGTACCTATCCACAAAAGGTTAAGAACAAAAAATATATCATATAGCACTCTATTAGTAGCATAAGAAAACATGTAGGCTGTAGCTATTCACATCTAACAGATGAAACCTCAAGGAGAAACTGAGGTGAACTTACTCGTATCTGGCAGTGAGACTCTTTAAGTCTATTCAGCATCAACAAGTCTATAGGTTTTGTCAAAGCATCAGTACGGATAGGTGGCCATGTTTGATGATGCCTCTGAGTCCAAAGAAGACATCTTGATATATCCTGAAATGGTCGCAACTATGATTCAGTCTTCATTTTGAACTTCCAAGTCAAATCAACTAGAGTACTAGTATCTCATGTAATCGTTTATATAAAGATGAAAAGTCCAAGAACTTTCAGGAATATTGAAGAATGAAGATCAATAAGAAAAGAGGACCACACCATATTAAAAGAAAACAACTTATGAATGTAAGTTGGCCTCCATTTGGAGTAAACAATCATGCACATCCATGAAACATATAAATTTAATCATGCCTGAACATGCTGAATTTCTTATTGAGCTCCTTTCATTTATTTTACTCTGTAGAAAATTTAGACATTGAAAATCTGCTACGTAGTCCATACCTCTCCACCATATCGTAGACTTATCTGAGTGTTTGGTAGAGCAACCCCATCCTAAAATCACAAAAGGATAAGTCAAGATGAAGTACAGAGTATCTATTGTATAAAGCAGGACATGCATGTCTCGTCTGTTATATTCACATTTGCAATATGGCAGAAGCAAAACTGAATATCAGAAACTATAGGAAAATATTGTGGGGAAAGGGAAAACACACACAGAACTTATTCTTTGTACTCATGCTGAAGCATCAGCAAGAGCAATGGAGTTCGCAAACAATTGACAGCACTGGCCAGATAAGGGTCTGTCAGATGTCATGATTTAGAAAGTATGACAAAATGATAAAACGGACCAACATGAAATTACAAAAAACTCATATGCAGCTAAAGCACAGTGGATTTAAAAAGGTAATTGTGTGGCCTCCAATCAGCGTTTGATGCAATAATTATGCGATGGTAAGATAATTTGATGTGCTGATCATAGTTTCATGACCTCCTTGCAGTGAATTAGAACTAGACTGATATCAAATAACTTCAAGGGGTTTTCCATAAGTTTGGACATGGACACATGATATATATATGGATACACACAACAGCATTCTAATTGTTGCATCAGGAAGAACTACATAACCTAGCTGAGAATCAAAATCATCTGAACAGGCAGAACAGAACTGTATGACTGATATAAATAAATTACACCTCAACGCAGATAACAGACGTCACTTGAGCACCAATATTCACAACACATGCTGTCGATAAACCATTTCCAAAAACTGCAGCAAGGCCTTCCTGTGTTTTGTGTAAAAATGAAAAAAGAGTAAGAAAAAGGAAAATAACCCTGCAGATTGAACATGGCAAACTAATATGCTATGTACTATGTATGAAATAACATTGAAGAATTGAAGCCAAGAGTTAATCCTGAAACATGTCAGAGACAAGAGATGGAAGCTCCTTACGCTCCTTAGTGAAATCAGCAAGCAACATCTTAAAATATTTCAGAAGTTCTGACAAAAGGTTTAAAGTTCTACCTGGTGGACTACTGCAGAGCTGAAATGCAAGTCTCCGAGTACAATAGATAGAAGTTCCTTTATTTCTGCACAGAAATTACAAGCAGCAGCAAACATTTTGAGTTCATCATTCATGCCAGAAAATTGGTGACAGGTACAGGTCAGTAACCACATGAGAAATGGATACCAACTCAAAATTTAAAAGCAAGGTCAATATAAACAAACTGACTAGTGAGAGAGACAAAGAGAATACAGCATAATAGCATGGAGGAAGGGTCCAGCAATGCTCATGTTTAGATGGAAAATCACTACTCTTAAAGATGTTACACATCCTGAATCCTAATAAGAAGCTTCTTGTAGGGAGTTACACAATCAGAAGTATTAGAAATCACTCAGGTACTGAGAAGATCCTTCAGGTTCCAAAGAATACTATTAATTTGAATCTTCCATGCAGCTTATTTGGACCACAGTTATGATCCTTTCTGTTTCCATTTCCTTAATATTTTGTTTTCAGGGAGACAACAAAAAAAAGCATTATAACATAGTGGGACCTCATGAAGTAAAATTGAAAACATAAACTTAGAAAATATGCCATAGGGGATTTGGAGTAAATTTATTCTTTTTCCAGCTCTCACATCACCTCAGGGATGAAGGGAGTTCCCCTGAGAAAAAAATATTCTATATGGATTCTTTGTACTCTAGTTGACATGTCAAACGTATGCCAATTCCTATATAATCATAACTGAATGGTCTTGTATTTTACCTCCTTCCTACATGAAGTAAGGAAACTCTTAAGGAGGATATTTCTGTAAACTATACAAACCTCTGGCACTGAGAATGTGAATCGTAATAGTATGTTCAGTACTTCAGGTTCAATATAAGAACATAGGCTTGCAAACCTTTAAGTTAATGAAAGAGTGCGTCTACTTGTGCCAAAGTAAGCAATAACTGTGTAGGAAGGTCAGTTCCATCAGTTAAGCTATTATGTTCCAACACCCCATGCCATAGAGTCCTAAGTCCATAGCATTTTGGGTTGTGCAAAATTTGAGAAGAGTGAAAGTAAGAAAAAAATCATAAATTTGGATAACAGCGAGCAAGGTGGAGTATACTATGAGAGCTGTTATTTACCGCGATTATCAAAAGTTTCTGGGACAACAAGAACAACAGAATACAAATGCCTTTCGCTGTGAGGGATGTGTAGTTTCTCAATCAAAATCCAATCCCAGATAGCATGTATGTCTTCAATTACCTGAGAAATAATAAATGTAATGTAGATGCTTAAAACTTATATTCCAAGCAACTTCAATCAACTGCTCTTATAAGGATTAAAACAAAATTACAGGTACTATTTAAAATGGGTTTGGAAACACGTTTTGATGAACATACACAATGAAGAGTTGAAAAGTCTAAAATTGCAAGACAAATAAGGGAGCCTCATGATCTGGTAGCAATGTAGTCAGACCTTACAACTCATCAACCAATCCTTCATAAATCAATTAATTGTGAAAATCAAAAAAAGATTTACTCTCCATAAGGAGTTCATAGAGTAGCAGAAGTATCTTGTTTCATGCAAAAGCTGGGAAGGAAATCATAACAGCACCTGTTGCATAGAATAATGCAGAGAAATATTGAGGTGACCTCTGCGAATAGGTCGGCGCAAGCAATATGGCTCAGTCGGAGATATTCTAAGAGCTTCATCACCACAAATATATTCTCTATATTTGGGCTCAGTGGAACTGGGCTCCACGTTGACATTACCTTCCTTCTGGATCAAAGATTCTTCAGACGTTAATGAATTTCCTGTAACAACACTGTTATTGGAACTTCAAAATATATAAAGATATATGTAAATCGCCCAAGTTTATACCTGGGAGAAGCATCAGATTGCATTCATTATTGTAGCAGAACAACGTTAAGAGAGATGACAGTGTAGCAAAATATAGAGGCAGAACCAATAGATATTAGTGCAAACTCTTCCCAGTAGCAGGCATGTCAATAAAATATACAAGTTTAACTTATAAATTCTGAGACAAAAACTAATTTCTTTTACAAAAGAAGATAAATAAAGCAACCAATTATTCAAAAACTATGCAAACTGTAGAATGAACTAAGTTTCTTTTGAGCAAAGATATAAAAGAAAATGCAGAATAATGTTATCCTTTGAAAATGGAAATGAGTCACAATTGAAATGAGCAATAAAATAAAGTTTTACCTTAGATAATTATCAAATTGATATTCGAAATTTCCCCAAGATAAGTATAGAATATTTGTATATAATATTGATGTAAATTCCAAATACTAACCTCCCATGAACACAGAGAGACTGATAAGGTAGAATATTTGAGAGTTTCAGATGCAAACAATGAGTACCAGAGGTCATAATAAACTAGTCGTGCTAAACACAATACTAACAAACTATATAAAATAAATAATGCACTAAAACCAGGGAAATATATGTGTACTATCAGGACTTTGCATTCATACAGCAATATGCATGTGAAGCACCTAAGATCTTATACCGTGTTCTGAAGGTGAAGATGTATGTAAATCAAACACATTAGTCCACGGAATACTCGACTCCTTTTTGTTATTACTTTGAGCAGGCAACGCATCCACACGACCCATCTGCAAAAACAAGCCCAAACTATTATCAAGTAATTGAACACAAGAATCTTGAACAATGCTAAATTAAAGATCATGTTTCCATTTCCATTACAGTCCTTGCCGCTCACAACCCCAACCTTTTGTGAGTATTGATTTTCCGTCACCTCTTCATCTAGAAACCGAATTTTCAACAATGATGCAATCTGATGAATAAGACATACAGGATTCCAGAATCACGAAAGGTTAAGTTCAAAGGCAAGATAACATAAATTCAGCTTTTTTAAGTGTCTTCTAAACTAACAATGTCATAAGCCCTTTCACGCTCCATGTGTTGCACCGTAGTAACCTGAGAATTAAGCAACTGCACAATAAATTGAAAATAATCAGAAAACTACATATTCAATATGAATAAAAACCAAACTTTATAGCTAAGAGGTCTTCTAGATGCTCTATACACAGCGGATTCTACACTGTGCAATATCAACCGTCGATCTACACATGAGTACCGCATGCTTTTCTTTTCCCTTTTCAAGTCTACTACAAACATTGCACCTATTGGCATCCATGATAAACTAAACAACAACTAATGCGAAATCGGGGAAAGGCATTAACCTGATCCTGAACATTCCTTTTCGGAACTTGAGATGTGCGCCTAGAAATGCAATGTGGAACGCTAACCGGAGAATCCTGCTGTGCTACTCCAATTCTTACATTAGCTGAACCTAAATGCAAATGAAAACGAAACTTAAGACAATTTAACAACTTTGGAAACCTCAAAGCACATTGAAGATTGAGAACATACATCCATACATATACATAATTACATAAAATTAGGGTTTATATCAAAACCTGGGTTGATGACGACCAGATTGGACCCGCGTTCGCTGAGGAGTTGAGAAGGAACAACTGTTTTGAGGTAATCCTGCGTGAAACAAAAATTACATCAAAAATAGTGAATTGTTAGACGATTTTGTTGGAGAATTTTAGTGTGTGTAATGTGTGAGGATTTGTGCTCACCATGGCAGATAGTTTCGAAGCTCAAAGTGTAGCAGTTAAAAGAGAGGATTCTGTTTATTCTTCTTTTTTCTTTTTTCTTTTTTTCCCTTACTTTTGTTTTTTTTTTAGGTAAAATGTTTTTGCAATTATTTTTATATTTTAGGATAAAATATTTTCGCAAAAATTAATTTTTGAGATGGTTAAATTCTCCAGAATCAACATTATTTCCAACAAATGTAGACATATTTTGCTCATGAAATGAAAATTTTAGTAATTTTAGTTATTGTTATTCAATATTATTAACTATTGTTGATTATTAGTAATTATTTTAAATTGATTTATCATATTTTATTGTGTGATGTATTATTAGCCAACAATTGCAACTTTTTAAAAAATAAATGTCTTATTTTCTTTACTAATTATTAGTCTCATTATTATTATAGTAATTAAATTAAAGTTCCAAAAATTTTTTGTACAAATATTATTTACTTATATGATATTTTGGTTTGAATTAGACCACAGCATTCTTAAATTCAAATAGTATACCTACTGACAAGAATATAAATAAATCTTAAAATATATAAACGTCACAAAAATATAAGTTTTTTAAATAAACCAAAATTTTTTGATTTATATTACGAAGCCTTGTCCACTTCATTCAACTTGGCTTTGTTTTTCACGTGATTGTAAATTTCCCCTATATTTATACAGTTACGTAAGAGTAAGACCCATAACTCATAACCGATAAATAGAAATTAACTTGTGAAAATAAGTTTGATTCCGCATCCTTAATATGCCTCCTACGTCATAAATTTCTCACACGATCAGTCAGCACCACCACACGCACTCGTGTTTGATCATGCTGAGCCAATGAACAGCGAACGAGTGGGCGTTTTGTTGATGAGGCTGAACTATCTTGTGAGAAAATAGACCCAAAAATGGCAAGAACTTGAAGTGCAGAAAATGTAGATTGTACAAGAGTGAGATGATTTTGTATAAATGAGAATGAGGGCTCTAACAACAAAAAGAGCACCTCCAAATAAAGTCTCAACCAACACTGCCTAGTTTGAAACAGAATACAACACTGGAATAACGGGCTATTTCAATCCTAAGTTTTTTCGATCCCAAACCTGATTTTCTGTTTATTCAAGCAAGCATTCAAGCCGACTTGGGTTTAGGAGCCTTCTTCTTGGGTTGCTTTCTTGAAATCGAGTTCTTCATACCAAGGAAGAATAGCAATGCACCGAAAAGAGCCACACACTGCCAAGAAATATGTAACGAGTTAAACTAGCTGAAATTCACATGCATCCATGGAAGAAGTTCTGTTGTATTGGTTGGTACCTGAAGGAACTCGTTCAAGAGTCTGAAAAATTGGGGTCTCCCAGCATAGTTGTAGAAGTCGTTTAACAATGGAGTCGTCAACACCAAGTAATATATCTGCAGTGAAGAATGTGAATGTGAAAAGGTAGAGTGAAGAATAGGTGCATATTTTGTTAGCTTAATACTTTCTATATCGAGTTAGATCCCTCTACTTTCAGTTTTTGTTTTTAAATTTGGTACCAGTACCTTCAATTTTGTACAAATTCGACCCCTCTACTATCATTTATAAACAATGAGCACATAATACTTTCTTTTGCATATAATTAAGTCCATGAAAGGTTCATTGATATAAATTTGGTAAGACGACAACTTCACATTTACAATTGAAAATACAACATGGTTTCATTTTAAACAGAATTAAAGTAGTCGAATAAATAAATACACAAACATGTTTTTTCTTTATTTGACAAGAATAAACATCAAAATTAGAACAGAAGGGAAGGATAGGAGTTCTAACCAGAAGATAAGCACCAAAACTGCTCCCAAGAACAAATAAGAGACCACCTAACCCTTTCAGAAAAATACAAGCAGCAACAAAGGTCCTAGCCTGCAAATTCATACATCAGAAATCAAAATGCAAAAGTCAGTTTTATACTTTAATAGGAAAACAGAAAATATAGAACATTCATATTTAGAGCCTTACGTCAATGTGAATATTGTTTTTCCCAATTATTCCATCAATAAACTTCTTGACACGAGCCAATTTGGGAGCCCACTCTTTTGCTGCGGGTCCGCCATCTTCTCCAAATTCATTGAACCTGAGGAAGAGTATGTTCAATTTGAATACAAGAAAAAAACATATAGAATTTGTATGTCCAAGCACAACTGGAGATGGTGTGTCGTTCAAATGTTGAGTAAAAAAGAAGCAGAACTACCTCTCATCTGATGACAAGTATGTGACATTATCAGCCAGAAATGAACATAATAAAATAAGATTTTAAAGGGCTTGGACCTAACAAATATGACATGAGGTTCACAAGTTACAACATGTATTGATGGTATGCTAGCATAAATTTAAAGGTTTTCTACAAAATGGCAACCAACAATTTCCATGTTATCAAATGCAGCAAAGCAAATAAGTGGTCTCACTGATTTTAGATCTTAAATGACACAAAGAAAAATATATGTTGTGACATCATATAAACCTGGAACTTGTAGTTTCCTGAGTGTAGAAATAATATATTTTAGAAATTAGTCAACTCTAATGAATAGCATAATACCATAGTATTATTTTTTATATTTTAAAATTTGATCATTTGAGATCATTTAAATTGAAGAAATGTTGACTCCCAAAGTATGGTGCGTAAAATATGTTTATGTTTTTATTACTAATTAATGTTTACAGAGATCATGGTGTCGACATCTTATCAGATCAGAGTCGCATGGGATACAAAATCAAACACCTGGATCCTTGTAATGCCCCCACGTGGGATAGATCATCACACATTAAGATTTTAATTCCTTTTGGAACTATTCAGATTGTCAAGGATAAAACTTTGTCGTGTTCCTACATACAAATGGATAGACGTGCATTTACTAGGGCATTAAAATGTTCGGCACAAGCAGATCTATATGCCATAAAATCAAGGCCATAATAAAAGAAAAACAAAATGGTTTCTCGATATCATTTATTGTGTTGGGTCATGGATTATAGTCCATAGTCAGTTCTTCTGTTAACTGATCATCGAGGGTTTTTTATAAGCTCTTGAAGTATCATTTGCCAATCAGATTGAGATGCAACATTAATATGATCTCACTAAGTTCTAAGTCCCAAAAACACCCTATACACACATATTTAACACGAGTTAAGGCCCTTCTGCAAAATTTTAGATCAAGACTATACATTCATGAATATGCCGTCTATCATAGCACCACAACAACACTTCTACAAACAATGACTACGTTTCACATGAAAGCAAAACTTGTCTTGAAAATGACATCGAGCTTACACTATCTACAACTCTCAAAAACAGCAATGGAGGTCAAGTCCTTTCCAACAAATTGCTTCGAGAACTACCGTTCTAATGTTAGCTATCCACAATCTCACCATTCGAATACCAAACCGATTTAATTAAGTTCATCTCACATCCAAATCTTATCGAGTATCTTTCTACATGGTTTCTATTCAAGGAAAAAGCAAGGCAAGATCAATAATCAAAAGCCAAAATCAAAATTCACAACTTCACAACACCCCACAAGGCCCACTCTTTCAGTTGTAAGATCAATTTTGCAAATCTTCCTTAAGATCAATAATATATCCTTATCTGAATTCAAAGAGAAAACAGAAAGTAAACAATGCACAGTAGAAACACATCAACGAGAATTCATTCACATAATTAAACTAGTTTGAGACTCCATAGCTAAGAAGGTGATTATGCAGACTGCATGAATTTCCAACAAATCATCACTTATCCCACTAATCATCAGTCCCCGAAATCCAAATTCCAGAAACAGATCACGAAAATTCAAAATCAGAGCTACCAAAAGAGCTAGATCTGAAACACGCAACAACTTCAAAGCTCCATAGCACAGAAATCAAACCCAATTCGAATCTTCACATGGAGAAGAAAAAACACAACAGATCTGGACAAATATAGAGAGAGAAACAAGAGAGTTTACATTTGCCATGCAGAGAGGATGAAGATTGAAGCGAAGAGCACTCTTCCAAGGAAAGAAAAGAAACCCATTTCTTCGCCCTTCGCCTTTCTCTCTCTTACTGCGCGTTTCTGATGGATTGAATGTGGATGAAGATGCGAAGGCGAGGAGAAGAAGGGACAAAGAAAAATTGATGAGAAATTGACGAGATTTTCAGTACGATACACTTTCAGTGTTTCTCGAAGGTATTTGTTAATGTTATATAATTCACTGGGTTTATATATTCATTTTTTGTCAGATATTCATTTTATATAACTTGACAAATTAGCGGTTCGACTCTGTCAAGACTTGATACTTGAAAAGTGTGTTTATAATATTTGAAAACGTAGATTTTAAAGAAAATATTTAAGTTATTGAGAGTACATTGTGTTTTTAACATATGTTTAATCGAGCTCGCAAGCTTGCCGGGTTAAATACTAAGAGTAGGATTCCTGTGAGATCGTCTCACGGAGATCTGTGAGACGGATCTTTTTAACCCGCTTTGGTTCAGCCCAATCATCTCAATTTCCAACCATGAAGCCCAACCCTTAATATTATACATGTTAAGCCCAAAAAAATAGTTAAACCTACAAAACCCATAACAAAAGGAGTAAAAATCTGTGCAAGTCGCACCGCCGCATGCAAGGAAGGAGAGCAAGGAGAAACCCGTCGCGCAGCGGTCGCACCTCCTACAATTTCACTTCTCCATACTTCGAAATCTAGAATCATATATATTTTCCCCTCAATTCTCTCAGTTTTCGTCGAGAGATCCCAATTTGATGTTGCGTTTTCGATCTTCTCAGATATCTTTGTTGAGATCGGTAAGTTTCACACCTTTTCTCAATCTTTTTGGTTTTTAAATTGTATATGATTGATTTTGTTTGGGGGTGTGGTGGTAGCTTTCCAAGTTTCTGCTAATTTTTTAAATTCAATTTGGAGTGCAGATGTAAACCTGAGGGACTGGAGCAACTGAATTCGAGCCCCAAGAGAGTGGAGCAACTGAACACGAGCCCTAAAAAGAGAGTTACATTTAACTCAAATATCACAACATATGAACATGTTATCAAAATCGATAGTAATAAGACTGTGATTGTATAGCTTATTTAGTGAAGCTAATCGAATCTATAAAACCAGATCGAAACAAACTTATGTGCTTAAAAGTGACACTTATGTGCTTAAAAGGCATACTTGGACAAAAAAAACTTATCCAAACAAATAAAAAACAGTATAAAGTCAGAATCAATACTTATATGCTAAAAAACATATTTATGTGCTTAAAAGACATACTTGGACCAAATAAGAGAGAAAGTCAGAATACATACTCATTTTCAGAAATTATATTTATGTGCTAAAAAGACATACTTATGTGCTTAAAAAACATATTTGGACTCATGTTTAGAATCAATACTAAAAGACATATACTTATGTGCTTAAAATACTTACTTATGTGCTTAAAAAACATACTTGAACCAAAAAAACTTATGCAAACTAAAGTGAGAATCAATACTTTTATGTGCTTAAAAGACATACTTGGACCAAAAAAACTTATGCAGACAAATTAAAAATAGTAAAGTGAGAATCAATACTTATGTGCTTAAAAGACATATTTGATCCAAAAATATGAGAGAAAGTCTGAATACATACTCATATCCAGGATCAATACTTATGTGCTTAAAAGACATACTTATGTGCTTAAAAGACATACTTGGACCAAAAAATCTTATGCAAATAAATTAAAAACAGTAAAGTGAGAATCAATACTTATGTGCTTAAAACACATACTTATGTGCATAAAAGACATACTCATGTGCATAAAAGACATACTTAACCAAAAATATGAGAGAAAGTCAGAATACATACTCATGTTGAACATGATATATTAGGAAAATAATATTGACTAAATATTGTATCTTAGGATATATCTTTGTATCTTTGATAGTTATTTTGTTTCCATGTTTTACGCTGCAATCATATTATTTATTTTAGCAGAACAAAATATACTCAATAATTTTTTTACACAATATCCTCTCCTCACATGTATCAGTTCAGTGGAATAGATGGAATAAAATATCAGTCAATAATTTTTGAGTCAATATTCTCTCCTCACATGGTATCAGATATTATTTATTTATAATATCCTCAATAATTTTTGAGACAATATCCTCTCCTCACACTTATGTATTGAATCAAATGTTGTGTTGAAGAAATATTATGTTTATTCTTGTGTTGTGAGCTTTATTACTTTTTTATATGAAATAATTAGAATGTGCATATTTAACAAGTTTCAAATCTTCAAATCAAAAGTACATCTAGAAACTTAAAACAAGTATCATTGAGTGAAGGAATTTTGAACATATATATGGAAACATACTTATAATATAAAAGACATACTTATAACAATAAAAATTATAATTACACTAAAAATGAGCAACAAAGTTAGAACACATACTAATATGTTGTAAAGACATACATAAAATATAAAAAGATATACTTAAAATATCAAAAGACATACTTACACTAAAACAGGTGAGAAAAGTCAAAGTTCATACTTGTAATATAAAATTACATACTTATAACATCAAAAGACATACTTGTAATATAAAAGGACATACTTATAACATCAAAAGATATAATTACACTAAAATGAGATAAGATAGTCAGAACACATACTTATATGTTGAAAGAACATATTTAATATATAGAAATACATACTTAAATTATCAAGAGACATTCTTACACTAGAAAAAGGTGAGAAATCTAACTTTCAATACAAATTAATAATAAGAGCTTAGAAAATTATTACTAGAACAAAAACTAAACATTCCATCAGTCCATATTACCACACATTAAGTGACTTAGATACTAATTGAGACGACATGAATGTCATCCACCCAACAATTACAAGTTGTTCCTATGCAATACAATGTTATAATTTTTACAATAGGGATGTGCATCAATGGACTCAATTTCCTGTCCTGAATTTGTTCCACAGATGGAGTTCAAACCCCAAGTTAGTACATGTTTTCAAGAGCCCGCTGCCACTCCCTTCTCATGACCATGATTATTAATATTGGGATAGTGGTTCCATTGGAGGAGATCATTACGGTTTTTGATGCAAATAAAGATATCTCCTCATTGCTACTGCTCATCACAATTGGCCGCGGCTTCCAACTGTACAATAATGGATCAGTCATCCCCATTTTCAACTTCCTCTCCTCCTCTCATCATCATTCTCCACCATCCACATCATATTTAATTCACACAATCCATAATTATAACCCATCGGAAAAATGAACACACCATCTCCAATTAATTCACAAAAGGAATCAATTAAATTCACCATAAAAACATTTCACTCCAAAAAAAAAAAAATCGAAGCAACCAAATTCAACGAACCCAAAGAACCAAACAAATTATACCTCAATTACACCAAAAGTCCATAATTTCACGATTATATAAAACAAATTATGAAGTAGATCAATGTTTCTTTAAGAGTGTTTCTTTAGAGTGACCAGAGAGAGTATGGAGTAGAGATCAGACGACGGCGAAAACTTACAAGAAAATGATGGTGAAAGAGGCGAAGGTTGCCAGACACCGAAGATGACGAAGGAGACGATGGTGGCAACGATGGTGCGAGGTGCGACGGTGCGACGTGGGTGTGATGAGAATGATTATCTTCTAAATATATTTGGGTTAAAACTTGGTATAATTGGGCTGAATTATTGTTTGGGCTTCAACTATGGGTTGGGTTATGTGAGCTGGGCTGGGATCTGTTGAGTTTTGTCAAAGTCAAAGTGGGTCAAAAAGATACGTCTCACGGAAGGGGATCTGTGAGACGGTCTCATATGAGTTTTTGCGAAATACTAATTGCTCGTACTCCAAATTGAAAATTATCCAAGTAACTCGAGCCCAATTCGATTATTTTAAAGTCGAATTTGATTTTTTTCAAGTCAATATCGAATAGCTTACGAGTTGCATTTAGTCTTTAATATACATGAAAGGCAAAAACTTTTATACAGATCCGTGCAACCGGGTCGACCCACTCACGCTCTTCAAAACACGCTCTCATGCGCGCCCCACGCGCCTGAGACTCGCACTGAAACTCACCCAAAATTCGCTCCAATAGACCTACCTTTATGTATAGTTAGATATACCTTTGTGTTATGTTAAACATACCTTATGTAGGTAGGTCTAACTATATACAAAGGTATGTCTAACATATATAAAGGTATGTCTAACTATATACAAAGGTATGTCTAACACAACGTAAATGTATGTCTAACACAACGTAAATATATGTCTAACATAACGTAGTGGTAGGTGTCAAAATTAAAAAATCAAGCGCAAAAAAGATAAGGTATGAAATCTGGCCTGAACGGTATGTTTAACATAGCTAAATAATATGTCTAACACAATGTAAAGGTATGTCTAACATAACCTAAACTATTTGCGAAAAAAAAAAAAAAAAGCGGTCCCCCGACCCGAATCCATGCACCTAATTCACAAGAGACTTACTCTACATGAAATTGTTTTTTGATGATATTTTTCTTTCCAAGATTTTCTTTCAAAACACAATCAAATGGATCTTTAGTCTTTTTGATTGCGTACTAGTATGAAATATTTTCTAAACATCATTAAAAATCGATTCAAATTTCTTATATTATCAAACAATTATTTCAATTGCAAATTAAAACGCCCACTATAGACATTAATTTAATTTAATTTAAATATTCACTTTAGTTGGGTGCTTTGTATCCATCACATTAAAATCCATGGGCTACTTAGCTTAGCCGCCTACTCTGTTACCGATCCTTCAATTAATTCTTGCTTTATTCAATTTAGATGCACATTACATCTTTATATTTCTTTTTATAAAAATAATCAAACCCTTTCATATTTATTTTCAAATTTAAGTCTTTGTATTTTTATTTTTTTTGGTTCTTGTAATTGTAAGTTTGCTAAAATTAAATCCAAGTATTTTGCTACAATTCTAAACACAAAACCCAATTTAAATAAAGGGTATCGTGGCCTAAATTTATAAACACAACTATGATAATAACTCAACTAAAAATCACAAACACTCATATAAGATGGTTGTCATGAACTGATATCCATGAGATGAATCCAAACTCATATGTAAGTTTTTGATTCCGTATGTTCATCTTAAAGACACGCTGATTTTTTTTTAATTTTTTATTTTTTTTTCAAGTCATGGATCACAAATGTCATGATATTTGTACATAAATGTTACAAGAATACAATATAAAAGTCACAACTTGAAGCGAAAAAAATCTAAAAATCTTCATTTTTTCCTAAATTACTGAACCTAAAGGTCATAAGATTTATATATAAAGGTCACACTTATATAACATAAAAGTCTCATTCTTACAACATAAAGTTAACGGCCTGAAACGAAAAAGAAAAAAAAAGGAAAACCTAGATACGCAGTTTCGGGTAGGGTCACCCCAGTTGCACTAATTTAGATCCGTGCACTTGGTGCATAAGAGAATTTGCCATAACTTATTTGTTGTAGCAATTTTGTGTATTAACTTTTTGAATTTTCCGTCTTGATAGGACATTACATGCTAATCACATGCAAATTAAACCGAATTTGTTCATAAGCCAACCATTAACTTATATTATATGCTACCATATCAAATCTATCTCATAAGAACACTTTCTGTTGGAAACAGTTAAGAAGATTTTGATGAGACAAAACCTTAAGTAATTCTAAACAAGCATAACCAATCATAGGAGAGGTTACTGCAACGGAGTTACTGCAGAAAGATAAAGAACAGAGAAAGTGTCAAAGGAAGGACACTGAAGAGAATGGTGGGAATCGAGTGAACTAATTAGGATACTGATGACCGCAGGAAGCTACTGGAAGAGAACTTGCTGAAGCAGAAAAGCAGCAAGCTACCAGACAAGAAGCTACCTGAGAGATCATGTCGAAGAATACTGCAGAGCAGCATGCTATAGAAGCCTCAAGCTACCTGACAGAGCAAGCCAGAGAAGGAAGCACCAGAGTGAGCGCGAGGAGGAAGCTACAAAGCAGGCATGGGAAGAAAGTTAAAAGTTACCGGTAGACACAAGAAAGTTATCGGTAGAGAGAAGAGAAGAGGAGTCAATCAGAATAAGACACGTGGAAAGCAAAAAACTGGCATGTGTTAGGAGTGCGGCGCAGTTATAGATTAGAAACTCTACCTACCTTCAACGGGCAGATTTCCTAATCTATAAATAAGAAGAAGACTGAAGACTGAAAAGGAGCGGCGAGCAGAGAGAGCTCAAGAGAGAACGCGCAAACAAAAGAGAGCTCAGAAAAGAGGGGGAATGCTACACAAAAGAAAATAGAGCAAAATGGGGAGCAAAAGAAGAAGAGAGAAAAGAGAAGCTCAAACACCCCACTCCTCAAAGACGCATAATCAGTCAGTCAGTCGAGGCAGCAAGCTACAACAGTGCAACCTGCAAAAGAAGTCTAAGCTTGCTGCCACCAGTTGAAGAAGGAGAAGACAAACCTTTTTAAAGGCTGTCTTGGAGTGCTTAGTGCGAGAAGCGAGTCCTGCTAAGCTTTCCACTTTCTGAAGAAGAAAGTGAGGACCCTGGGTGGGTAGACTAGGATCCTGTGTGGGTTAGATAGGAGAGTGGGCAAGCAGCTGTGTGAAGGCTTGCTACTTACTTGTTAAGTAAGGGTTGTAATAGATAGAGCTATGTAAATCAACTAGCTTAACAAATGTTCCCTATTGAGAAGAGGTAGAGAGGATGTAGAAGGATTACTCCACCTTCAAACCTCTGTATATCCATGTGTCTATATGTGCTTACTACTTTACTTGCATACTCTATGTTAAGTTGCACATCTTCTATACTCGGCTCTTATGAGAGAAAAGCTTCCGCAACCACTCTAATCAATAACCTCCCAAAAGGTTACTGATACTGAAACCAAGCCGATAGAAGAAAGAAAAGTTTGAAATAAGAGTAGGCTTATTCACCCCCTCTAAGCCTACTATCACACATTATTTGGGACCCAACACTTTCCATTAGAATATACATGTATATAGAACCCAAATATGAATTTTCTTTTACCTTGCAAATTTTGGTCATAAGCCAACCATTGTTGAATAAACTGACCACTTTCATTAGTCAAATGGGCAGCAAATAAGAACGTGGTTAAGACAAACAACACAAACATATCTTATTGCATTTACTATTCCTTAATAATTATATAAATATTGGATCATATGCCAAGATCTATGATCTGTCTCAAAACTTCTAGTGTGGGATCACATGCTTTTATTCTTCACAAAAACTTTTATGTATCAGGTACATGGATTCTAGATCCATGCATCTGACCCGACCCACGCGTATATGCGCTTCCACGTGCGTCCCCATGCGCCCTCACGCGCTCCCACGCGTTTGGATGGATGCGCTCAAATCTACTCAAATTCGCTCGTTAAGATACCTTTCAGTAATGTTAAGGATACCTTTTAGTTATGTTAAGGATACCTTTGAAATCCTGATTTCAGGTTACATACCACGTTATGTTAAGAATATCTTCTAGTTATATTAGGCATACCTTTAGGTTATGTTAAGGATACCTTTAGTTAAGTTAAGAATACTTTTTGGTTATATTAAACATACCTTTAGGTTATGTTAAGAATACCTTTAGGTGATGTTAAGGATACCTTTGAAATCGTGATTCCAGGTTTCTTTGAAATCCTGATTTGATACCCTTAGAATTCGCTCCAGGTCACATACATTTACGTATTATTAAGGATACCTTTATGTTATGTTAAGGATACATTTGTGTACAAAATGTGTAACACAACTATGTTATGGATAATGTATCTCTAACATAATATAAAAATATCCTTAACATAACCTAAATGTATGTCTGACGTAAAGTAAATGTATGAAATTTGGGCATAAAGGTATCCTTAACATAACCTAAAGGTATCCCCAAACATTACCTAAAGGTATCCTTAACATAACCTAAAGGTATGTCTAACTTAACGTAAATGTATGAAATCTGGGCATAAATGTATCCTTAATATAACCTAAAAGTATTCTTACACATTACATAAAGGTATCCTTAACATAAGTAAAAGTCATGACCAAAATTTTAAAAAGTTAGCGCGAAAAAAAAAAAAAAAGAAGCGGGTCGGATAACCCGAATCCGACCCGATTGCATGGATCTAAGATCCATACACCTGATGCACAAGAGACTTAGTCTTTATTCTTATGCTATTTTTTATTCTTCTCATTAAGTGTTGTATATGAAAAAGATTTGTTTTTGATCGAGTTACATTTGCAATAATTAATCACTATTATTTTATTTTTGAAAAAATCTATATTTGGATCTGTATTTTTTTGTATTCAGTATGCATTGATTTTGTTATTGATGAATATAATATTGAATGAGATCCTCTTATTTAAGAGTTAGTCCCCTGTGCAACTGGTGCACATACAATTTGGGTCGTGTTCAGGTCGACCTGGATCCACGTATTTTTTTCTTTTTTTTTAATAATTTTTTTTATTTCAGACTGTTACCTTTATGTTATATAGGGTGTGACTTTTATGTTATATAAATGTGACATTTATGTATAAATGTAATGACCTTTATATACTCTAACTTAGAAAAAAATGAAGAATTTTAGCAAAATTTATACATAAAAGTCATAATATTTGTACATAAAGGTTACAAGAATTATACATAAAGGTCACAACAATACAACATAAATGTCTCAATTTGAAGCGAAAGAATCTGAAAATCTTCATTTTTTCCTAAGTTACTGAACATAAAGGTCATAACATTTATATATAAATGTCACACTTATATAACAGAAAGGTCACATCCATACAACATAAAGGTAACAGCCTGAAGAGAAAAAAAAAGAAGGGAAAACCAGGTGCGTGGATCCGAGTCGGGTCGCCTCAGTTGCACCAATCCAGATCTGTGCTCCTGTGACAGACCAACCCAGAGCTCCTATACCATTTGACAGACCACCCCTGATCACTTCTACTCCATTTGAAGGATCATTTGAGAGATCTTCGAGTCCATTTGAGAGAGCATCTAGTTCTACTCCATCTGAGAGGCCCCTTAGGAATAGCTCACTACAGTCGTCTGATCTACGTTCCGCTGAGGGTTCTTTATCTGCATCAGCAAGTGCATCATCAGGGTGTGGATCGACCGTCAGTAAGTTGTTGATACGGCCAAATGGAGATGAGTATGATTTTCTAACTATTTACATTTTAACATAAGTTGATGTTAAATATTTTATTTACATTTTTAGCAAGTTAACTATTTACTTTTTCTTACAAGTTATAAGTAAATTATTTATGTAACAGGTTCTTTTCTCCGGAAACAGTTAAGCATATCACCACAGTCATCAAGTTTAAGTACGAACAACCATGGCTTGGTTGGAGTGAGATCCCCGAGAATGTGAGGAACATGTGGTTTATACAGTTTCAGGTGATATCATTAACTTATGATTTGATTAATTTGAAAAAGTTTGTTATATAATATTATAATCTAAATTAATATTGGTTTTTTTAGTAGAATTACTGCAGATGGGACCCTGAACATGAAGATGATATAAAGCGGATATGGAAACTGAAAACTCCATCTCTTGTCCGTTCAAGCTTGGCAGATATTCGTAGAAAGAAATCAAAGGGAAAATGGCTACCTGCCTCGGTCCTTGAGGCACTTCAAACCAAATGGAACACAGATCCTAACTTCATCAGCATGTCTGAGCAAAACAAGAAGAATATATCAGTTAATAATGATGGTTGTCTGAATCAAGGTGGTGCTATTTCTATTTCTGAGCACAGAAGAAGATTGGTAAGTGGTTTTAAGTTAAGTTTTATTTTTAATGAAGATTTAATTTAAATAGATATTAATTGTGTGAATAATTTAGGGAATTGAGTTAGGTAGAGATGCTACCGTCCCTGAGGTTTTTTTAAGGCTCAATTATGATGAGGAAACTGGCGAGTGTCGAAATTCGAGAGCCGAGGGAGTTTATGTAAGTATCTATATACTCTGATAATTAAATTTTTAACTTGTGGATATTAGTATGATACATTTGTATACATTTATTAATAGATTTTCTATGCTAAAAAAAAAACTTCATTTCATACCTATTTGAAATTATATGCAGAACAAGTACAAGTCGTTGAAGGCTACTAGACTATCTGAAGGTATGAATGAGCTAACATCAATGATTCTACTGTCTTTTATGAGGCCAATGGAGGGAAAAACAAGAGAGGCAGATCTTATGAGTTTGGATCAGAAGCAACTTTTTATACAGTCAATTCGAGATCCAATGCAAGAAGTAAGATCACTCACCCTACTAATGATGAAGTTCAAGTGTTACAATCTCGTTTAAGTGCTATTGAGAGTGAGTTGGCTTCTTTTCGTAGTCTTTTTGCGAAGTTGAATAATGGATCTCTCACCCCTTCTACCTCTTCTATAGACGTGCCTCCCCCTTGTGAAGGTGAAAATGTGACTAATGTTGATGAAGTTGTGGGTAATGAAAATGAGGATGATGGAGACATGGGTATTAATGATGATGATGATTTTTAGAACATGTTTATGTTATGAAGTTTAGTTTTTTCCTTTTGTTAGTGACGAGTATGGTGAATGGTGATATTGTTCATTTTTAAAACTTATTTTATGTGGTGACATCATTTTGGATGTGTTGATGATGTTTAAGACTTCTTGATGTTGATGATGTTTAAGACTTATTGTTGATGATGATGTTTAAGACTTAGCTTGTATTTTGTTCAATGTTTACATTATTTGTATTACCATTATAAGATTTCTTTCTAAAGGTACGAAAAATAGTTATACAAAATTCCAACGGCAGATTTCAATGTTAAAATTACCGTTGGAATTACCGTTGGAAAATATTCCAACAACAATACGCCGTTGGAATTCTAAAATTGGAAACAAATTCCAACGGATATATGCCATTGGAAACTCCGTTGAAATTTTTTCCAACGGAAACGAACCATTGGAATTTTAAATCTCAACCAAAAATTCCAACGGCAAACTACCATTGGAAACGCCGTTGGAATTTATTCCAATGGAAGAAAACCATTGGAATTTCAAATCTCAACAGAAAATTCAAAATTCCAACGGAAAACTACCGTTGGAATAATTTCCAATGGAAACGAGCCATTGGAATTTCAATTCTCAACAGAAAATTTCAACGGAAAAACACCGTTGGAAACGCCATTGGAATTATTTCCAACGAAAACGAGCCATTGGAATTTCAAATGTCAACCAAAAATTCCAACGGTGAAATACCGCTGGAAACACCGTTGGATGGATTCCAACGGTAAATTATCGTTGGAATTACCGTAGGAAAAGACATTGGAATTTGTGTGGGAAAAACATTTCCAACAGCAGTGTCCGTTGGAATTACCGTTGGAATTAATTTGCCGTTGGAATTTTCCTTGGAATTTTGAAATTTCAACGCCCACTTTTCCAACGGGGAAAATTCCGTTGGAATTACTGTTGGAATCACGAATTCCAACGAAAAAACAGCAGATTCCAACGGATTTTGTGCCGTTTGAATTTGACAGTTTTCTTGTAGTGTGAATTATAGTTATGTTATGAGTTGACCCGTCTGACGTAACATAAATTGTGAGACGATGTCATATAAAACTCACTCTTTCTTTTTGACATGTCAGATCAATTTGTCTTGGCTGCCACTAAACAAAATTAATCATGAACTCAATTATGATTAACAAAATTAATCATAAAAGGCTATATATATATATATATATATATATAGTGACACTTGTGTGCCCCGGGGGCACGGTGCCCCCAACTTAACCTATTATATAGTGTTATATATATATATTCTACATGTATATATCATATGTATACTCTTTAAGTATCATATATATACTCTTATATACATATGATACTAGTAGAGTATATGTATAACACCAAGAAATGTAACACCTGTAGAATATATATATATATATATATATATATATAAAACACCTGAAAAGCATATGATAACACCTAGATTTGTGCCCCTATATGCCCCAGGGGTATATAAGTTTTGTCCATATATAATACATATATATATATATATGTTCTGATGCATTTATTTCTAATCTTGACATTTTGATGATTCTTGAAAAGTACTTGAACTGAGGAACTCAGATTTGGGTTAAATGCAAAAAAATAATTTAAAAGTTTACATTTTTTTCAATTTGTAACCTAATTTTTTTTTCTCGATTGTAATCTAATCTTCCAAAATGTATCTAGTTCCAAATTTTTCGGTAAAGTGGAGATCACATGACATATATGTGACTTAACCTTTTCACTTTGTAACCTATACTTTATTGGTTTCATCTAATTGCAACCTGATTTTTTTTTAATTTAATTGCAACCTCAAGTTTTGAAATTTATCAAAATGTATCCTAAATCAGAAGTTGCAATTGGATAAAAAAAATAAAGTTTGGGTTGCAAAGGGAAAAAATTAACTCATATGTTGAAAAAATGATTTAGGTTGCAATCAAATAAACTCTAGAAGACTATGCTGCAATCGGAAGATGAATGTTTGGATTGCAAAGTGAAAATGTTCTATACTTTTGTTGTATTTTACATTTACCCTTTTAGATTTTGGGACCAAAATCTTGATGAGTTTCATGTCTTTGATTAAAATTACATAAATAATTAACAGAGTAGAATAATATTGTTTATTTTGTTTGTGAATTAGAATAATTATATTTTTAGAATTTTATATTTATTTAAACCTTTGTTTTATTGACAATATAGTGGAAGCTAATACCAAATTGAAAGCAAGTTTTTGCGGAAAATTTGACTAATTGTATGCTTAGTAAAATAATGTTAAATCTTTTGGAAATTGGTTTTGAAATGTTAATATTGATCTTTTTTTTTTTTTTTTGGGATGTTATGATGTTTTAGGGAAAAAAGGTTTTCTTGATCCTTTATGTTTGGTTCATTAAATTATAGTATTAATTGAGACATGTTAAATGAATAAAACAAATTTTTAATTAAAAAATTTCAGTGTTTTTCAATTTAAAATGATGTTAAAAATTAAAATTCATATTAAAAAGTTGGCAAAAACTTTTATACACTGGTTGTATGGATTTGGGATCCGTGCAACCGGGTCGACCCGTTCACGCGCCTCCCACGCGCCTGCACGCGCTCCCACGCGCTGAACACTTGTGCTGAAGCTCATCCAAAATTCGCTCCAATAGACCAATCTTTGTGTATAGTTAAACTAACCTTTGTGTATAGTTAGACCAACCATGTGTAAGTATATCTAACTATATACAAAGGTATGTCTAACATATATAAATGTTTGTTTAACTATATGTAAAAGTATGTCTAACATATACAAAGGTATGTCTAAGTATACATAAAAGTATGTCTAACACAACGTAAATGTATGTCTAACATAACGTAATGGTATGTGCCAAAATTCAAAAATCAAGCCAAAAAAAGACAAGGCATGAAATCTGGGCAGAACTGGTATGTTTAACATAGCTTAAAGGTATGTCTAACATAACCTATTGGTATGTGATTTTTTTCAAAAATCATGTGCGAAAAAAAAAGGTGCGGTCCCCTCGACCCGGATCCGACCCGGGTGCATGGATCTAAGATCCATGCACCTGATTTACAAGAGACCTACTCTAAAAAGTTACCTTTGCTATAACCCATAGTAGGTAAATAGACTAAAAAACATTAAATTTTAAACATAGAAGACTAAAAATAAAAAGGTGAAAGATAAAAAACCAAAAGTTCAATGAACCAAACTTAAAGGATAAAAATCTTTTTTCCCCTCATATTTTATTAAAAATTTACCTCCTAGCGAGTTTCAACTATATTCGAAGCTTATTGGATTGAAGGGAAAGACAACAACAATCACCATTGAAGAGCTTGGACAAGAAGCAAAGGTTCCGAAAAAAGTGCATAAATATAAGGTGGTGATGATAGGGTTTTGATCAAAGTTTTTGCAAATTTGTAGTTTTTTATTTTCCATTTGATAATATGAAATTACTCCCCATTTTAAATGTAGACATAGTTAAGCCGAATCATGTACGTTCTGGTGTTGATATTGAGGTGTTGATATTGAGATTATTTGTTATTTCATTTCTTCTTGTTTTTGTGAAGTGGATTGCAAAGTGTTGCTTGAAGGGTTTCAATTGACACATAGTGACACATTTTCATGTTTCGACAAACACGTAATATCTTTTAGTTATGCTAGCAAAACATTTATATTATGTGAATAGTACCATTATATATAGGACTAGGCAATACCTTTAAGCTGATGTATTAATACATTCAAGTTGATGTATCAATTTCTTTATGCAAGTTACTCCCTCCGTCCCACCTTATTTTGCCTACTTTCCACTTTTGCTTGTCCCAACTTATTTTGCCAGCCCCAAAATGGCAAAAAAAAATTTACGACCTTACCCCTTCATTTCTTTCATTTTACAAAATTACCACTCAAATTATACTTTTAAATTTTGTTTATCTTTCCTTAATCTATTTTAATGCTACCTAACACTTATCTTAATTAATGATCCAGTTAATCAAAAACAAAGCCCACTCAAATTATACCCCTATCACTCTTCGTCTCTCTCTATCACACATTTCTGGAATCTTCATCTCCATCTCTCTCTCTCACACATTTCTGGAATCTTCATCTCCATCTCTCTCTATCTCCGAAACCCTAATCTCCCACTGTGCGCCGTTCCCATTCCTACTGCGCCATTTCTGGAATCTTCATCTCCATCTCTCTCTCTATCACTCTTCGTCTCCATCTCTCTCGATCTGAAACCCTAATCTCCCACTGCGCCGTTCCCATTTCTGGAATCTTCATCTCTCTCTCTCTCTCTCTATCACTCTTCGTCTCCAAACCCTAACTCCTTTCGATTCCCTCATCGATGCTCTATGAAACCCTAATGATTTGCTCGCCGAAACCCTAAATCTATGGCCGCCGAAACCCTCTACATGTCTTCTTCCTCCTAAATCTGTGGCCTCTGGAAAATCTGTCAGTTTCTTGTCCAAAACCCTCGTCGAAACCTTCTACCGATTCTGTGTCCCTTTCTTGGCCGAATCGAGTGGTGATTTCTGAGTTTTGTGGCCGATTCGAGAAGGTTTAGGGGGTTTGATGGTAGATCCGAGAAGGGAAGAGGGTTTCGTGCTAGGGTTGTGGAAGGGAAGATGAGTTTCTGGGCGATTCGAGTTGGGACGAGGGTTTCTTGTCCGAATCTGAGTTTGAAGGGGGTTTTGTGGCCGATTCGGAGGAAAGCTTCGTGGCCGAAACTCCCCTTGAAGGAGATGGGATTGCTCTCCCTCAAGGGATCGAGGTACCCTCCTTCTGCAGTGAATATGATGTGGATCCAGATTTGGTTGCTTTTAAAACTGAGTGTTTGGCTATCTGGGCACCCTCAGTTCGAAAGGTTAAAGTACTCCAAACCTCTTGTGTATTTGATTCATGCTTGCTGTTTCTGTGATGTTTCTGTGTTGTTTATGATGATTTCTGAGTTTGCTGATGACTGAGAATGATAAGAATGGATGCTGCTTTTTATGTATGTGAATGTGTTGCTTATGATGATTCCTTTCTGTGATGAAGTGTCTACACTTCTGAGAATGGTTGGAATGTATGCTCTGAATTTCTGATGCATGTTTTTATGCTGATTTCTGAGTTTGCTGAAAGGCTGAGAATGATGAGAATGGATGCTGATTTCTATGTATGTTAATGTGTTGTGCTGATTCTGTGATGAAGTATACACTTCTGAGAATGGTGAGAATGTATGTTGAACTTATGATGCTTGCTTTTATGTTGATTTCTGAGTTTGCTGAAAGGCTGAGAATGATGAGAATGGATGCTGATTTCTGTGTATGTTAATGTGTTGTGCTGATTCTGTGATGAAGTCTACACTTCTGAGAATGGTGAGAATGTATACTGAACTTATGATGCTTGCTTTTATGATGATTTCTGATTATGTGATGACTGCTGGAGTCTGTCCAGTGTGTTTGAAAGACTGCTGGAGTCTGTCCAGTTTATTTGAATGACTTGTGATGATTCCTTTCTGCTGATTTTTGATGTGAATGCATGGTAGCTACCTCAAAGCTGCCCAACAGTTATCTGTTGTCTCTGTGAAAAAAAATGACATAGTGTTGCATGTTGTAGCTTGTCATGGTCTGTTTTAGGACTACCATGCATTGCTGCCATCTCACCTTTAATATGAAAAAACCCAATGATGAAATCTTTCTAAGGGAAAATAAAACTGACATAAAATTAAACTGATTTAATTGTTTACAGTTTAAGCAAAAGGTACACTGCATGTGTTTACACTGTAAACAAAAAACCAGATTGTCAAAATGCATTCTAAGCCTACTTTATATGTACCCTAACTTTGTTAGAATACCCCCAATATCATAAGATTCAGTGGCTACTTCATTTGCTAAGAGAAAGTCTATTGCTTGCCTTACTACTTGCTCATCCACTTCAAGTGTCAATGGCAGTGAGCCATTTCTTTCTTGTGCTGCCTTTCCAATGTGAGGCAGCTTGTAATTGTTACCTTCATTTACCTTTAAAATGTCAACTATGCATGTTTGTAGTGTTAGAAATATGTTGTTCAATTTTAGATGCTCTAGTTCTTCAAATGATTGAAGAACATTAGCAACCAAGTCATCAACGTTGTAGGATCTTGTTTCAATCTGCAAGGATTGAATAGCCCTGAAGTACCCTAAGTCCAACACATTAGTGTCTGGTGAATTTGGTGGTTGACACATCAACTGTATATCAAATCCATCTTGCATGACAGTCATCCTGAAATCTGGGTCCATATTGCTTATATGAGGTCTTGCATTGTCTTGTTGGATGATGATTTTTTTACTTGCATTTGCTGGCCACTTGGCCTTAATTGCTGGGAGTATCTGTGTTATGCCATGTGATGAAACAATAACAGCAAACAATTCACCATAAACTGTGTTAGTAATGTCACCAAAGCAGCCCAATAGTTAATCAAAACCGTAGGGCAGTTTTTAGGAGACTTACATAACACATTAAGTGATGAAAATTTGTGTGTTTTGAGTTACCTTTTCGAAAAGACAGCTCTTAATCACTTATTTGTTTATGGAGTCAATTAGTTTTGTAACCATTGCACCCCTTGGTCTGTTTGCTGACTTTCTGATGGCGGGAAGTTGTTGTGTGAATGGGAAAATTTCAATCTTCCCATCAAACAACAACTCCCCTTGTTCTGTGTATTGTGACCTTGCCACAGCAAGCCATAAACATGACTTTTGATATGAAACGCTTACTTTTACAAGCCCTGTATGGATCATCCTCTGTACTTAGCTTATAAGCCCTTTCACTTGTCCGTTGCATATAGAACCACTTCTCATCTATATGAACTACGTTATGCATTGATTCAAAGCTGATCTTGTTGCTCATATGTTTGTGCAAGAAACATAGGCTGGATTTGATTCTGCTCACCTTATTTGAATCTGTCAATGCTGGTTTGATTGCATTTGTATGTGCTTTAAGTTTACCCGATTTGACGCACCTCCCCACTTCTGATTTACTGACTTGAAGCTCTGTTGCTAACCTCCTTATTGTGCCTCTTTTGGAGAAGGGAATGACTTTAATGGCTTCCTCATCAAACTGTTTAAGTTGAGATGAAGTATGACGTGACCTTTCAGGAAAAGAAATAGGCTGCCCCTCTGAAATTTGCTTCCTTGCAGCTTGCCATATGAGTCGGACGGTACGAACGGACACTCCAAATGATGCTGCGACTTTTACAGTGATGCCATTATTCAAAACGCCGTTTTTATTGTTTACGAGAAGCCGCTGAACTATTAGAAGTCGTGCTGATGGAGTTATATTTGTTCCTTTTCAGTTGTTTGTCATTTTCCTTAAATCTGCAATTTTGTGTTGTTTTGGGTTGTTGGTTGTTGAAGATGCATTGAATGCATATGGTCTTGTATTTATAGAACTATAGGATTTGAATTTGCTTCTGATTTAGTGGGAAATTTGAATCTTTGCTGTAAAGATCATCCTCTGTAATTTTTTCAGATTTGGTGGGAATTTTTCTCACCTGAAAATTTTAAGCAGCGCAGCTTTATGGAAATTTCTCTTATGCAGTTTTTATTTTATTTTATCTGCATTTTTTAGTTTACAATTAACATACTAATCAACTTCCTAATTAAAGTGAAAAAAAGCATAAACTTAAACATCCAATCAACAGTCAACTGTATTTTCTTAGGATCCGTGCCGGTTAAAGTAGACAAAATAAGTGGGGACGGAGGGAGTATATTATTAATTAATACCTTTACCTAATACAAGCTATAATCCTCATGTCATATTTCAATTAAAATAAGTTAATATCTCTATGTAAATGATATATAACTATTGATACCTTTGTTTAATATGAGTGATATCTTTATGTAGCGAAGTTTAATAATAATAAAAAACTTATATATAATTTGCGTAAATCCCGAGCTGACCCTCTATGTAGAGTAGTGATTCTCTCGTATAATATCAGTGATACCTTAATATATAGCGAAAGAAAAATTTATATTTAAATTGTAAGGATCAGGTATAATAAAGTTTATATATATATTTTTCACACATTTTTTAACTAAAAGATAAAAATTACCCTAAAAATGGCTAAAAATATATATGTAAAAAAATCTTGTAAATTGGTGGTATAAATAGTAGCCATTTGCGCTTTTCAAACAAAACACGGTCCCTTGAATCTCTCTCGCCTCCTCCATTTGAATCTCTGTCTCTTGAGTTCTCCCAAATCGAGAGAGAGAGAGAGAGAGAGAGAGAGAGCAGGCTTCTTCAATGGCGTTCATATCTTTCCTCGGTAGACTGCTCTTCGTCTCCGTCTTCATTCTCTCCGCTTATCAGGAGTAAGGGCTGCTACTTCTTTCTCACTCTCTCAGATCTGCTCTTCTTTGTGAATCCTATCATGCTTCATTGTGTTTCTTCTGCGCGTATCTCTCATGATTATGTCTTCCCAATTTTGAATTCCCAATAGTTAGAAATAGGAAAGATAGGTTTTGTTTGTTTTTCAGAATTAAGCTGAGATTTCAAGTGGTTTTGCTTGATTGGATCTTGAGGCTTCATGATTAGTCCAGTGCTTGTTACTTGAGCTTGATTGATGATAAACGAACTAGTATTGTCAGATTCTTTTGAGTTGGATTGGATGCTTTTTTTACTTCAGTATCAGTTTATCAATGCTCATCTCTGAGATTTTGCTTTCCTATTTATTGTGAGGGATCTGTTTTGTTTGATGATAATAGTGAATTGATGTTCAATAATGTGAAACTTCCAACAGTTGAGTTATCTTATGTTTCAATTTTGCTCCATTGTATCTATAGTCTAATCTTGCCTTTTGGAATGATGATTTGTGCGTAAATAGGATTCGGCTGATTACGGTTCTTTACACTCAAGATTTCATTTTGGATAACTTTCTATTGTTGTTGACCATAAATAGATCCGATACATCTTCGCTTTATTCTAAATTTTGGAGGGAGATAAGCAGTTGGTGGGCTTATTAGCTTACCCATTTCACCCACTTCCTCATTTCTCTCATCTCACTTTACAATTTAGAAGATTATAAGTCGGAAATATATAGGATCCAAATACTGAAACGTATACTATTATATGCTAGTGTTCTGAAACTGATGGTTGTTTCTTAAGGATATGATTAAATATCTCTAAATTTAGGACTATATAATGGATAAAATAGTTTCTGAAATTTTGTTCAGATGATATTTGTATCATGTCTTTAGTATCGCATATTTTGCTAATTTGGAGCTGAGGTTATTCCTCGTTGTTATCTATCTTATTCTGTTTACAACAAGAGGGAGGGCAGTTTACTGTGACTTGCATCCTACTGTGTTTGTTGGTGGAATCATTCCACTATAGAACTACAATTCCAAGGGAAAGGAAACGGCCGATCTAGCAGGACATTTTATTCTTAAAAAAAAGAATCTTTGGATGGTTCTTGGTTTTGATCTTTGGAACTCTTTTTTTGTTGACTTGTTGACTAGTGGTTCGATTAATGATGGGATGTGGACCAAGAAAAAATTAAGTATGTTCTTTTTGCTATTTTCTTGTATTTGCTCATCTGAAATTGCTATTGGATGTTCTATGGAGGAGAGAACTGAGGTTTGTAATTGGTTGGTGGTTCTACTAAAGTGCAGGTTGTGAAGACTCATTAGATGTTAATAGCACCCCTTATGTTAAATTCTTGTGTATTAATTAATGAAAAGTCAATTCCTTTTCTCACTACACGATTTGAGTTTTAGTGATTCATCAACTCTGACAATTGCACCACGATTTATTCATATTATTTCTATATATGAAGATGGCACAATAAAGATATCTTGATCTCTGATCACTCTATTTGCTTTATTACTTTCTTATGCATCCTTGCTTTAACTGTAGATTCACTGAGTTTGGAGTTGATGGTGGGCCAGCTGTGAAGAATTTGGAGCCAAAGTTCAGTGTATTCTCCAAGCATGTTACAGCCCAAACTGGGGTTCAAGTTCCTCATGTAGAAGTGAGTTGCTAATATTTGTTCAACCTTGTATATCTAACCATAGAAACACATCTATTACCTCACTTTCAGTAACTTTGAACAATTATGACTTCAGTTGAAACATTTGATATTGGGTGCCATAATTATGAAAGCTCTCGGAAGCCTACTGTTCATCTTTGGCAGCTCTTTTGGTGCTTTTCTCCTGGTACGTCTGTTCTCCCAAGTATTGTTTAGTCATTGATTTGTGAGTTTATCATTGTTATTGATTGCTTCACTCATCTCCTCTACTCATAGCTGCTGCATCAAGCAATCTCAGCTCCCATCCTGTACGACTTCTACAACTACGATGCTGATAAGAAAGAGTTCGCTCAGCTCTTTGTCAAGTTTACACAGGTGAATATATTCTGTCATGAAACAAGTTTTTCCCCATTAGCTGGTATTGATTTGAACAGTGCTTCATTATTCATTAATCGGAGTTAATCATATACCTTACTATTTTTGACCAGAATCTGTCGTTGCTTGGAGCACTGCTCTTCTTCATCGGAATGAAGAACTCAATGCCAAGGAGATCACCAAGGAAGAAGGCTGCTAAAGCAAAAACAAATTAGGATATCCAGTTATCATCTATAATTGTTTTGTCAGTTTACCTGATCATTATAGGGATCAGTTTTTGTTAGGTTTTTATCCCCACAACAGTGCAAGAATTTTTTCTATGCCTTAATTTCCAAATTATGTTAATCATGCATGGTGTAACTTGAGATTCTCAAAATTAGTTAGACCTCAGATGTTAACTTCATGGTAAAATTGGATTCTTCTTTGATTTTCCTGGCTCATCCGTTTCATTATGGGATCACCAAATTCCGACTTCCCGGCAAATTGCTCTGTTACGAGATCTGGTTTTATAAATGCTACACCTGATGAGTAAGCGAATTAATGAGGCTTCGTACATTACCTACGTCTAGGTCTATAGGGTGTTTGGCTAAACTTTTTTGAAAGAGCTTATATAAGGTCTTACATTCCCGTAAGATGATTTTTAGAGCTTATAAATTGTTTAATTTTAGTTTAGAAATAAGTTGTTTACTGTTTGAATAAATGAGATGGTGGAGCTTATAAGACGTTAGTAATGATGATCAACTTTGAAGGTGCACGAAAAGATTTTATATGAAATAAGTTGAGATTTTCTTACTTTAAAAAAATGTGCTTATAAATTCCGTAACGTCTCATAACTACATATATGTGATTGTTAGTTGACCTGATCACCATCTTATCTCTCTTGAATTTAGTCTTGCATAATTATAACTCCAATTATTTTCCATAACCAATCAATAAAGGGACCACAAGACTGAATAATTGAATGGTGTGTTTCACTTCATCTACAAGTCAAAGTATGCAACTAAAAATATCTACTTTGTTATCAGTATGCATATAAGCATCTTGTAGATGAACAAGAAGAAGAGAGGATCATGGCAGCCATTGCAGAAAACACAGATTTCGACACGATCAAGTTTGATCGTGCACGAGAATTGAAAGCTTTCGATGAGACTAAAGCCGGGGTGAAGGGACTAGTCGATGCAGGAGTGGAGAAGATCCCTCAAATCTTCGTTCTCCCACAAGACATGCTCACTCAAACAGGTGATCATATTGCTACTGCCAAGGCGAATTTCAGCATTCCAGTGATCGACCTTCAATGCATCGGTAGTGATTCCAAGATTGTGGAGAAGATCAGGCATGCATCCGAGAAATATGGCTTCTTCCAGGTGGTGAACCACGGGATTCCAGTGAGTGTACTGGAGGAAATGCTTCGTGGGGTGCGTAGGTTTCACGAGCAAGACACAGAGACGAAGAAGCAGTTCTATACGCGCGATGTTACACGAAAATTTGTGTACAATAGCAACTTTGATTTGTATACTGGACCATCTGCTAACTGGAGGGACACTTTCTTCTGCTGCATGGCTCCAAATCTTCCTGCACTTGAAGAGTTGCCAGATGCATGTAGAGATATTCAAGTTGAGTATACTAAACATGTAATGAGATTGGGTGTTGTGTTGTTCGGGTTACTCTCCGAGGCTCTAGGTCTTGAAGCCGGTCGGCTAGCAGAGATGGGGTGCAGCTAACGGGCTTACTTTAGTGGGACATTACTATCCAGCGTGCCCACAGCCAGAGCTAACAATGGGAGGTAGCAAGCACAGTGATGACGGATTTCTCACCGTGCTTCTACAGGACCAAATCGGAGGTCTCCAAGTGTTTCTTGAGAATCAGTGGATCGATATCCCTCCGGTGCCGGGGGCTCTTGTGATCAACATCGGAGATTTGCTACAGGCAAGTTGATTCATTCTATTTGTTTTGTGTTTGTGCTTTTGTTATAGCTAGGGTTCGGAAAAATAACCAATCCCATAGAAATATCGTATTTACCATACTGAAAAATATTGAAAGTTTTGGTATGGTAATATAAAAATTTGGGTATTTCGGGAGATATATAATATATTGGAATACCGAAAAATATTAATTTGAAATACACACTCCAAATTAATATATAACAAAAGAATGATTCTGCATTTCAGTATCATAGTAATTTGGTATATGGTTAATAAAGTTAATAATTCTCATTTCAATATAATGATATTTTCGATATATAGATAAACTTTGGTATATTGAAGTTCAGCACTATACAATATGAAATATGTGTTGTATAGAAATTTCGACATAGAAATTTTTTCGATAGAGTAAGTCTCTTGTGAATCAGGTGCATGGATCTTAGATCCATGCACCCGGGTCGGATCCGGGTCAGGGGAGACCGCACCCTCTTTTTTTTTTTTTGGCTCATAATTTTTGAAAAAAATCACATACCAATATTATATGTTAGACATACCTTTATGTTATATTAGACATACCTTTAAGCTATGTTAAACATATCAGTTCTGCCCAGATTCCATGCCTTGTCTTTTTTTGGCTTGATTTTTGAATTTTGGCACATACCACTACGTTATGTTAGACATACCTTTACGTTGTGTTAGACATACCTTTATGTATACTTAAACATACCTTTGTATATGTTAGACATAATTTTGCATACAGTTAAACATACATTTATATATGTTAGACATACCTTTGTATATAGTTAGACCTACCTACACATGGTTGGTCTAACTATACACAAAGGTTGGTTTAGCTATACACAAAGGTTGGTCTATTTGAGCGAATTTTGAATGAGCTTCAGCACAAGTTTTCAGCGCGTGGGAGCGCGTGCAGGCGTGTGGGAGGCGCGTGAACGGGTCGGATCAGGTGCATGGATCCATGCACCTGACTCATAAAAGTTTTTGCCATTTCGATATAGCAAAAGAATTTCAGTATGATATACCTTACCGAACCGGTCCTAGCCAAGTTAGGCTTGCCCTAAGTTTATACTAAATTTAATTTTGATAAAAATCTAGATTGGATTTGGGCCATTTAACTTTACGAGTATTAGCACATGCGTCGCATGTGGAGGATGAATTATTTAAATCAAAAATATTATTATCTTAAATAATAATTTTCTTATAAGGATATACAATATATATTAAATTCAATTAAATTAAAAACAATGTATAGTAAATTAGAGTCCTACTCATAATAGAACTCTATATGATTTTGGTTTAGAATTCTTTTGAAAAATTATTTAATTATGAAAATCATAAATGACTATTATAACCTTAAATAAAATCTCTAATAAGGATATATTAGGCAATTCATATTTTGTAAGAAATATTCATACTTTTATATAGGTAATAGATATTGAGCTGTCCCACCTTGATTTTAGGCCTATCTTGCTACGCATTCGAGAAAAGGAAAAAAAATTCATGTTTCAAATTAAAGTAGGTCTTACGTGAGACGGTCGAGACTTTATGTGAATGGAGTTCATATGAATCTATAAGGTAAATCCTTCCATTTAATATGATCAATCAATGTCTGTCTCATATATGACCACAAAAAAACTTCATCTCACCTGAGGCTCATTTGAAATGGTCCCACATGAGTTTTTGTGTTCAAATTCGTGATCGTAGAGAATCAATCATGTCATGTTCTTGCATTGTATTGCAGCTTATATCAAACGACAAGTTTAAAAGCATAGTGCATCGTATAATAGCAAATCGAGAAGGTCCAAGAATATCGGTGGCGAGCTTCTTTAGCACGTCTGTGATGCCATCTTCGATCAAGTATGGACCAATGAAGGAGTTGTTATCAGAAGATAATCCCCCAAAGTATAGGGAAACCACTGTACAAGAGTTTGTTTCTTATTCTCTCTCTAAAGGCCTTGATGGCATTTCACGCTTGCTGCATTTCAAGATTTGAACTTGATCAAAGTGTTTAGATTATGTGATCATGTGTTTGAGCCAAGTATTTGATGGAACATTTGAAGAATAGTTATGCAATCTATTTTGGTTTGAAATGTGGGGTGTTTTGCCCTACTTTGGTTAAGAATTGGGATATCAATTTCGATTTTGCTTAAAAAGTATTATAGGTTTGCAATTCGAAAAATTCACGAATTTTGTTTGGTGATTTTTTTTTTGCAAATTAGGAAAATGACCGTATACTAGATTTGTCTTTGATATTAATACATGATTATAAGGATAACATGATTATAAAATATCTCAATTGAGAAAATATGGGAGTTGACGGCAAGAGAAAACCACGTAAAAAAAATTGACATAAAAACTTGTGTGAGACGGTCTTACGGATAGTTTCAACGGAAGATATATCTTTTACCCATTAACCAAATCAATTTTCACAAATTTATATGTGAATTACGAAATGTGGGTTGTGGATTGACGCATCCCACATAGAATAGTCCGTGAGATGGTCTCATATAGGATTTGTGCTAAAAAATCAATACAAAAACTCATGTGTATATGTGGCATCGTGCGAAGGTTACACTTAAGTAGAAAAAAACATACTTATAATTGAAAAAGACTAAAGACATACTTATAATTGAAAAACACATACTTGAAATATATGTGGAATATATACTTATAGTTGAAAAACACATGTTTATACCTGTAAAAGACATTTATATCTTGTCGCATGTGAGACGGTCTCACCAGAAACCAACTAAAATATGGCAAATGCTGCTGTGCACCAGGTGCACGGATCTGGATTGGTGCAACTGGGGCGATCCGACCCGGATCCGCGCACCTGGATTTTCTTTTTTTTTTTCCTTTTTTTTTCGCTTCAGGTTGTTACCTTTATGTTGTAAAGATGTGACCTTTACGTTATATAAGTGTGACCTTTATGTATAAATGTTATGACCTTTATGTTCAGTAACTTAGGAAAAAAATGAAGATTTTCAGGTTTTTTCGCTTCAGATTAAGACCTTTATGTTGTATTGTTGTAACCTTTATGTACAAATATTATGACCTTTATAATCCATAACTTTGAAAAAAATTGAAATTTTCAAAATTCAGTGCATTTTAAGGATGAATATATGTGCAGCTAATATTTCATAAACGTAAATATGTACAAATTTTGTTAAAATTCTTCATTTTTTTCTAAGTTAGAGTATATAAAGGTCATTACATTTATACATAAAGGTCACACTTATATAACATAAATGTCACATGCATATAACATAAAGGTAACAACCTGAAGTGAAAAAATAAAATTAAAATAAAATAAAATAAATAAAAGTGTGCGGATCCGGATCGACCCGGACCCGATCCGAATTGTACATACACCAGTTGCACAGGAGACTAACTCCTAAAATATTAATTTATTTACTCAAACTAGTTGTGTATTAATCCCACCACTGTTGTATGATATGTGACAAATATTTAAAACAACAACGACTAGAAATATTACTATTTTTTCAAAATATGTTATACCATATGAGTTATGATATTACGCACATGGGTTAGTTTATAGTATATTTCAAACTTGACTAATTTCAAAATTGAATTTTCTCATGAAATTTCCCTCAAACTAGGGAAAAAAGAAAGAGGAAAGCAAATTGTATTTTGTTACCTAACCCATTTGTATTTTGTGGATCCCAAATTGCCACATCAACCTCATCCTTTTAGAATTATTTAAAGTTGCGATTTTGTAAGAATAATTTAAAATGAATTAAAAAAAGAGAGAATTTTAAGTCCAAACAAATATCTTTAGGCTAGAACTATAGACACCACACAAATTACCAAGAGCACCACACATTTTTATTATAAAAATTAATTTTGTATGAAAAGACTCAAATACCCTTTATTAAAACATCAACTACTAAGGGCACCCACACAAAAAATGAAATTTGATATGAAGTATATTAAGGGCACCACACTCCCTCTTCTTCTCTTCAAACCTTCTTCTCCATTAACACTTACGAAAATTCCAAGCAACATTCGGTTGATTCATTCTTCATTTTCGTCACTTGTTTGGTTGATTTTTTGTAGAAATTTGTATACATATCTCTAGGGTTTGTTATGGGTTGGTGAATCAAGAGTTTAATTTGATGAATTTGTGTGCAAAAAATGCTGTTTTTGGGCGAATTTCTTGAAAAAATCGAACAATGTTTGAAAATTCATACACGATTCGGCCCTGGTCGAAAAGCGCAACGGAAAGCGGCCGGGCCTGCCGAACGCACAACATGGTGCGCGGCCAAGACAGCTGAAGACGCTGGCGGGCCCGCGGCCAAGGTAGCCGAACGCGCAGGGGCGCACGGCCTGGCTGCCTGGTTTGGCAGAGGCGAGGGGGCGGGGGGGGGGGCGGGGTTATTTTTTGCAGAGGGGAGGGGGTGGGGGACGAGGGCTGACGGGCGGCGGCGGACTAGAGTTGGGCAGGCGTGGGAGTGGGCTAGCTGGGCTGAGGGGGGACAGGGGGGCGGCGGCTGGGCTGGTGTTGGATTTGGGTGGGGGTGGGTGCGGCGGGGGTTGTCCTGGAGATGGAGAAGAAGGGTTTCATTTACTCTTTTTTTTTTTTTTAAATAATTTTTATTTTTAATAAAGGATATTTTAGTCTTTTCATATTTTTTTAAATTGTACTCCCTCCGTCCCCTCTTATTTTGCCTACTTTGACCGGCACGGTTCCTAAGAAAAAACTGTTTGACTTTGATGTGATGTGTTATTTTAATATTTTTGAGTGGTAATTTTGTAATTAATGTGTGCTTTTTGAGTGCAAAAGTTGTAAAATGAAAGAAATGGAGGGGTAAGGAAGTAAATTTTTCTTTGCCATTTTTGGGTTGGTAAAATAAGTTGGGACAAACAAAAGTGGAAAGTAGACAAAATAAGGTGGGACGGAGGGAGTATTAAAAATGTGTGTGGTGCTCTTAGGAGATTGTGTGGTGCTTTTAGTCCCTCCCTATCTTTATTTCATGTTCACTCGTTTAATATTTTAAAACAAGAACAACTACCCATTATTAATAAACACATGATACGCATAAACACAATAAAACATTAAATATAATCGAGGATCCAATAAATTGATCAGACTTATTAAAACACTGAAATAGAATCGAGGATCCAGCAAATTAGTCCACACCATCAATCATTTCCACAATATAAATCCACTAAATTCTCCATCAGTGTAGTGTACGGTGTAAATTATAGAAATTCAACAAAATGGCGAACCTCCCCAGCTCCGACCGAGAAAGCGAGCTAAAGGCCTTCGACGCCACCAAAGGCGGCGTCAAAGGCCTAGTCGACGGTGGCATAACCACGGTTCCAAGAATCTTCATCAACCCACAAAGCAATTCAGACAAGAACCTCAAACCTCCGACCAGATCATCATTCCCAGTGATCGACATGAATGGCATCGACGAAGATGGAGTGCGGCGCAAGCTAGCAGTGGAGGCGATCGGGGAGGCGGCGTCGACGTGGGGCTTCTTCCAACTTGTCAACCATGGAATTGCAGACAGTGTGTTGCAAGAAATGGTGGATGGTTGTAAGAGATTCTTCGAACAAGATGATCATGAGAGGAGAAAGTGGTATACACGCGATTTGAGCAAAACTGTTGTTTATAATAGTAACTTTGATTTGTATAGTGCACCATTTGCAAATTGGAGAGACACTGTTTATTGTGAAATGGCCCCACGTTTTCCATCTCCTCATGACTTGCCAACAGTTTGCAGGTAACTTTTTTTTTTTTTTTGGGGTGAATTTTAGTTTTGGTTCCGTATGTATGATCGTTTCCGTTTTTCAACAACTAAGCATGTATATGTTTTTCAATTTTGATATGATATATTTTAATTTTTCACAATTTTGATCTTTTATGTTTGAGTCTCTTCCAATTTTAGTCAAGTTTTCCAGTTTTGATCATGATGTATGTCTGAATTTTTTCCAATTTGAATCCAATTTTGATACGATGGTGTCGGGAAATCTCACGTGACATTGACGATTTTGATAATTCTGACCAAAATTGAATTTTTTTTGAAACATATTGGATCAAAATTGAAAACTTGTCTAAAATTGGAAAAAATGGAAACATATATACAAGACCAAAATTGAAAAATGTAGACTTAGTTGTCGAAAAATGTAAAAGATCTTAGATCAAAATTGAAATTAACCATTTTTTATGATTTTCAAGATTTTTCTTTTCAATTTTTAATTTATTTTATGATGTTGGTTAATTTGTTAGTGATATTCTTGAGGATTGGTTTGTGGGTTGAGATTTTTTTTTTTAGAAATATTTGGATAAAGATGCTGATTTTTTTTTTTTTTACACAAATTTATCGATTTAATTTGGCTTGATTTTAGTAATATAGGAAAACATCTTTTTAACCATGTTTTCGAAGGGTATTTTAATCTTTTAATGCGATATCCTACTTTGGTGGCTTTTTAGGAAGTCGATGTTCGGAGAGAATAGGGAGGGGCTATCCACACCCAAACAATACTAAATACATTTTAAAAAACCGTAATTTTATAATTGTACGTTTTCGAGAATTGAGGTGTGTTTAGTATTTTATGGGTGTGTATAAACATTGAGAGAAAGTCGTACTTTAGAAATCATGCATGTAGGTTAGTTGCACCTAATGTTTGCTCGAAAGTGTAATATGGCACCATTTGTTTTTTTAAACTTAATTACATTATTTACATTTAAATTTAAGATACCTTTCTCTTGAATTTTAATGTATTTGTAACCATGCATTTTCTAATTTCGTGAACATATATTTGTAAATCTATTTGGTTGTGTTTTGAAATAGTTATGGATTTCTACTTTGGAAGCCAAAGAAGAGTAGTTAAGTTCCATTGTATTGCATGATTATGTTTTTGGATTTTGCAGAGATATAATGCTTGAGTACACAAAGCATGTTTTGAGACTCGGACAAAATTTGTTTGAAATGTTATCGGAGTCGCTCGGTCTCAAAGCTGATCGCCTTGGAGATATGAAATGCGGGGAAGGGCTTGCTATCATGCTCCATTACTATCCGGTGTGCCCTCAGCCGGAGCTAACCATGGGCACGAGCCAACATGCCGATAGTGACTTCTTGACGGTGCTTCTAAACGACCAAGTAGACGGCCTCCAAGTTCTCTACCAAAACGAGTGGGTTGATGTTCCCCCAGTGCCTGGAGCTCTGGTGGTGAATATCGGAGACCTTCTTCAGGTGAGCCGTTTTATCCTAACATCTGAAAGGTTTGATTCTGAATGAACTTACGAGGTTGTGTTTGGATGGAGAGATTGAATTTCACAGTGGTTGATTTGTTGGTAGTGTTTAGATTGAAAAATTAATGAATTTGATGAAATATGCCATCATTTTCAATCTGAACTAATATTTGAGCAATTTGAATGGATGTAAAATGCACTCTAGTTTTGGTGGATTCGGAAATACATTCATTTCAAATCTTGTTTTGCAAATCACTCGATCCAGACATAACCCGATCACATTCCTTGAATCCTTGCAACTTCAAATGAGTGGTTTATTAGTGCAGAGCATTGAGTATTATAGACAATGAATTCAAAATCCATTTTTTTCACTGTAACTAATTTTTGAGCTATTTGAATTTGAATGAATCTTTAATGTACTTTAATTTTTGTAATTTCAAATCTTGTATTTCAAATCATTCAATCGAAACATAACTTTTTGTTCATTGTAGCTTGTTTCAAATGACAGGTTTATCAGTGCAGAGCACAGAGTGGTAGCGAATAAAGACCGTCCGAGAGTTTCAATAGCGTGTTTCTTCAGAAACGACCTAAATGCATCCACGAAGCTCTATGGACCGATCGAGGAACTCTTGTCAGAAGATAATCCGGCTAGATTTAGGGCAACTACCGTGAAAGAGTATGTCGATCACTTCAACACGAAGGGGCTCGATGGAACTTCTGCTTTGTCACGTTTCCGGATTTGAACTTCCACAAGTGTACTCGATATCATGTATTTTTGTTATAACATCTTTTGACTAGATTGATTCAAAAAAACCAAGGCTAGAACTTGCCATATATAGTTAGCAGCGAATTGCGTAAATTAGATAATACAATTACTCGTGAACTGTTCAAGATCGACTCGGAAAAAATAGAATAAGACTCGAAAATAATCGAGTAGCTTTTGATATCGAGTTCGAGCATATTAATATTTGGCTTGACAAGCTCGCGGGCCGCAAGCCTAATCAAGCATAACCGAACATATATCAAATTTACATTTTTGCCCTTATAAATTTTTCTTTTCAAAATTTTAAGGAATTCAATTTTATTTTATAAATATTTTTCAAGCACGAGTCAAGTTGATCTGAGCTTGAGTTATTTGTGGAATCATTGAGCTTGAATATTAAAAAGATAAACTGTGACTTCGCATCGAGCTTGAGTGAGTTTTAAAAGATAAACAAGTGTACATGTATACCTTATATTTTTGTGATATTACGTGTTACTTTATATCAAACTAGTGTGAGTCCCGTGTATCACACGATATTTTAATATTAATTAAGAAATTTGAACTTTTTATTTATAAATAAAATTAATTATTATTATTATTTATCATTAATTCTTAATTTAATTAGTATGTAAATTTAAATTTAATTATGTGAATTTTTTTAATTATCATTTAATGTCATTGCAAACATCAATTTTAACTAAAATGTTTGCATAAAATTTCATAATTATATTTAAAATTTTATTATCAATCATAATTATTAGAATCTTGTTATTCAATTATTATTATCTTATTAAATGCTCTATAATTATAATAAATTATAAATATTAAATGATTTAAATTGTAATTAAATAGGATTAATCAGAGAGAGACATGTGTCACTCTTGGTTATTCCTTTAGTATATATAAAGATGGTCATAACATATTTGTAATAGCTAGATAAATATATAACTAACATAATTAAAATATATAACTAACATAAAAAATATATAAAAGACATCATATAATATAAATATATATGATTAACGTAATTTTTTTTTTTTTAAAACGCTTGGGAGAGAGTACACAATTTTTCTTTTTAAGTACTTAAACACTTATATAGGATCAACAAAAAGATGACAAAACTTATATGCCCTTTGGGCACATAGGGGCACAGATCTAAATGTTATATACATGTTCTTCAAGTGTTATATATATACTCTATAGGTGTTATGTTTCTTGGTGTTATAAATATACCCTACAGGTATTATATGTATATAAGAGTATTCATATGATACCTGAAGAGTATATACATCATACATGTAGAGTATATATTTAACATCGTATGATGATTAATTTGGAGACATCATGTCCCTAGGACACACAAGTGTCACTCCAAAAAGATATATGCTTTATTTAGCCCAAAGGCAATTAGACTACCCACACTCATAACCTTCTTCAACCCAACTTAAAATAAAATATTAATTTCTCTCTCATCCACCTATTCAACCTACAATTCAACCTAACTTTATTTTTTTTATATCCACATCCACAACCCAACTCAACCCAACATAACCTAAAATAATAATTATTATTTTATTTTATATTAATTACATAATTTTTTAATTAATATTTATTATAGTTAAAATGTACAAAAAATACAAAAAATAATTTAATATTCTGAATCTATAAATATATTAAGGAAAATAATTTAAAACACATTTAGAATAAGATACAATAATGAAATTACAATTACAAGAGTTGAAATACGAAATTGAAAAGAAATATACAAAATACAAGTAGATGCATGAAATAAAAAAAAATTCAAATAAAGAACATGCAAATTACATTAATTTCTAGTTAGTTCCAAATTTTTGTCATATATGCTCAATCAAGTCGTTTTTTAGAGCGTTGTGAGCTTCCCTATTGCGAATATTTTTCCTATAATCATATAAGTGGACAAGTTTGCGATGCGTTTAGTAGAGTATTGAAAACGTTGATTTGCATTTGTAGGATTATCAACTAAAAATTCAGTGGGATCAAAATAATTTTGGTAAGTGTCTTGTTCATCCTCTACTATCATATTGTGCATGATGATAATAGCTTGGATAATCTTCTGAGAGAGGAAAAGATTGCGGGTTAAGAATTGATTGAAAGCTTGGATAATTTTGAGAATTTGGATAATCTTGGGAGTTTAGAATATAATTAGGATGGTTTGGATCCATGATAGAAATTGAGAGATGAATGATAAAAAATAGTGAGAAAATAGAGAATTTAAGATGTGTTTCAAAATATATCAATATTGGTGTCTATTTATAGATAATTACAAAATACGAATTTTGATATACATATTTCTATATTTTAAATACATATTATCCACAATATTTACAATATACATTTTATCCATATAAAATCAAGTCGAACCAATTACAAAGTGACAAGTGTGATTATTGGATTGGATAACCCCAAATTATCAAGGGTTGTATATTAATTTCCTTTTTTTTTTCATATTTTTTTGTCCTTTTCCCGCAAGCAATGTGGGTAGTCTTAATTACCCAAACTGCCTCAAAAATTCAATTGCGTTTGAAATGTTCATTCAGTTCCAATTCATCAAAATTGGTAATTACTTACTAAATTTGAATTTGAATTTGAATTTTGTTTTCTTTATTTATAGTTTTATCTTTTACACTTGTTAGGATATATTCATAGGCCTCAAAATTTGCTAAATCTAGTCATTTTTCACAACTAATAAAAGAAAAGTTCATTTTTAAATCAAGTGCTAAACTTGTGCAAATTATATAGTTTTATGAATAAATATTTCAAAATATATACTCACCAGATGCCACACATATTAAATTTATTTAAAAATTAAGGTGCAACCATGTGCGACAGATATACTTATATTATGATAATATATAGTACTTATAGCTATAAATACATACTGATAAAATTCATGAAGCTCATACCTGTAAAAACAACATACTTATAAAACACATACTAATAACTGAAAAACACATTTAAATGATATATTTAAATTTCATCACATGCAAAACTGTCCAACAAAAGATCAATTCTAAATATTATAAAATATGAGATGTATAATAAGTGATCAAGACCCGTGAAAATGAGTTTGGATTATGATCAGTAGGGGGATTCTCTCTCACGAAATATACAATCTTATATAAATTTATGAGTTAAAACCATTTGTAGATAGGGAGGGACATCCAAAATAGATTTTGCATTAATATGTAGAGAGATGGACAAGAACCCACAATTCACTATAAGTAATACTATGACATTCATTTTGTATTTTACACCTAAGTTTCCATTGATCAAAATACCCATCTTTCCCCACTCTAAAGGTAAATGTCATTTTCATATATCTTCTTCTCCATTTCCATTCTCTCTCTCTCCTTCAATCTATAAGTAAGAGCAAAATTTGAAGAAGGAAATGAAGGAGGCATTATATCGAGTTATATTCGTGCTCATGATATTATCGAGATGTTTTCGCGAGATTGTGTTAGTTTTGGCCAAGCCAGTGAGAAGATCATGGGGCAATTTGGTGGTACAAGTTATGGAATTGGAAATGGAAGATCTTGATCCCAATTATGTTCTCCCTGATAGAATACACCATTTTTACACTAGTTTTTGAGTTTTGAAAGGTAATTAAGTTTGCTTTTCTATCGCATCATCTCATCTCGTTTACACGAGAAATTCAAACTAGTTATATTTGTCTATATATATATATATATATATATATAGATTTCAAACTAGTCTTGTACTATTGTTCTTGATGATTTATTACTAAATTAAATGTTGTAAGTTTTTTGGTGATAACTCTTTTTGATTCCATATAATTTGTCCAAATAACTAAAAAAATCTTTAGAACTATGCTGAAAAGTTAAATAATGAACGAATATTTCGATGCAAAACTTTTCAATTTTCGTTTTGATCCGATTTCAATAATTTTGAAGGCTCGTGCACAACCCTAATACGTATGTCTTTGCTTTTTTTGTTAATACTTCTTGTAATCATGTATCTATTGTGATTGCAGCTTGGTAAGAAAACTAAAAGTTGCAAATATGTTTGTTAGTTTGTTAGGTTTAGTCATCTTGTTAGGCCAATGTTTGAGATTTTTGGTGAACAAGTAATTTCAATTGGCATCATATTTAGTTTATGAAATCTATGTTATTCTTCAAAGTAGGCTGCATATATAGAGCATCCACAACAATTTTTGGTTAATAATATTCATCTCACATATTCCATTATAATCTCATTAAAATATATTATTTATTGACATAGACCATTTAAAACTAAACGAGGTTAAAAAATATGTTATGTTTATACAATTATGTTATTTTTATCAATAATGAAAAATTTGTCAAAACGACGATAAGAACAAATATTTCTTGAATATTAATCCAGAAAATAATGAGAAAACATTTTATTAGTTTTCTTAACTATAGATTGAATGCAAATTTTTATGTAAATACTATTTCAAGTGGCAAAAACAAAACAAAACAAAAAACAAGAAAAGAAAAAGGCCATCATACATACATATACACACACCCATTAACTACCTCAAAAATCACTAGTTTTTAGGTAAAGAAATATTTTCTTTAAAAACTTGGATTTTATGTGATACTCAACCCGTTTATACTAAGATAACTAAATTAAATTATTATTCCAAAAGCTACCAACTCACATTAAGAAAAACATTTAGTCGACAAATCCAAATTACATTCAATTTAACACAATTTTACATTCAATATATATATATATATATATATATATATATATGCATCATGTGCATGAATTTAGCCGGACCAATTCGAGGTGTTTTCAAGCGTCCCACATGCGGGCTCTCTTATGATCATGTCCACACTATTATCCCTCACGTGTTTATTATGTAATGTTCGTATAACCTTTATATTATGTTTCATTAGCTTAACTTTTATGTTATATTAAAGTTAATTAGTTTTATATAATACTAGCTCAATCTTTACATTATATTACATATGTATATTATCATTTGAACTTTAATGTTATAATAATATAGCATTTATGTCTACATATATAAGGGTTATGACTTATGATATTTGTACATAAATGCTATACTAATATAACTTATATGTCAAATTTACTTAACATACAAATATAGTTATATATACTACATACATTTGTATGCTAATAGAAAAATATGAGTAATATCACTTAAGTATTATGATATTTGTACATAAAGTTTATAGTAATATAAGATAAAAGAGATTAAAAGTTAAATTATTATAATATAAATATTACAATATGAATTATTAAAATAAAATAACAATAATTTGTGAGCAAATTCGGGTAAGATCCGAGTCGCGTGCCCAGTTGCTCAATACAACCGGTGAACCGAAAAAATACTCTTAATTTACTTGCATGATTCCTTATAACCCCGACTCACTGTATATTGAAGAACTGCGAGATTCATTGTTGAAAAAAATCACAATCTTTACTTTGAATTGTTATTTTAACAAAAAATGTCACCACAATTTTTTTTTTTTAAAACAACCTTATTTATGTAAAATATTGTATCATAATAACCTCAATCAGCTCTAAATTTTCTCCTCACATGTCCATCTATATACCCGGACAGATCAGCTGCCTCATCATTGCAATTGATCAGAAATCGAAAAATTGGAGACGTTTGTATCACACTCACAAAAAAATCACAGAAAATTATAAACTCCAACGGAAAGAAAGACTAAATTCGACAAATTTTGCAATTACATAACTAAACTAAAACATTCAAAATATACAATACTAAATCTTTAATTGTTTCTCTAGTTGAAAATATTTTAATTATATTTTAGTTGAATTTTTTTTCTCGACACTAAAATTAAAATACGTAATTTTTAAAGATATAAGATTAGTGGAATCATTGGACCACTATACAATGACTTCGTAACTTATTTGAACAAAATCTGTTTTTTTCTCTAGTTGAAAATATTTTAAATTGGAATAATTGTACATGCTTCTTCGAGAATGTCCCAAGATGTGCTTATTTTTGTTTGTATATATTTGTTCCTATCTGTGAAACTTGTGGATCATATTAAAAGGCAAATTCAGAATCATCAAGTAATGAGTTTTTTCAGATAACTATAACACCAACAAATTCATCAATTTCAATAAAATAACATTTTAATCTCACTCATCAGAAAATAATTTTATTTTAGGGCTAATTGCAGCAAGCCCACAAAACTATATATGAGCGACTTTGTACATAGGCCACCAAATATTTCTCGTGTCACCTATATATAAACTTATATATATATATATATATATATATGACACTTAAACCACCAGACTCATTTTTCTGATCAATTTTTATCGGGTTCTTATATGTGACTTGTGTGTAACATCTTTTTAAGAGTTCTTTTTTGTCCAAACAATTACATTTATATTCAAAAAAGACCCTAAGTGCGTAACGGGAGAGAATATAATGACTAAGTTATTTGTACAGAAAGCCCTAATAACATTTTACGAAAAACGATCGGATAATTAGTTATAGTTTATATGAATCGATGTCAAAAAAAAAAGTTCAACAACTTATGTGCAGAATTACTTATAATTCGATGAGTTGCTGCAATTAACGATAACTTTATATTTCATGTGTATCTATCCTTGTGATCTTATTAGACTTATAGAAAATTAATAAATATAAGTGGATGGTTATAGCTTCTTAAATTTGTGGCTATTATTTAAAAAGTGGCCATTTTCATTATCACAAATCAATGCATGCAGATTAGCTCCCCTTCACACAATCCATGCACATATTTCCTATATTTAAAGAACCCAAAACCCTTTGCAAAAACACAACACATCAAATATATACACAATATGATGATGAAGAAAGTGATATATTTAATCACAGCTATATTAACACTATTATGGAGAATTATTTACAAGATTTTCGTGCTCGAAACAAAGCCAGCAAGGATGTTATGGGGTCGTTTGCAGCTGCACTTCATGGATGCTGAAATGAATGGTTTAGACAAGAAAAACGTCATGCCAGATGAATTGTACCAATCGTATCGAAACTTTTGACTTCGATCGATCTCTTGAAAGGTTAATTGTAAGAGTACGATTCCGTATTCGTATGATTTGTTTAACTTTTCTCATGTATATATGTTATAATTTTTATGTATTTTTGTCAGCATGAATACATGCAAAAGTATTGTGTTGAGTTTGTTTGAGATGGTTAATTTTTTTTTTGTTATAATGTGAAGTGATTAACATGATAGGGTTTGTTATTGTGTTTTAACCATGAATATATTTGTCTCTAGCTATAGTATATAAGTTTTTATATTTATCACAAAATTAATTGTTTCTTGAGTCCCAAAATTAACCATGTTGTGTTTTAATCTTTTTATTTTATTATCGAATCTAACGTAGGTGAGGTCAAAATGATCAATATAGATCACTACTAGAAATCACTCAAATTCCAACGGAACAATTCCGTTAGAATTTTGTGAAATACCGTTGGAATTTTGTAAAATTCTGTTGGAATTCTTCATTCCAACGGAAGTGGACCGTCGGAAAAAGGGGCGTTGGAATTTAAATTCCGACGGAAATTCCAACGGAAAAACGATTCCAACGGAACATTCCAACGGTACTTTTCTGTTGGAATATACAATCACAAAAAAAAATTCCAACACTATTCCAACGGAATTTCCAACGGCGTTGAATTCCGTTGGAAATTCCGTTGGAAATTCTATTGGAAATTATAAAAATTCCTACGGAATTTCCAACAGCGTTGAATTTCGTTGGAAATTCCGTTGGAAATTCTGTTGGAAATTCCAACGGTTATTATTTCCGTTGGAATTTCTGTTGGAATTTGATTGTTTTCTAGTAGTGGATATATCATTATTAATTTTATGATAGGATTAATTTCAATTTTGATCTTTTATGTAAGACTCTTTTTAATTTTGGATAATTAAGTATATATTTCTAAACTTTGGTTCTTAATGCTTCAACTTTTTTCCAATTTAAGTCAAAATTTTCAATTTTGTTACAATATGTTTCAATTTTTTTGAAGTTCAGTTTAATTTTAATGACCAATGTCATATGAGATTTCCCGACGGTCATCTCAATGAAATTAGATTGAATTAGAAAAACAAAAAATGAAACATGCATGACCAAAATTGAAAAATTTGAGAGAAATCGGAAAAATATTGAAACTTATAGATCTAAATTGGAAAAAACTTAAAATATATGAAACCGTTTTAAAATTAAACACAAGTATATATTCTAAAGTTGGAAAAATTTCTCTGTATCAAGCTAATAAATACCCCAAATTTCCATGATAAAGTCAATAAATAAGATAGTGACTCAAGATGCAATAGTATATTATTGAAAATTTCAGGGAAGAAAAAAAAAAGATCGTTTATACGCCACGTCACACTTTATTAATGTAAAATTGGATCTTTTCATAATTCCACGTGTCTTCCCTCTTTAAAAGAAATGCAACATTACTTATGTGATTGAGTAAGATCAACGTATTTGCTAATTCTTACTCTCCTATACACCAGTTGCACAAATCTTAGATTCATGTAATTGGACCGCGCATGGGCTGAGTTGACCCACCCAACCCACGTCTCTTTACTTTTTTCACGTGTTTTGATCGTTATCTTCACGTTATGTTAGTGTTACCTTCGTGTTATGTTAGAGTTACATTCGCGGTATGTTAATATGACCCCATCTCCAGATTTCATACCCTTACTTTAAAACCACTGAACTAAAATAATACGAAGGTAACACTAATATAACATGAAGGTAACACTAACATAACATGAAAGTAACATTAACATAACATGAAGGTAAAAAACAATGTTAATCATACCTTCATGTTATGTTAGAGTGACCCTCACGTTATGTTAGGGTTACCTTCATGTTATGTTAGTGTTACCCTCATGAAGGTAACCCTAATATAATATGAGGATATGACTGCCTGGAGCGAATCTTGGTGGGTTTGAGCGCACCCACCAGGCGCGTGGGGGCGCGTGAGAACGCGTTGGGAGAGTGAAAATGCGCGATAGAGGCGCGTGGGGCGGGTCGACCCGGGTGCATCGATAGATCCATGTACTCGTTGCATAAAATATTTTGCCTTCTTTCATATATTCTTTCAGTTTCATATTAGATAGAATACGACTTATTTGATATTGTCTTACGTTTACGAGTTTTGATAGGATTTCAAATCCTATCCAGTTATCAAAATAACTTCAAAATAAGTTTAAAATGAAAAACCATGGATTTAAAATCCAACCATGAATTTCAAAGCTTCCTCAAATTCACCTATCCAAATGGACCTAAGATCTTTCATCTTAAGAATTTAAGATCTTCTCACTCGTGCTTAATCATCTCAACCGTTAACCATTTCTCTCGCGTTAAAATTTTTCTTCGGGTTTTATGGAATATTAAGATTTTCTCACTCTAGCAGTGCTTTAAAAGTGTACAATAGATATAAAAACTACATTATTTCCTTGCACGTTGTTGGAGATTGTAAAATTGGAAAAATAGTGTCAAAATTGTTAGGAAGAAAATTAATATGAAACAAAAAAGACGATTAATATGAAAATGAGGGATTAGACATTAACACAATTAATAATCTACATTTTTTATGGATAATCATACAAGACCATTATATTTTAAATATCACATATTCAATCAATAAAAAATAAGGTAATATCCAATTCAATGTTGATAAACTCAACTCAAATACAATGATACTTAAGAACTAAGCATTACAATTACAATTACAATTACAATTACAATTATAACCTTGATTTTCTTTTTCTTTAATTCACTAAAATTCTCAACTATAAATAGCTTCCAAGGCTAAGAGCATTTCATCTTCTTCTAAACCGGAGCAAAGCCATGGCTGATGAGACCATCGAAACGTCACCGTTTTGTTCACTACCAGTGGACTGCATATCAAACATCATCTCTTTCACGTCCCCCATAGATGCATGCAGGGTGGCGGCGGTCTCAACGGCATTCAAATCCGCCGCCGGATACGACGCCGTTTGGGAGCGGTTTCTGCCTTCTGATTACCGGGAAATTCTCTCGGCCTCGGCTTCTCCGGTGACCTTTTTCACCAAAAAGGCACTCTACTTTCTGCTCTGCAACTCTCCACTGCTTATTGATGGGGGCAAATTGGTAATTTCCGCCAACTTCTTCTCTTTCATAGCTCTTCATTGTTCTGTCAATCTCTTGTTTTCTCTTTTTTGTTTCCATTCAATTTAATGGTTTATTAACCTTTTATTTCTAAGGATCTGAATAATTTAGAAACATGAACGTCCAAATCGAGTTCTAATTTTCGTTGAAATTTAGAGAAGTCATTGGAATTATTGAATTTGGGGATTTTGAGTGGTCAAAACATGATGACTAAATTGGATATTTTTGAAAAATTTGGGGGTATTTTAATTATCTTTGGGAAAAAATTTGGACTAAATTGGATATTTTTATGAGTTAAAATATACTTGATCACTAAAGTTGATAATTTTAGATTAGCAGGCCTAATTTTGTTTGTATGAAATTATCACTAGTTCTAGTTAGTTTTTACATGTATTTTGATCTAATCAAGAAACATTTGGAATCATGAAATTGACCTAGGCACATGATCAAATGAGTGAAATTGAGAAAGCTTTTGAGCAAAAATAAAATTAAAAATGAAGTGTAGAATATGAATTAAAAATTTAGAATCAAGCAAGTTATATGTTCATAAAGTTATGCTTAATTATAGCCATTTGTTGAATTGTTGGCAAGGATGAAAATATCCCAATATATCTCCGATATATCCCGATATTTCCGTTTTTTCAAGTGACCGAAACAAAAACGGGTTGTCACGATATATCTCCGATATTTTCATTTTTTGATAAAAAATAAATGAAAAATCAATAATTATTAGCTAAATGTCGGTAAAAATTGGTATCGATTTCAATATCAGTGGCTTCAGGTAAAAATTATAAGAAAATTCATGAATATCAAGAAAATATCGGTAAATATCGTTGAAATATCGATAAATATCGGGAAAATATCGATAAATATTGGGAAAATATCGGTAAATATCGATAAATATCGGCAATATATCGGTAAATATCAAAAAAAAATATGTACCGATATTTCCACCGAAACCGATATATCCATCGATATTTCCGTAAAATCAAGGTATCGACATATCAATCGAAACCGATATTTTCATCCTTGATTGTTGGACAGAGTTTTAGATTGAGTAGATCAACTGGAAAGAAGTGTTACATGTTGTGTGCAAGAGAACTTCAAGTAGCATGGATTGACAATCCGATACACTGGGAATGGATATCTTTGCCAGAGTCGAGGTATCTCTCTCTCTCTCTCTCTCACAAGTTCATCGAAGTGCATGAAACTTGTAGCCTTCGTATGGCTTTAATATGCATATACAACATATTCGTTAGTTGAAGTATTTATACAATAAGTGTTATATATTTGCGAATTGTATATGATTGCTGTAGTTGAAAGTATTTATACAATAAGTGTTATATATTTGCGAATTGTATATGATTGCTGTAGTTGAAATGCACCTGTATGTGGATGTTGTAGCCTTAGTCAAGGGTTCAAGAATGGATAATAAGTAAGCTAGACGAGCTATAACTGCCCATGTTCAAGACTATGAATGGGAATTAGGTTGGTGTTCGGATTGAAGTATTTGACACACAAGAAATTGAAAGAATGAATTTCAAATGCATCAAACACACTTTACACTCGAATTTCATATAATTGCACAGTAGGTATGCTATTAATTTGTTAATAAGACCCCATAAGTTGAATAACGATCACACATCCAAAGGCTTCATTTGGATGAGTCGATATGAAGAGATTTGAATCATGGTAGTATCAAATTCATCAGTGGTGTTTGAATGGATGTGGATACGAAATCCATGTCTTTCATTTGAACTAATTTTGGAGTCATTTTATTGGATATCAAATCCATTCATTTGAAATTTCAAATAGGTTTTTGGAAATGGAGTCAAAGTGTTATGCGGTAGTTTCTTTTTTTGTAGCATATGGATATTTACTTCATATCGTCCGTTGTTTCCAGATTTGGTGAGGTTGCCGAACTACTAAGTGTGTATTGGCTAGACATACGGGGAATATTGAAAGCGCAAATGCTATCACCAAACACCCACTATGTATCGTATCTTGTGTTTAAGCTCTCCGAGCAGCACCATGGGCTCGATTGTTCATCGAAGGCATTGATGAAAATTGTTGACATAAACCACACGATCCAAATGGAGACCAGCCTTGTTTACATAGTCCCACCACCCCGTCGTAGAATGGATCGACGAAGAATTGTCCAACTTCCTTCGACTAATGTTGATGGCAGGCTTCCTCGTAGTCGAACAGATGGTTGGCTTGAAATCGAGTTGGGAAAACTTCCCATTGGTGAAGGAGATAAGCACGATGTCCATGCTCAACTTCTTGAAACTGAATATCTTAATTGGAAAAGAGGTCTTATTATCGAAGGGATCGAGCTAAGACCAAAGGAAGCATTCTGATCATTTCTTGCATAGATTTTGCTACTTACTTTGATATGTAAATAGCATGTACTAGCATATCACACAGATATTTTAATAATATTAAAAAATTTGAGAATTATTATTTATAAATAAATTTATTTATTATTATTATTTAATTATCATTTAATGTAATTGCAAACATCAATTTTATTTAAAATGTTTGTCTAAAATTTTATAAGTTATAGTTACATTATCAATTATAATTATTTAATTATTATTATTATCTCATTAAATGTTTTATAATGCATTATAAATATTAAATGAATTAATTGAAAATGAAAATTATAACTAAAATTAAATACTCTATAATAAATTATAAATATAAATGAATTAATTGAAATGAAATTATAACTAAAATTAAACTTTTGAGTGGAAAAAATGATTAACTAGTGACATGTGTCACTTTTGATTATTTCTTTAGTATATATATAGATTAAAGTGCAAGTGTAGATGTTATTTTGCAACTAAAGTTATATGTAATTTTTACATTTTAGTTTTTTTTTTCATGATTAAAGGTTTCAACATATTTTTCATAAGTGTTTTATTCATTGGATTATCTAACCAAATATGGAGGATGAAAGATGTAATTCACCATTTTATATCTATGGAAAACACGTGTACCTAAGTAGAGTCCATATGATTTTCTACTAATTTATATAGGGGGAATATGCTTTTTACACACAAATATAAGTAATATGTTTTTAAGATATGTTTTAAAAAAAAAAATTAGTCACGTTTTACCTTTTGTACAAATCACCCTTCACTTCGATTTAAATGAATACCATTTAAAATTTTAAACCATTTTCTAGCATTAGTTTGGTCTTTTTGATAAAAAAAGAAAAGTTAAAATATCTCTTTTTCAAAATTACAATTTTAACATGATTCTTTTGTCCATTAGCAAATTTAATACGACTTTCAAAGTCTTGTGCATTGTAACCAACAGATAGATTTCGAATATTTCAGAAACCCTCAAATTTTCGCATCATGAAGTAAATCTTAACTGATACTATTAGATGTAAAAAACAAATATTAATAGACTTAAAATGCGAATTAAAGAGTATAAAATATCCAAAATTTGATAGTTGATTACGAATCACGAAACATTGAAAATTATGTAAAATTAATTATTTTAACACACCAAAAAGATTCTTATATCTATGATATCTACTTGTGAAATGCAACAATGGGTCAATTAGATCTTGAAGAAAGTGAAACTCGAATAATTGAAGTTGAATTGCATAATATTGAATTCCCATCTACATAAATAAATAAAATCGTATAATTCCGACATCACTGGCAAATGGGCTCGGCGATTGGAGCCCGGTGTCGAGAATCGGGCTGCACTAATTTATGAAAATTCATATAATACAATTGTAATAATTTGATTGATTTTATGAGGTTATTCGAAAATTTAATTTATATTATAAATTTACATATTAATTTTGTGGTTATAAATCCGATGTGAAATGACAATTAATTAAGAAAATACACTATTAAAATGACAATTGTTGTAAATAGAAGTGAGTATTATTAGTTTTTCTCAAATGAAGTGAGTATTTTTTCTTGTGAGTAAATGAGAAAATGTATGGTTTTTAATGGACTGATGAATTTCTTGAAATTTCTAGATCGAAAAACTTCAATTTTAATTTCTAGATCAATAATATCCCAAGAGCTTTTGCAAGACATATATGATAAATCACCCTTCTCTTCACAATTTGCTTCAGTTTAATTCTATGTATTATTTGGCTTCCCAATTTCTTCTTTCAATCACACAAAATGTGTAATTCTTCGTAACAAGTGAGGTGACTCATTACCTTTTTGATTCTGACAATTTTACCAATTATCTTTTCGCACTGACGATTGTATCCTGTATCTTTTAAAAAGTTTGAAATTTGACCCAAATTCACCCGAACAGCTAAATTGGACTTAATTTGCATCTGATTGGCATGTGCCACCCTATAAGGTTAGAAAATTAAAAAAGTTAAGAGACAAAATTGTCAAAACAAATAAGTTAATGAGTGAAATTGTTAAAAGAGATAAGTTAATGGGCAAAAATAGTGTCAAAACTAGGGTGCACGTACTAGTCACGTGCGAATTTAGCCCGATTAGACAATTCGAGTTGAATTTGGGTTAAATTTCCAAATTTTTAGAAGATAAAGGGTAAAATCGTTAGTTTGAAAAGATAATGCACATATAATTATCAGAATCAAAAAGTTAATGAATAAAAGAAGTATAATTAACTCTATATACGAAAATTACTTATTTTATGAATCAGTCGACACCTACTGACAAGTGACAAGTGACAATTGATAAACACAATAAATTAGTAGGCTGGCTTTGAATTCAAGATGATGGGTCACAAATTATTAATTAATGAATATGATAAAATTGGATAAGTTAAACTTAGAGGATCAATAACCCTTTTTTCAATTCACTAAACAATTAATTAAAGTACATATATTCAAGAGTTAGTCTCCTGTGCAACTGGTGTATGTACAATTCGGGTCAAGTCCGGGTCGACCCGGATTCGCGCACTTTTATTTATTTTATTTTTTTTGAATTTTATTTTTTCACTTCAGGTTGTTACCTTTATGTTATATGCATGTGACCTTTATGTTATATAAGTGTGACCTTTATGTATAAATGTAATGACCTTTATATACTCTAACTTAGAAAAAAATGAAGAATTTGAACAAAATTTGTACATATTTACGTTTATGAAATATTAGCTGCACATATATCCATCCTTAAAATGCACTGAATTTTGAAAATTTCAATTTTTTTCAAAGTTATGGATTATAAAGGTCATAATATTTGTACATAAAGGTCACAAGAACTGTACATAAAGGTTACAACAATACAACATAAAGGTCTTAATCAAAAGCGAAAAAACCTGAAAATCTTCATTTTTTTCCTAAGTTACTGAACATAAAGGTCATAATATTTATACATAAAGGTCACAACCTGGAGCCAAAAAAAAAAAAAAGAAAATCCAGGTGTGCGGATCCGGGTCGGGTCGCCCCAGTTGCACCAATCCAGATCCGTGCACCTGGTGCACAGCAGCATTTGCCTATATTCAATGATACTACTCTACTTTCTTCCCATTATCTCATTGCAAACATAGACGACCCATATTTTAAGATAGATAGAACCCTAATTCACTAAAAGATCTAAAAAGATGAATAATTCTGGCATCCAAGAATCCTCACAAGACTATGATCGCATCAAAGAGCTGAAGGCTTTCGAAGAAACGAAAGCCGGGGTTAAAGGGCTCGTCGATTCGGGTATCAACAGTGTTCCAAAGATATTCATCAGGCCAGATGATGAACTTGCCAAAGAAAGGAGCTACGTCGATTTGAAGCTGCAAGTTCCGGTGATAAATCTAGGCGGAATCGGGGAGGAAGAACGACGTAAGGAGATCGTTGGCGAAGTAAAACGAGCATCGAAGGAGTGGGGATTCTTCCAGGTGGTGGATCATGGGATTGGAGTGGATGTTTTGGATGGCATGATCGATGGAATTAGGAGGTTTCATGAAGAAGATGTTGAGTTCAAGAAACAGTTTCATTCACGTGATGTTATGCAGAAGGTTAAGTATGCTAGCAACGTTGACTTGTATCGATCTCGTGCTGCTAATTGGAGGGATTCGTTGACCATTTCTTTGCTGAGTTCTGATCATATTGAGCCTCATGAGTTGCCTTTCATTTGCAGGTCAACGCTAGCTTCTGTCTTTCTTCTTCTTTTCCAAATCTTGATTGAGTCTTTAAGGGTATGTTTGGATTTGGGTTCATCATGTGTTTTGCTAGTCTGGATTTAGGATTTAAGTGGGCTTCCAAGATCCTGCGTTTTGTTTTTAAGGCTTCGAAGATCATGGTGGATTCAGATGTCACATGATGTTGAAAAATGTCGAAAAAGTAGACCGTGTTGTTTTTATTTTAAAAAAAAACTAATGTTTGTATTGGGAGTTTGAAAGAAAAAAAGTAGAGATTATAATTAAGTTATATAATATTCGGGATTTCACCTATCCCAAATCAGGATTGGCACATTCACAGTCCAAACAGACCTTAATTGAAATGCGAAATCATGGATGAAACCTTAGATGAAAGCCTTTGAATTTGTTAGTTTTGGCATTAAGGTAAAATGTAGATGGTGTTGTTGGGAATAGTGGAAAATGTTGAAACAATATATAGATTTTCTTTGCACAAATTGTAGAAGAATTGTGGGAAAAGAATTTCATGTTGTTAGGCCAACGCTAATCTTAGATTAAATCGTAGATGAAACTTGAAAGCCTTTGATTTTATTGGTTTTGGATATTATAGGGATAAAAAATAGATGATGTTGTTGGGAATAATTGTAGAAAATTTTGAAAAAACAGATCCCCTTTTAAAATATGTAGAAATAATAAGTTATGATTTTAAGTTTTTCTAGTAAAGTTGAAATCTCGATCAAAAATTGAGCTAGCTTGAAATTCGGATGAGTCAGATCCATAACAAACATGCTCGTAAGGTTGTGTTTGGATTGAAGGATTTGGACATAATTTTGAAATAAAATAGTAGTAAGACATTATCATTTACCATCCATGACAAATATGCACCAAAGGCCGTGTCTGGATTGAAGGATTTGAGGAAACTTTCCAAATATAATAGTAACAAGACTTGTTAACGTTTGAGTTTGAAAAGATTCGAAATCCATCAATTTTATTTGAAATTAGTTTTCGTGCAATTTCAATGAATGTTAAAGACAATTTACTTTGAACAGATTTTAAAGAGAAATATCAATTTTAGTATGTTAACTTAGGTCTTGTTCATTTTTGGTGCACTTAACTTTGCCCTTTTCAATTTTTATGCGTTAACTATCGATTTTTTTTCTCCAATTTTAATCCTTTTTTGTTAGAATAATCAAAATTGCTGATGTGGCAGTCGGAATGACTAAAATTGGAAAAAATCAATAGTTAACGAATCAAAATTGAAAAGGGTAAAGTTAGTGCAGCAAAATTAGAAAGAGACTAAATTATCCAATTAAAATTGATATTTCCATTCCTATCACTAAATCATCAAACATAACGTAAGATTATTACACATAATGGCATCATGTGTGTAGTGATAAATTGTCTTGATTTTCAGTTGTCAACTAATTGTTGTCACACACTTTTTACTTTCCTTGCAATAAGTTTGCACTTATTAAAAGGTAAACAATAAACTGTACTTATACTTGCAATTAACATGTATACATAAATGATAAATCACAGAGATTCAACAATAAAGTATGTGAATCAAGTAACAGAACTTGGAGAAACTCTGTTTGAGCTATTATCTGAAGCTCTTGGTCTGAAACCCGAACACCTCGGACGAGGAGGGCTCGATTTAGGGCGGGGACGTACCTTCATCGGTCACTACTATCCCCCGTGTCCAGAGCCGGAGCTAACGATGGGGACCACCGAACACACCGATCCTTCGTTCTTAACCATTCTTCTTCAAGATCAAATCGGAGGTCTTCAAGTTTTGCACAACAATCACTACATCAATGTGCAACCCATACCAGGAAGTTTGGTGGTCAACATTGGAGATATGTTGCAGGTTATTACTTGCAACTTTATTTCTAGTAATATTAATTTTCTTACATCATGAGTGTCACATAATAGTCTATATTCCATCTTAATTATCGCATTTTTTCTTAATTTTTTTTGCTAAAGTTAGTTAGGATATGATCGACCCAAAATGATATGAAATTGACCTGACTGAACATATGACATATAGATAGTTGATAAATACGAAAAAAGTCATTTTTCGTAGAGCCACTGTTCGTTGTTAATTTTAGTCCTGCAATTGACAATTTTGTCCAATTTTGTTCCTTTTTCACTAGATTTTCGATTTTCCTGCCACGTTTCGGCAGTGCACTACACTCGCCCCCAATTTGTAGCTGGAAAATAAAAGAAATTGGCTAAATTCGCCACAAATGTTGCATTTTTTTCCAGATCATTTCAAACGATGAGTTGATAAGCTCGGATCATAGAGTCGTCGCTAATCGGGTAGGGCCGAGAATTTCGGTTGCCGGGTTCTTCACAGGTGTTGCTTTGCCTGAAAAGATATATGGACCAATCAAAGAGTTGATATCGGAAAAAAATCCCCCTCAATACAAAGAGTTTACTGTGAGAGACTATATTTCCAAGTTTTTCTTGCGTTCTATTGAAAAATCTGGACTTGATGAATTCAGATTGCAAGTTTAAAGAACAAATATATTGTTATTAATAGATTTTTACTATGTATCTCTTAAATTGCAATATTAAACCTTGTGTTTGATCATGTATGTACCTAAGTATTTGAATTTATTTTGGTATGTTTAAGATGTTTTAATCATATAGAATTTATTATGTTTTTTTTTAATTATTATTTATATTTTAATATTAATTTAAATATTTCTTGATGTCACTTATACTTTCTATGTAACTTTTTTTATTTGAACATTTTTATAATTCAAAGTGATATTCAAATATTTATATAATATTTTTTGTATGTTTTAAATGATTCAGATTTTTATGTAAAGCAAGCCTCTTTTTTTATGTATTTTTAAATAATATTCAGATTCCTATTCTTTGTATATAACATAATATTTTTTGATTTTTATGTATTGTTTTCTTTATACAAAATTTTAAGTTCCAATTAGCAATGCTATAAATGTACCACATAAGAGAATTTGTGTCACATTAGCAAAATTTTCGCCACATTAGTTACATTCATCGAAGTTTCTCATTTTCTAATGATACAGTGTACTTGAAAAAAATTTGATCCTATAATTAAAAAGTTCGTCCAATTTTGATTTTTCTTTTATTGGATTTTCGATTTTTTGACCACATTCCGACGAGTGTACTACACTCATCCCAGTGTGGAAGCTTGATCTTTACATAAAGGATAAATATATAAAAAATTATGATATTTTAATACCTTTAATTTAGCTAAATTAAATTACTCCACATAAAGGAAATAGTAGTAAAGTGTTTCGAGTATTAAAAAAATGAGTCAAAGTAAAAGGTGGTCTGCGTGAAGAAAATAAAAAATTGGAGGTATAGAAAAATCTTGATTTCGAACAATTATAGGTAATAAATAATATTTTCCTAGATATTATTTATATATGATGGGGTACTCACAAATTGTATACTATCAAGTGGAACATAATCTTTATATATGAGGTTAATTTCTATAAAAAAAAAAAAAAACTAGGGTCCATTTGGATAGTGGATTTAAGGAGGGATTGGAGATTCATAGTAGCAAATCCGTCGATAGTGTTTGGATGGATGTGGATTTGAGATCCATGATTTTCATTTTGAGCTAATTTTGGAGTCTTTTTTGGTGGATTTCAAATCCACTCCAACTTGAGAGGATTTGAAATCCACTCATTTCAAATCCTGGATTTCAAATTACTTTATCCAAACGGAGTCTAAAAATTCTAAACAACCATAAAACTGAAGCATATTTTAAACAACGCTGAAAGATCTACTACGCGCTAATATCATTTTTCGTCTCATAACGATGCTATTCTTCGATTTTGGTTTCATAAGTGTTACAATTTTCAACTTAGTCCCACAAGTTAAGAAGCCGTCCAATTTCAATCTAAATTTTACCGGAAAAGTTCAATTGAGTTGGAAAATGGTTTTGCCTAGTTAGAAGTGACCTCAAATATGTGTCAATCAATGAAACATTACAATGTCACCAATTCAGTTTTAGGTCATCGAAAGACCCCAATTGAGTGAAAATTGGATCGAAATTGAACAAATTATTCAATCATGAAATTAAATTAAAAATCTTGATAATTATAAGATTAAAATCAGAAGAAAGCGTTATTGAAAAATATTTGGCAAAATATTTTATGCAACTGGTGCATGGATCTAGGATCCATGCACCCGGGTCGACCCGCCCCACGCGCCTCTGACGCGCGTTTTTACGCTCCCCAACGCGCCCCCACGCGCTTGGTGGGTGCGCTCAAACCTACCAAGATTCGCTTAGGCAGTCATACCCTCATGTTATGTTAGGGTTACCCTCATGTTATGTTAGTGTTACCCGTGTTACCCTGGTGGGCGCTCAAACCCACCAAGATTCGCTCAGGCAGTCATACCCTCATGTTATGTTAGGGTTACCCTCATGTTATGTTAGTGTTACCCGTGTTACCCTCATGAGGGTAACACTAATATAACATGAGGGTAACTCTAACATAACATGAGGGTATGATTACAATTTTAGTTCAGTGGTTTTAAACTAAGGGTATGAAATCTGGATATGGGGTCACATTAACATAACGCGAAGGTAACCCTAACATAACATGAGGGTAACTAGCAAAACACGCAAAATAAGTAAAGAGGCACGGGCTGGACGGGCCAGCCCAGCCCGCGCGTGACCCGCACGTGGCCCAGTTACACGGATCATGCAACTGGTGCACAGGAGACTAACTCAAAATAATTTTAACCTGATCCACTAATGTGTGGACAAGTTGTGTTAAACACACTACCAACAAAAATGTATTAAATTTAAAACATTAATTTGTCATGAATCAATATCATATAATACCACTCATATATCATATCGTCCTCAATAATGATCATTATAATTCTCACAATGACATGGACAAGTATTAATTTATTTGATCGTTATATAGTAATATTATTATTATTGTTAGAATGGTTATCATCGTGGATTAATGTTCTAAAATTAAAAATTAAGAACCCTAAATTGAATACTAATGACGCGTTTAGAATGGTCTAAATTTTATCTATTACCCTATAAATACCCCCCATTCTTCCCACTTTTCAAACTTCACTCACTCATACTCCTAATATTTTGCTATCTCCACTCCTTTTTCTTTGTTTTCTTTTATTCTAATTGCACTCTCCAATCAAGAACATGAAGGTGTCCAAATAAAAAAAAATGCAGATTCCCATTTTCTTTTCTTTTTGTCCTAAAGTTAATTTCTTCGTTTTAACTAAATTGTTTGTTGAATAAGTACAGAAAAAGATTGTGCTAAAGGTGTCCATGAACAATGATAAATCCCGATCCAAAGCCCTAAAAATCTCTGTTGGCATATTAGGTACAACAAGTTCTTAACTTTGGATAGGTGAATTCGAGGAGCAATTTGAAAATTTGAATTCCATTATCGGTGGTATTTGGACAAGACGTTAATCTGAATTCCATTACTTTTATTTTTAACTAATTTTTAGTCGGATTTCAAATTCACTCGAGCCTAAATTTATGAACTTCAAATCCATTCATTTTAAATTTTGAATTTTAAATCGTTCTATCCAAACTAAATCAAAAAAAAAAAAAAATTGTATGAACCGGTAAAAGTAACAGTGCAGGTGTGTTTGCTATATAGGTGTTGAATCAGCATCTTTATCAGGATCAAAAAAAGATTAGGTGGTGGTGGTGGGAGAGGACATTGACGCGGTGGAGCTGACGCGACAACTGAGGAAGCATGTCAGTGCGACGGAGCTGGTGAGTGTGAACGATGACAAGAAAAAGGAGAAGGCAAAGCCACCAGAGACCTTGTTTGGTCTTATCCGCCGCCGTATAACAGATATAGTAGTTTCGAGTGCACCTAATCGAGCTCCGAAAGTCAGTCATCACAAAAATTCACGTGAAATCGTCTTAATAAGATCTTAAGTAAAACAGAGCATTTTTATATGGTCTTAGTAAGATCGATATTAACCATATTTAAGGTGTTAACACGTCTTATTAATCTATATAAACTTTGTTTTACATAAGTTCGTACGTGAGACCTACTCATAATTGATTTGTAAAAGTAATTCATTAGATTTAATATTTTATTAAGTTTATATAGATGTGACAAAATTACAAAAAAGCTATAATTTCTTTTTTCAATTAACTCTCGTTTTCTTTTTCTTGTTGTTCATGGTTATATATGGATCAGTCGAGTTAGTGTTGTAAGACCGGAAAATCTTAACACCCTTTTTTCAATACAAGAAAAATAAGTATATGAATTGTCGTAAAGACATTGATAATATTATCGAAAAACATCTTGCGAAAATTGTCGCTAAGTTATCGTAGAAGCCTTCTCGCAAAGTTTTTTTGCAATAACATTGTTAGACCATCTCCAACAATGTACATGATTTTACTGTTAATCTTACACTATTTTTATGTAATAACTCCCAGTGATCTCCTACAGTTTGTATTATTCTTCGCATCAAAAAAGAATATTCCATAATATTTTTTATTAATTAGTTTATTTAACATTTTACTTATTATCAATATTCGTTATTATTGTTAAATAATCTATTTTTGATCTTTATTGTTTTAAAAGTGTAAAAAATTATATATATTTAAATCTTATTTAATATAATATTTTAGTGATTTTTTAAGTTTTTTCACATTAATTAAGTTTTAAAAAATAGTTTAAACTAAATAAAAATAAGTTAAAATAAAAATGTGAGTCACTAATCAATAATATTGCAATAATAAAGTACAATGTGAGATTAATTTTCTAAATTAGAATATTCTTCCCACAAATGATCAATTAATGCATCGCGGAGTGCGAAATGAACATCTACATCTCTAATTTGACTAAATCTAAAAAGAAACTTTTGAAATCTTTCATCTTCATTTTCAACGAATTCGACATCTGGTAGTGGCATTGTTGTTGCTTCTTGTATTGGAGCATCAGTATCTCGTTCATCTTCAATTATCATATTATGCATAATTATACAGGCCGTCATAATATCTTGCAAATCACGTTTCCTCCAATAACGTGCTGGATTTGCAACAATTGCGAATCGACTCTGTAGAACTCCAAATGCACGTTCAACATCTTTTCTAAATGCTTCTTGTTTCATTGCAAACATATTTTTTTTGGACCTCTTGGTTCACGAATTGTTTGCACAATAGTAGCCCATTTAGTTGTGAGTTCTTTCGATTGGAAAAACAAAAAAAAAAAATTGGAAAAACGGACCCAAAAACAACAGCAAAAACAAGCCCAAGAACAACAACAACAACAACAAAATAATGCATTTTATTTGTTTCGACAACAACAACAAAGTAATGCATTTTCTTTGTTTGGACAATATTTTCCAAATGTTAGTCGTAGACAAGTTCAAGATGCTAGAGGATCTGGATAAGTTTTGAATAGTGGAGGATCAATGTTTTCCAAATGTTGGTGGTGCACAAGTTGTGCATGTTGGAGGACAATTTTTTCCAAGTGTTGGTGGTGAACAAATTTCCGATGTTGGAGGATCTCGTGGATCTCATGGTGATCTTTCAGATTATTAAGAAAATTATTGTATTTCTTATTGATAATTTTTTTAATTTATTTTCATTATTTTATGCAATTTTTATATTAAAATTAGTTTAATGTCTAGATATTATATGTATTTATTAATATGTTGTATTGTATTTTATAGTAAAAATCGAAATGATTTTAATAGCACTTAATATAAAAAATAAGGAAAGAAAATGAATACAAAGTAAAAATAATGAAAAAGAACATAAAAACAAAATAAAATAAGAAAAGAAAAGGAATAAAATAAATAAATAAATAATGATAAGAAAAAAAATGAATACAAAGTAAAGATATTGAAAAAGAAATTAAAAATAAAATAAAATGAATAAATAAATAAATAAATAATGAGAAGAAAAAACAAAAAGAAAAGAAAATTCAGATAACGCATGAGTTGACCTGTGGAAAGTTGACGCAAAACATGTGGTTGAGATGAGTTGGCGCAGAAAAATAAATCGTTGTTGGAAATGAAGAACAAGTGCTATCAAATTGTGATAGCGCACTGTTGGAGATGGTCTTACATTAACAAATAAATTTTTATCATTAAATTTTGTGATAACGTATTGTCAATTTATATTAACATTTTTTTGTGACAGTTTGCTGCGAAAGCTAGACTTTTGGCTACCACATTTGTTGTCACAAAAAATCTCATCACAAATACTAATTTTCTTGTGGTGAATATTAATTTACGCTATAAAATCTTTAAACAAATATAAATTTTAACCATTCAACTCTATTAACAAACCCAAAATTTCAAAATTGAATTTTGCTAATTGATAAGTGTCGTTTTTATTATACTTTTACGTATGTTTATGTGTTCATTTGAGCATATTTATGTAGGTTTCTATAGTAATTTAGATACTTTTGATTTATTTGTTGCATTTGATGGTTTTGTGTTTAGTTTTGTGTTTTTAGTGCAAAAATTGTAAGTTTCAGCTCACATGCGCAGTTGTCGAAGAAATGACATATCTCACGATCTAAAAGTCCGAATTGGAAGATCTAAATTTTGTTGAAAGCCTAAGGAAGAGATCTACAACGTTTATGTTGAACACTTTTCCCAATTCGTTCTACAAGAAAGCAGAATATCAAGAGAAGACAGAAGTTGTGCGTTCAGTTTTTCATCGTGAGAGGGCTCTAGTATTTTGATCATAACTTTATCTAGAAGACTACTATTGAGGTGAAATATGTGGAATTTGAAAGCTAACTTCAAAACCTACAACTTTTATGAAGACGTTAAAGTCAGATTCGGAACTGTGCACCAGAACACGACCGTATCTTGGGACACGGTCGTGTCCCACTGCATAGAAACACTAGCACTGGCGCACGGGTGACCGTGTCCTGGGGGACGGTCATGCTCGAGAGACTCCTATTCCATCCCAAACTCGATTTTTGACGTATCTCACACTTATAAACTATCTAGGAGACCTCCAAGATGCTATATATACCCAAATTCGTTCCAAAAAGGAGGATGGAGATAAGGGAATGAATCATTAGGGTAGGAACAAGCATTCATAGAGAGAAAACACAAATTTTGAGAGCATCCAGGAGGAAATACGAAGGAGAATTTGAAGATCGAGAATCACGAGATCGTCGTCTTAGAGTTTTTCTTAATACTTTTCTACTTTTTGTTGGATTTTGGTTTTGATATGATGTTATCAATTTTGTCTATGAATTTGATTAATATTATGTCTGGCTAGATTTTCGTAGGTTTTTAGGATATGTAAGTAGTTCGATTCAAACCTTGATGGATCTTTGATTTTAATTCAATTTCTTAATTTTTCGATCCTATTGATGTGTTTATGGTTTGATTGTGTGTTTGATTATTCGGCCGGTAATTGAACATGTTTAAGTAATTAAGTCAAAATTCGAGAGAGAAAATTTAATTACGGAAGAGTAAATGCATGACATATATGCAGCATGAGATCGAGAGATAAATGACATATGTGATGAGATTTTCAATCCTAGGTGCTTTTGGGAGTTGTTGTGTTATATCAGATCGAGTAGAGATACATCTGGTAGCATAATAATCAACCGGTTAAATTGACTCGAGAGAGCTTTTAATTTGATATTCGTGATTGCTCATATAGGATTATTAATGAATGAAATTGGATTGATCAAGGTGATGTTGAGGGGAGAATCGAATGAAAGCATGTTCTAGAACCTGACTTAGAATATTTGTTTAATCTTGTGAATTTTAATTGCATTTTAGTTAGCATAATTAGTCTGATATCTTTTGGATTTGATAACTTAGAAAAAATTAGGGATAAAATTTAGGTAATTAATTAATTCTAACGATAGTCTCTGTGCGATTGACCTTGCTTGTCGTGTCTACGATCTACACCGTACACTTGCGGGAGTAGCTGAAAGAATTAGGTGAGCACTAATCCTTCATATATACTAAATGAATAATCACTAGAGGACACATGTCACCCTATGGTTATTCCAAATTTTCACTCAATTTTTTTAATATATATATATATATATAATTTATAATTTAATTCAATTAATTCATTTAATGATAATTGCTAACAATTAGTAACTTACGAAATTTGAGTCAAGCTATCTTTTATGAGTAAGTCTTGTGTGAGACCGTCTCACAGATCTTTTTTCGTGAAACGGGTCAACCCATAACCCACACTTAGTAATTCATATGAAAGTTTGTTGATATGGATTCAATTCATGGGTAATAAGGATCCGTCTCACAAAAACTATCCGTGAGACCGTCTCACATGAGTTTTTGCGATCTTTTATATACACTAAATGAATAACCACTAGAGGACACATGTCACTTTATTGTTATTCCAAATTTTCACTCAATTTTTTTAATATATATATATATATTATAATTTAATTCAATTAATTCATTTAATGATAATTGCTAACAATTAGTAACTTATGAAATTTTAATGATTATTAATATAACACCCCAAAAAAATAAATAAAAAAATTGAAACATAGATTATATGTATACATATACATTAAATATGTATGTGTATTATTTAGTGTTAGCCCCAAAGTAATGTTTTCTTTTCAGCCAATTTTCATTTCCTTGGCCCAAGTTAAAGAAAAGCCTAACATAGATATAATTCGGCCCAACTCCAATACCACCTAAGCCCAAATCTTTGGTCCAAATGTAAGTCTGTATTTTTTATTCCCGGCCCAATTGATACTTAGTAAAGAGCACATATTTGAGCCCATAAGCTTGGGGAAGGATCCTTGTCACACCCTCTCAACTCTGGAGACGAACACGTGTGTCTTCCTTGCTACATCTGTAAAATGAGTTGGGGGTAATACCTCTTTCTCACATTTCTTCCTTCTCCTTTGATTAAGCTTTGGCAGAGATGTTTGAGAGTAGCAAGGGAATTGTTGGGTGTTGCAAAGGGTAGAACATTTAATTGGTTTCCCTTTGATGTTTTCTTCAGTGTATTGTTGCAACTTTATTCTGTAATTGCATCTATATGTATATATAGCCATCTCTCTATCTATCTCTATTTCTCTCTCTCTCTCTCTCTCTCTCTCTCTTGTTACTGAATTGCTGTCGTCGCTGCCCTGGGTTGGCGGCGCCGTGGACGGCGGCGCTGCTGTGAGTGTGTGATTGCGTGTGTGATGGGTGTGTGTGTTTATGTGTGTGCTGTTGTTGATTGTCGGATGCAGGAGGGAGGCGCCGCCGCGATGGGCGGCGCCGTGTGCTTGGTGTGTATGGTGGGGGACGTCAGCGCTCACTGCCGGCAGCTGCAGGGGCAGCGGGGCGCGAAGGGGGGACGACGGCTGTGCGGCAGATTCGAAGGGAGAGGGGTGTGTGAGTCGTGATGTGTGTGCGTGCGTGAGTGGCGACGCCGTGTGCGGCGGCGCCGTGCAGTGGCATGGGTGTGGCCGCTGCTGTCGGTGGAGGCCGGCAGCAGCGGCGGCCGTGCAGGGGGGAGAGGAATGGCGACGGGACTGGGGGATTTGGGTGCAAGGGCTGGATTTTGGAAATTTTACAATTTCCAGGGACTTCTTTGCAAATTCTTAATTTTGCATATTTATTAGTCAACCCTTTACCTTTTGCCTTATTGCATTTCAGTCCCTGCATTAGTTAGGGATTCATTTTCAGCCCTGAGATTTGATCAATTTGCAGATTGACCCCCAGAATTTATAGAAATAGCATGTGGACCCCCCAGATTTGACAGAAATGACAATTTGACCTCAGAACATGCTGAAATTATAAAACGAAACCTATACCTTGCTAGATATTATTTTATGACTCCAAACATATCTATTTTATGTGTTTTATGTCCTACGATACTAGGAAAAGCTAGAACGACATCCAAAATGATACGAAAAACGTGACGAACCACCGTTAGGCAAGGAAAACCATAGTACGAGGTTACAATCGTATAAATCCTAGATTCGATTAAACTCTAATCCTAGGATCACCAATTGTTACTCCATTCGAGGGTTTATTCTACTAGTTATTCCTAACATATACAGTTAAATTAGACGCTAAGTCGAGTTTCTGGGCTATGTAGGGTTTCCAGACGAAGGACAAGAATAAGGAAGGACGAGAACTACGAGCTTTTGACAGGGTTGAGTATTATCTGAGGTGGGGGTAAAATCTTATAAAACAAAATCATTTTTAATTGTACAAGTTATTATATGAATTTATGTGCACTTTGTGACTTTAAATTCGATATTCATGTGAAGTCTATTTTAGGTTGAATGTCATTACTATATGATGGATTTTTGAATAAATTATATGTTTTCGAAAGGTTAACGATTTCAAGGAATACAAATGCATTTGATTTCATATGACGAAAAGTCGGGATAATACCCGTACCAGAGGGGTTTCTTTAGAAACCAATACATGACAAAAGATTTACTTGTCTATTTGTATTGTCGTGAATTATATGAACTTACATGAACGTGAATAACGTGTACTATGTGTTATGTGAGAAACATGATGTGAAACACTTAACTGCGCATGCGTTTTCTAAGCCAAGTAGGGTATTCTTCGGAAACCTATCTATAGGGGTATTCTTCGGAAACCCATCAACAGGGGTATTCTTCGAAAACCCAGCAATAGGGGTGTAAAAACCCATAGGGTCGGCTTGGGGCCCGGATAGATTTCTTCGGATATCTGTCCAAGACGGATTGTAAGGGACTACTCGGGAGTCCGCAATGTGTACTATGTATAAGTATGTTAAGATTATGATAAAACGTGTTTCTCCTTTCACAGTTCGACCCACTGAGTGTACTTTTGACACTCACCCCTTGTATGTTTTTATTTTACAGAAAACCATGAATGAAGGAGGGACGAGCTGAATTGCCTGATACTTTTGCATGTATAATTAAGTATATTTTCAATGTCGGCATTTCCAGAACCCTATTTTGGTATTCTGTATTAAGAATCCTTTCACGTTTGAACTAAACATACTTTTCCGCTGTACATGTCGAACTTTTCTAAGTACAAGAATTATCATTTTCAGAATTTTATTTACTTATCCGTTTTCCGATGATCTATTCGTTTGGCTGGACGCCCTGTTTATAAATTGTGCTTCCGCTATATAAGTCATATTTCCATATTCGAAAATGGGGCGTGACAATTAATAACAATTTGTAACCTATGAAATTTTAGTCAAGTATTTTAATATAGAGATTAATTGTTATTTTAATGAAGCAATGCATTTTAATATGTATAAACTAATTGCTACTAAATATATCATTATAAATAATTGGAAAAAAAAATTGAATCAAACATATCATTTATAAAAATATTATGCCCATATACTTTTTTGGTAATGTAAGTATAAATATAATTTTAAGAACAACAAAAATCAGTAAATTCATGAAAAAAAGTATTGATTGCTAAATATATGTTAATATTAAAATTTTAATGAATATATATTAATACGAATATAGTAATATACATTAAATTAAATATTAATAGAAAATGAGATGTTAATTTATGTTAATACAAATTAATAAAAGAAATACTAAATATAATGTATTTTATGTATTCTAATTTTACTTTAATTTTACTTTAATAATATGGCTAAAGTGTATGTATTACCTACAAGTTGACAATACAAATATTTCTTAAATCATGTGAATATGAATATAGTTTTCGTTAAGTAACATTTTTAATCTAGCATGAATTTTCGATTCATTGTTATTTCTTACTCAATATATATTACATTTTTATGTTAATTTTTTTAACAGTATTAATTTTAAAAACATGCCGTGTAATAAACGGGATATATACTAGTTCTAGGTAAACTTAAAACAAACATAGTCCATGTGTTAAACTTAAAACAAACATAGCCCATGTGTTAAACTTGGATAATTATTCAAATTAATTCACTCATTTAAAGGATATAGCCTCCTAACCTTTTACTTACACGAACCATCTAACAGAGTCGATCACAACAAAAATAATAACTATATTAGTATAATTTTACGTGTATCACACGATATATTTTTGAAAACAAATATCTTTAAAAAATTAATATAAACAATAGTATATTTTAAATAAGAAATATAATAATCGGAACAATAAAAACTATACACCTTATATGTGATTCATGTCCGAATTATAATAATTCCATATTTAATCTGTACTTTTATAAAGATAAGATACACTTGAATTATGAGACTCGTTGTTTTGAATTTGTATCATATTCTTAGTAAACTGAAAATGCTCACATGCACATCGTAAATATACGTTAATATATTTTCGTCATAAATAAATCTAATTTGAGTTAGTCTCTTGTGAGACTGTCTCACATGCGACCAAATTCAAGTATGTCTTTTATAGGTATAAGTATGTGTTTTTCAGCTATAAGTATGTGTTTTATTAGTATATTTTTACAGGTATAAACATGAGTTTTAAAAGTATGTCTTTTACACTCATAAGTATGTTTATTATTCATTAGACGAGTTATAGAGTTGGTCTCCCATACACCAGTTGCACGGATGGGTTGACCCTAATCCAATAATTTATATACATATAATTTTACTTCTATTTTTTAATCAAATGACCTTGGCAGCACCGCTTTTCTCCTTCTTCTCGCCCCTATTCTCCTTCTTTCTTCTCTCCATCTGCAACATCACCTTCCATCATCTGTTTCTTTATTCTCTTCATCTTCATCTCGTTACAATCTCTTCATCTTCATCTTCACCTTGCTGCAAATGCTCCTTCTCCATCATCTACTCTTTCTTCTCTTCATACATCTTCATCTCGTCGGAATATCTCTTCTCCATCCTGACTCGTTCCTTTTTCTTCATTCTTACGTTCTTTTCGAAACATTTATGGAATCTACCATTAACAATTGCAGTTTCAGATGAAGTTTCAAATAACAAGATTAAACATAGTAATCATCTACAAAATATTGTAAAAAAATATGAATTATATAACTTAAAGGTACTGATCGTATAACATAAAGGTACGTAACATTTGTAACACATAAGGGTATTACACCATTTACATAAAGGGTACATAAATGTATAACCTAATGTAATAAATAAAGGTACAACTAATATCACATAAAGACATGCATAACATTATATAAATGTATGTTCATATAAAAAACTGAAAATTTTCTAGAAACCTTAATTTTTTTTCAAGTTATGGAACATAAAAGTCATGATATTTGTACATAAATGTTACAATAATACAATATAAAAGTCATACAAATACAATATAAGGGTTTCAACCTGAAACAATAAAACCTGAAAATCTTTTTTTTTTTTAAGTTACTGAACATAAAGGTCATCGAATTTATACATAAAGTCACTCTTATATAATATAAAAGTCACACCCATATAACATAAAGGTAATTGCCTGAAGCCAAAAAAAAAAAAACTCAAATAGACGTCCCAGTTGCAGTTGGACGAACCTGGTGTACAAGAGAATTTGTAATAAATCAATTAAAACATGAATTGATGTCGTACCAATTCCATGTTCGATCCGATCCTACAAAGACCGATAATCCACCCCCACCACGTGATAAAAGCAATCTATGCCAACAACGGGCATATTTCAACCCATTTTCTACTTTTCCTCCAAACTATTTGTAACAAAAACATCTCTAATGGATGAAGGAATCCAATTTTCAGGAGATGATGAACAACATCATGAGAGAATGGAATTGCTGAAAGCTTTCGATGAAACAAAAGCTGGGGTCAAAGGTTTAGCAGACTCAGGATTGCTCAAAGTTCCCAAGATTTTTGTGAGGCCAGCTGAGGAGGTTGCTCAAGATTTGCAACTCAAAAATTCTGAAATTCAAGTTCCTGTGATCGATCTGAGTGAGTTGGGATGCTCTGAAAGGCGAGAGCTGATCGTCGAAAGAGTGAGAATCGCGTCTGATACGTGGGGTTTTTTTCAGGTGGTGAATCATGGAATTCCCTTGAATGTGTTCGATGAAATGCTTGAAAGAGTTGAGAAATTTCACGATTTGGATGTTGAAGAGAAAACCAAGTATTATACGCGAGATGTTAGGAGAAAGGTGAGATATCATAGCAATTACGATTTGTTCACTTCAAGGACTGCTAATTGGAGAGATACTTTGAGCATCTCATTATCTGATCAAAATTCTTGTGAGGAGTTACCAGCTTCTTGCAGGTATGCTTTTTTCCATGGCAGATTGTTATTGTTCAAGATTAAAGAAAATTAGATTTAAAACTAAGATGACAATTGTCTAGGAAATTTACATGTGTAAATCATTAAAAAGATAGAAAAAAGAAGTTAAAAAACTTGAGCTCTAGAGAAACCCAAACCAGCTTAGAAATGAGCTTGCAAATCCCATCTGAAGAGAAACCCAAACCAGCTTATATTTCACGATTTTCAGCAAAAAAAAAAAAAAAAAAGAAGGGATTTTAATAGTTGAGATACAACATTTATTTTAGTGAAATCTAGTCTGATTTGAAAGCTAATCGTAAGATTGAATTCAAGGCTTTGAAAGAATTACGAAATATGAGTGTTCAGAGACAAATTTCGTGTATTTTGATTATCGATTAAGAAAAAATGAAATTTGAGATTGAATGTGGTGGTTATGGCAGTTTTGGGGGAAAACAAAACCAAAATCAAATAGTCCTTTAAAATGTGGGACTAAAATGGGAAAACGGATAATTGTAGGGACTATTTTCGAGAAATGCAAGAATTTTGGTACCGATCATTCATCGGAAAATTGACCGGAATGGACAGGTAGAGATTTTGCATATCTAATTATGAAACTAAAGTCCAAATAAAATTAGAAGGACAATTTGAGTTTGATGTTTGCTTGGATGATCTTAAAGGATTTACGTAGATCTAGTGTTCGAGTTGCAAAGTGAATCAATGCTAATCCTTGACTTAACCAACTAGGTATGGTCTGCAAAACAATATTTCGACATGTTAATTTGGTGATTCATAACTAAAGTTCGTTAATGCTTAAAGAATATCAGGTTTGTTGTATAGTGTTTTGAGGCACTATCTCCATGTGTACTTAACACTCATGTAACTTATGTTGTTCAAACCAAGTCTAGGAAAAATGGAGTTAGACTCGACTCGACCACTGGTTCGTGTTGGACCCCACTGAAACTGCACCCAACTTTGTTCTGTTTGATCATTTCCTACATTTGTTCGACAGGGAAACCACCCTAGAATACGCGAAGCATGTTACTGTTTTGGGAAACACTCTACTGGAGATACTCTCTGAAGCTCTTGGACTAAAACCCTATCACCTAAAGAACATGGAATGCTCAGACGGGCTCCGGCTCAGCTCACATTATTATCCAGCATGCCCTGAGCCGGAACTGACTATAGGAACCACCAAGCACTCTGATCCGGGATTCATCACGATTCTTCTCCAAAACGAAATCAGTGGTCTCCAGGTTCTGTATGAGGGCCAATGGGTTAACGTTGAACCCACTCCTGGAGCTTTAGTCGTAAACATTGGGGATCTCCTCCAGGTAATCAGTGTTCTGAAATCAGACCTTTATTTTTGTTGCGTTTTGTGATTATGACTTATGTTTCGACTTCTTGCCTAGTTGGTGTCAAATGGGAAATTCAGAAGCAGTACCCATAGAGTCGTTGCTAATAGCGTCGGGCCAAGAATTTCCGTCGCTTTCTTCTTCTCTGGACCTGTGCATAAGGTTAAGTACTATGGCCCCTTGAAAGAGTTGATATCACAAGAAAATCCAGCTAAGTACAGAGAAGTACTGTTGACTGAGTATCTATTGAAGTTTCTGAATACTGGGCTTGATGAGAATCTTGGTCTTGATTATTACAAATTGTGAAGGATTTAAAAGAGAAAAAATAGAATCTTGAGAAGTAATTATGAAGTTTTAACATGATCTCCTATCAGTGTAAGCATAGTGACATATCTTCTTGTATATGAGAAGCAGATATTTGTATTGTGAGTGTTCCATCCGAAGCAGTAAACTTTCGAACTGGATCCTCTGTTACATTTAATGTTACTTCTCATTTTTCATCACATATAATATACGTCATGTGTCAAATAATGATGTCATCGAGTACACTTGGTGTGTGATGTTTGTTTTGTAATAAATGATGTAATACATAATGTAATAGAACATCTCGTGTGGTAAACTTCTGCTTTGACCATTTTTTTAACTAGACCAGATTAACTCGAATATTTGATATAGTTTGATTTCCATTTTATATGTTTAAATACAAAACTTATCTTATGGGTATACTTTTGTGGGACGAATCCCAGGTATCTACAACTCAAACTCTTTTTCATAAGTCATTTTATATTATATGGGTTGTGAGCTGATCTATATCACAAGATTGAATTTGGGAGATGGTTTCACAAAAGTAATTCTCATGCGTAAAAAACTGTCCTAATATTTGATGGACAAGAAACGGAGAATCAAAATTATGCATTTGAAACCCTCCTTTTTAGACATGGAAAATAGGCTTATTGAACAACAAAATCACATCTCAATTATCATACAAGACAAATTTAATGATGTCAAGAACTTAACTTCATTTAAAAAATCAAAGCACATTTTTGAACACATTTTTTAAACCACCTCTCTCTATTCACAGAACCTCTTCTCAATCCCACAATGGCTCAAAAAACTGAAATCTTTGAATATTGCATGAATAAAAAAGACAGAACTGCAATGCTCAAAGCCTTTGATGAAACACAAGGTGGTGTCAAAGGTTTAGTAGATTCAGGAATCTCCAAAATTCCTCAGATTTTTGTGAGGCCATCTGAGGAGTTGACTCAAGATCAGTTGAAGTACAAGAAGACACAAGTTGATCATCAAGTTCCAGTGATTGATCTGACTGGCATCTTGCAAGATTCCGACAGGCGAAAGCTGATCGTCGAAAGAGTCAGAACTGCATCAGAAAACTGGGGATTTTTCCAGGTGGTGAGTCATGAGATTCCTTTATCCGTCTTAGATGGAATGATCCGTGGCATCGAGAAGTTTAACGAGCAGGATGTTGAGGAAAAAAAAAGGTATTACACGCGGGATAGAACAAGAAGGGTGATATTTAACAGCAACTTTGATTTGTTCAAATCAAGAACTGCTAATTGGAGGGATACATTAGGCTTTCCATTTCCAGATCAGATGATCAGAGAGGAATTGCCAGCTTCTTGCAGGTATATCTTAACGTGAAAGTTGCAATTTTAGGACTATAACTTCTGGTTATTATCAATACAGGGGCATTAACTTTACGGGTTTTGAATAACTTTTTTATTTGGGTAAATTTGCTAAAAATTAGCTTGAAATCCCGAAATTCGGGCTTATTCGCATGTGTCTCTAAATTAGGGTTTCGAAAATTTCATTTGGTTATTGCTCAGATCAAGCTTGAATCTAGTGAAATTGATAAAATTGAAATATAGCTTTTCCATAAATCATGTCAAAGCTCCAAATCAATAGATCGGATCAATTCAAGCTCGATTGAACGATGATGAAATGTAATTTTCGAAAACCCAAAAAATGGAGTGCCACGCTCCAGACGTGCGGTTTAGCCTAAATTTTGGGTTTTGAGACTAATTTGTGCTAACATTGGCCGAAACTAAAAAGTAATTGTTCGAAAAGTTCAGTGCTCTGAATGATGAATGGTTTAATATACCGTCCTAAATTTGCAATTTTTCCATATACCCACGTTTCAAAATTTACTAGTCGAATTTTTGATTAGAGTAAGTGTTGAATTCATAGAGAAAGCACAGTTGAATACTCAAAGCATGTTGCAATATTGATAAAAACTTTGTTGGAGCTACTCTCTGAGGGTCTAGGACTAAAACCTGACCACTTGGATAAAATGGAATGCTCGAAGGTAAACTGGATTAGCTGTCACTATTATCCGGCATGTCCGGAGCCTGAATTGACGCTCGGAGCCACCGAGCATACGGATCCTGGTTTCATCACCGTTCTTCTACAAAACCAAATAAACGGCCTCCAAGTTGCATACGAAGGCCAATGGGTCGACATCCGACCCATTCGAGGAGCTTTAGTTGTTAACATTGGCGATCTTCTTAAGGTATATTTTGTTATTGCAATCAGGATCCTCTATTGTGCACAACATATCAATTTTGAACACAAACTAGTACTAGTGATCAAATTTTGTTGCTTTTTCTTCATAGCAACGCAACAGAGGATCTAGTCACAAGGTTTCTAAGCTTGTGTTGAAAGATCGATCGAGTTGAAAAAATATAAAAAGGATTTCATGTCTTTGGAATGACACAAAATTAGTATAAAATTGAAGGTTCAAATCTACATAGTTTTTCAAATTAATTACTTTTTTTTTTATCCATTGTTGTGGCAAAGTTAATAATTATATTTTTGTACTGACGATTTTATCTTTAATATCTTCTGAAAATTTGGATATATGACCTAAATTCAGCTCGAACAGCCAAATCAGACTTAAATTCGCATGTTATTAGCACGTGACACCCTAAAAGGATAGATAATCGGAAAAGCTGATGGTAAAAATTGCCATAACAGATAAGTTACTAGGCGATAATAGCCCGAAAACCAGGAAGCACGTGCCAATCTCATGCGACCGTTTAGGTTGAATTTGCATTAAATTTCCAAATTTTCAAAAGATAAAGACTAAAATTATCCGCCTAAGAAGATAATTGATAAAAATGCCAGAACCGGAATGTTAATGGATTAACAAAATAATTAATTCTAGTTTTTCTGACCAGGGTCCTACGTACTGGGCAAAATAAAGCCAAGTTTGAAAACAACTTACTCGTAAATTTCGTTGATTTCACCTTGCAATGATTTGTTACCATAGATTTTAAATTCATGGGAAGTTTATTATGTTGATATTGGCAAATGTAGATGATGTCAAATGGGAAGTTTATAAGCAATAAGCATAGAGTGGTGGCAAACAGAATTGGAACAAAAATTTCAGTGGCCAGCTTTTGCTCAGGACCTCTGGATAAGGTGAAGTATTATGGGCCAATAAAAGAGCTCATTTCAGAACAAAATCCACCCAAATACAAAGAGGTCATTTTGAGTGAATACATGGACAAGTTTATCAACATTGCACTTGACCAGGATATTTCTGATTCCTGCAAGGTTTGATTTGATCAGCATCAATTTCATGATTTTCTGTCACTGTAATAAGCACTTCATAAAGTGCAAAATTCTATATATTTATGCTATGGGAAGTTATAAGCTTAATGATCATGACTTTTGGTGAAACGAACTGATGAATCTGATTTGATGAGATAGAATATAAAGATAGAGAGTGATTTGTTAAAATGAATTTGAGTTGTAGAAAAAAAGAAATCATCTAACATATCTATATATATGACTCGACATCATATAAGTTTTTGTGTTTCGCGACCAATGATGCATTAGATTTCTTATGCTGCTAAGAGACAAAGTTTTCTATGAGCCAAGTGAATATATTGACCCCCAACAAAATAATAGGGGTATATTGGTAATTTCACATTTCATAAAGAAATAGAGGAATGAGAGGGGTATATCAGTAATTTCACATTTCATAAAAGGAATAAAAGAACGAGAGAAAAAAATATTCAATTTGCAGATAAAAGTGCCCCAATTTTATGTACAATCCCTCATAGCTGAACAATTAAGCTATAATTAATGCAACACAGTCAAAATATTAAAAAAAAATAGAAGAGAATTGTTGTACGTAGTTTTATTTTAAGTTATTTAATTTTACTTGATGTCCATGTTATGCAACAAAGTCAAAATATTAAAAAAAATAGAAGTGACTTGTTGTACGTAGTCTTATTTTAAGTTATTTAATTTTTCTTGATGTCCATGTTGTCCTTTTTATATGTTATAACTAAGTTATTAACAATTTTGCTAATAATATTATTAATCTCCTTTAATTAGTCCCCTAGACAAAATGTGTGTAATTCGAGGAATCGATTTCTATGAAACTGTCTTGCAAAGCTTATTATATGAGACGTGATCATCCACAACTTATGACCCATTAAACAAAGATTAACTTATAAAAATGCGTTAAATAGTTGATCGTGGACGCACATGCAAAAATTATATTTATAGAATAGTCTCCTAAATAGTCAAACAAATAATTGAGCTAATTAAATTGAGACATGTGATAAATGCTTAAATAAAATCATGTGAAGTAGGTTTTGGGATAGATCAAAAGTCAATAGTAGGAATCATTTTCTATTGCCAAGAGCATCAAAAAGATTTAAAAATAATGATGATGGTTTAAGCTTGAATTATTGAAATCTCTGACCTTTTCTTAATTTTATAAATAGAAGTATAGAGATCCGGTATAATATTCAAATCGATGGAAGTACACATATTTATTTATTTATTAAATACAAATACAAAAAAGTACAAAGATCAAGTACATATTTCTGAATAATTTTATTAGTCTCCAATAAGTTACCCTAAAGAAAATTAGTGTAAATCTTTTAAATCATCTGATAATAACCTACATCGAAAAATGAGTCAATCTAAATCTATTATCATCTGATAATAACCTACATCGAAAAATGAGTCAATCTAAATCTATTAGACTATGTTTATCAACAAACTCCCACAACCCAACCTCTTAATAAAATATTCATTTCTCTCTCCTCCACATACACAACCTACAACACAACCCAACCTCTACAATTTTCACACTTTATCAATAACATCAACCCAACCTATAACAATTATTAATTTAATGATTTAATAATTACATATATATATATTTTATAATCAATTTTTTATTATTTGAATTATGTACGAAATATATTAAATTATATGATATTCCAAATTCGTAATAAAAAAAATAGTAGAATATGATATAAATTATGAGAGATTAGGAAAATAGTACACAAAAGAGATAATTTGAGATTGTGATTCAAAATGTATCAATATTAGTCTCTATTTATAGGGAAAAAAATTTCATGAATTTTGGTTTTTTTTTTTTTTATAGATAATTGAGTGTGTAAAAGATATAAACGAAATTAGACGAACGAATCAGAAAATGCCATGTGGCAATATCCATGCCATGTGTCAATATTTTGGAGGCCTACATGCATTGAAATTGGTGCACAAACCGGGCGGCCAACAGCCCCGGTTGTGCAACTCCACTGCCATTCTTTTTTTTTTATTTAAATATTGAAGAACGGTTGTGTAACCTACTGATAAACATAGTCTTAGAGCATGAGCATTAGTAAACAAAATTTTGTGATTAATAAAAACAAAATTTTGTTAAGTAATGTAAGGAGTTAATATGTGTGTGTTTTTATTGGTGTTATAAAGGTGTGGGCCATGTTCTGAAAAAGTAATAATAAACAATTATTGAGGAGAGAGAAAGAGAGAAAAATTGATTATTATAATAATAAATTTGTATTTTTTGTGTTAGTTGTTTGAACAAAATTCAAATTTGTTCAAAGGTATGAACAAATTTCATTTTTGTTCATAGTATGAACAAAAATTTAAGGAGATAGGAAGAGTTAGTATAATTTGTATTATGTGGTATTTTAATAGTATTTTTAATGTTTCACCAAATGATATTTATTGTTTGTTTCAACATGCATGCATATGTTTATTTTTCTTTTTGACTTGATTTGCATTGTTTTGATTTTATTTCTAATTTAATTTCGATCCCACAGAGACTAGTGAATTAGAACGATGTTAACCACCTAATTTTATCTAGGTGACCGAATTGAACCTAATTAACCTATGTCTAGAAATTAAGTTAAAACGATCATATTAAATAACGAATAAATTGATTTATTTATATGAATGACACCTGAAATATAACACGAATAATTTTAATTATCAGAATATTCTTAAAAGAAAATTATAAATTAATTTCAAATAAATGAAGTTAATCATGGGTCCTAAAATAGATTACAATAAGTTAGTATTAATTTGTTTAAGTTATTAGATTACAATAAACTTTTTAGATTTGAATATTATTCGAATACGAATATGAATATAACCGTATTAGATTCGAGTACTCGCGAATATATTGAGATAGTTTAAATATATAATATTTAAAAAATATTAAAATATTAATTTAATAAATGATATTTACATACACACATGATACATATAAATTTTTTACTTCTCATTTACTCTGCGGGTCTCAATTCACAGCCATGTACAATTGATAAATATTTAGGTTTTTTGGATGTTAATTTGCAATCTTTTGTTTATGAATTGGTGGCAGTTGATGCAAAGACTTGATGAATGTTCGAATTTCACTTTATTAATTGAAAATAAACAGATTTTTGAAAGAAAAAAAAAACAAGAATTCCAAGTTCATATTTTCGAATTATAGGAATAGAATATCGTGACATTCGAACCGGATCGATTTGTTTACAACCTAAATTGTAGTTAACATATTAGATAAATTTTAAAGAACAAAATGGGATAATATTTAACAGATGGAATCTATCCAGAATGGGCGACGTTTGTCAAGGCTTTTCCCTCTTCGGAGGATGTGAAAATACGATTGTTTAAGGAAAAACGATGAACGTGATGAACCTACACGATCACACGAAAAATTTCAAGAATATCTTCAAAGGAATTCCGAGCTACGTGATAATCAAATACATCACCAACTTCGAGCGGATTTAGTAGAACACATATGGAGACGGTTTGGGAACAATTAAATATTAATATTACATTTATATTTCAAATATATTTCAACGTATTATTATTATTACATGAATTGATAAATTCAAAATTTCCCTTAAATTTCATGTTATATACGAATTGAGACTAATGTAAATATATATATTTATATTTATATAATTATTTAATTGATTAAAATTGATTTAGGTTTAAAATTATTGATATAATTAAAAAAATTATAATTACAAAATCATTTTATTTGATATATATTAAGAAAAAAGTTAGTTGATGATGGGACCCACATATAATGATTGTATTTTTTTGTTAAGTAATGTAGATGTGTGTTTTTAAAAAGTGTTTGTTTTTAAATTGATGTTTGTTCACGTGGGCCCCACCCTCTTAACAAAATTTTTGTTAACTAATGCCCATGCTCTTATAAACGATATACTGACTCACCCGCGGCTATTGACACCCCCTTTATCTCTTAATACACCCCTCTAAATTTTTGTACATAAATAACCTTGTAAATGTTGACAAAAATATCATTTTATATAATTTATAAAAATAATATATATTAATAATTAATTAAATCCTAGTTTATTAAAATTCTAATTTATTCAAACGAATTCTATTGAAACTACAAGTCTACAAATGTTACTTATTTAATCATATTCAAAATTTAATTTTTTGATATCGAAACTATAAGTACGTATCTCAATTTTCTTTCATTATAATTCTATAACAACAAATTTTTTACGTCTTCATAGCAATGGACCTTGATAATTTTGTGGAGATGTAAGACGTAAGTCTTTCGCCATGTTTTGTTGTAAAGAAGTAAAAAAAATTATCACCTAAATTTAAGAAATGTAAAGGTAAAATCGCGAACAGTTCAACAAAACCCCCAAGAACACTTATCCAATGTCAATGTAAATTTAAAATATAAAACAAGGTTTATTTAGTAATAGGCCGGGCGTATTCAAAATTAGAGGGGTGTTAATAGCCGCGGCGTTGTTAACTAGTATATAATTCATTTTCATTAAATTATATTGGGACGTTTAGATATTTGTAAAAGAAATTAGCAAACAAACACATGTTTTGCAAGGTGTATTTTCATTCTTTTCATGTGCAGTGGCCCCAAAAAAAAAAAAAAATTTGTACAGCCAAACAAGTAATTGAGCTTTGACAATGCAACCCACTATAATCAACCAAGAACACAAAACACTACACCAAGTTTGAAAACCCTAACAATGGATCTAAGCTATACCAATGTGGAATCAAACAAAACAACACACAAAGGATTTACGTGGTTCAGCAATTGCTTACATCCACGGGAACAATGGGGAGGGGAGTTTTCTCATTCAAACGATTAAAACACGAAAGTTTACAAAACAAGAATCAAGAACACTCGAGCTCTTTCTCACTCTAATATCTCTCTCTACAAAAGATCACTCTTGCTAAAAACTATCTCTCTACAAAGAGCTACATCTCAGCTATATATAGAAAAAAGAATCAGTGAAATCCATTGAGAAACGAGCGAGATATTAGTGATCAAATCAGCACCCTTGAATCCAGAACCGCAGCTTCAATCTGGTAACTTGGCTCTTGATCTAACATAACTACCATAACCGCCGCCACGTGTCTTATTCTGATTCACCGAAGCCAACTCATTTAACCACTGTTCCAGTAACATAAATATGCTTCTTTAAGTGACATGCGACTCTTCCTGGCCAATCAGATTCAATCGAGCTGATCTACGTGGCACGCTTCTTTAAGTGAATAGCGCTTTTCCCTTTGCCTTTCAGACCTCATTTTACAACACTTATTTCACAACGCTTTTTAAACTGATGTAAAAGACCCGTTGCTGAATCCTTTACATTTTTGCATGCTTTTCTCAGCCTATTCATCACAAATCTCCACCTTAGGCTGAGTAAGTTGCATACCTCTGTGACACACTTCAAGTAACATTTGTAGAGGGCTTCTCTCTCAGTCCAATCAAATCCATACATAACTGAAATTTTGAATGTGGAACACCCTTTATGAAAGCATCAGCAGGGTTGAACTCAGTGGGAATTTTCTTCACTTTAAGCACCTGTTTCTCCACCAAATCCCTGATGAAAAAGAGCCTAACATCTATATGCTTTGTCATCTCATGCATCCCTAGATGTTTAGCTAGGTGTATGACACTAGAGTTATCACAATTGACTGTGACATTCTCTTGAAATAAACCAAACTCCTCCAAAATCCCTTTCAACCAGACTGCCTCCTTTGCAGCATCTATAAGAGCTATGAACTCTGATTCAGTTGATGATAGGGCAACTATGGATTGTTGAGCAGACCTCCAACTCACTGCAATGCCAAACAAAGTGAACACATAACCTGTAGTGGACTTCCTATTATCCTGGTTAGAGGCATAGTTAGCATCAACATAGCCAATCACAGCATCATCTGTGCATCTTTTGTTGCTGAAACTCATACATTTGCTCAAGGAACCATTTATGTATCTGAGCATATACTTCACAGCATTCCAATGCACCATTCCTGGAGTTGCCATGAACCTACTTACCAAACTCATAGCATGAGCCAAATCAGGCCTGCAACACACCATTGCATACATGGTGCTGCCAACTACATTTGCATAAGGTATTTTGTTCATCTCATCTTCTTCCTTCTTGCTCTGAGGACATTGAGCCTTGCTGAGTTTGATCTGAGGTTGAATTCGGATTGAAGTGGCCTTAGACTGATTCATCTGGTATCTTATCAACACCTTCTTAAGGTATTCTGTCTGACTGAGAACAATAGAACCTTGATCACCTTCTCTAATGATCTCCATTCCCAGCATCTTCCTTACCATTCCAAGATCCTTCATGTCAAATTCTGGTTTCAGCTGCTCTTTAATTTGGTTGATACCTGTCATCTCAGTGCTTGCTAGTAACATATCATCAACATAAAGCAAAAGATAAGTATGAAATTTCTGAGAATGCTTGAAGTAAACAGAGTTATCAAACTTGCTCCTTTGAAATTTGATCCTATGCATGAAATGATCAAACCTTAAGTACCATTGTCTTGGACTTTGCTTTAAGCTATACAGAGACTTCTTGAGCATACAAGCCTTATTCTCCTTTTCTTCCACCTGTAAGCCTTCAGGCACCTTCATATATATTGTTTCTTTCAATTCCCCATGTAGAAAAGCAGTAGTAACATCCATTTGATGCAGATACATTCTAAACTGAGCAGCCATGGCAAAAAGAATCCTAATTGAACTGTGCTTGACCACTGGAGAGAAGATCTCATTATAATCTACTCCTTCTTTCTGAGTGAATCCCTTGGCCACAAGTCTAGCCTTGAACCTTACTCCTCCTCCTAGAATAACTTCTGGCTTCTTCCTGAAAATCCACTTGCATCCCACAAGCTTCTTGTTGTTTGGCTTGTTTACAATACTCCATGTATTGTTCTTGGCAAGTGAGTTCAATTCCTCCTGGATTGCTCCTAACCATTTTCTCTTATCTTTGCAAGAGATAGCCTCTCTATAATCCTTTGGGTCCTCAGTATCCATATCTTCAGCTGCAAGAAGAGCAAAGTAAACATTGTCTGTATGACCAAACCTTGTAGGTGGTCTTATGATTCTTCTAGCCCTATCCTTAACCAACTGATAATTTTTCATGCTATTTTCATCATGCCGTTCTTCCTCTGAATCTGAACTTGATGAGACTTGATCCTGAACCTCATCTTGTACCCCCTGAGATTGACTCATTTCCAAAAGAGTCTCCACCTCAAGCTTAGAACCCTTCTGATCTGAACCTGGTTTCTCTTTGGACTCCTCTTGTTTCAGTGGCATTCTTGCTTCATCAAAGGTTATATCCCTACTGATTATGCATTTTTGGTAATCTTGCTCATAACACCATAACTTGTAGCCTTTCACCCCCTTAGGATAACCTAAGAACACACATCTTAAGGCTCTAGATTCCAGTTTATCTTGCCTTACATGAGCATAGGCTTGGCTGCCAAAGATCCTAAGTTTAGTGTAGTTTGCTGGCTTCCCACTCTATACTTCTTCTGTAATTTTAAGTTGAATTGCTGCTGAGGGACATCTATTTACAAGATAGGCTGCAGTAGTGACTGCTTCTCCCCAAAAACACTTAGATAGACCTGAACTTAGCAGTATGCACCTCACTTTGTTCAGTAGAGTTTGATTCATCCTCTCAGCTAATCCATTTTGTTGAGGAGTGTTAGGCACTGTCTTGTGTCTTAAGATCCCTTTCTCTTTGCAAAAGGAGTTGAATTGATTAGAGGTGAACTCCAACCCATTATCTGTCCTGAGACACTTTAATTTTCTTTCTGTTGAGTTCTCTATTTCAGTTAGCCATTCTTTGAAGCTTTGAAAAGCCTGATCCTTTGATTTCAGGATTATCACTCACACCTTTATTGAATAATCATCAATAAGAGACATGAAATACTTTCCTCCATTCCATGTCTGAGTTGTAGCTGGCCCCCACAGATCAGAATGGACATACTCAAGAATTCCCTTGGTGGTGTGGCTTCCTGTCTTGAAAGTTAACCTTTTTGCTTTGCCAAGAAATACAATATTCACAAGTGTCGAGGCTGGTGATCCTATCATTTCCAAACACCTTCTACTTCTGCAGTTCTATCATACCTCTTTCATTGATATGACCAAGTCTCTTATGCCATTGCTGAGTTTTATCCATCTCCTTGACTGAATGAGCTTCACCTATAGCTGTAACCCCATCTAAGTAGTAAAGTTCATTCTTCTTGTTGCGTCCCATAACAACTAAAGAACCCCTTGTGATCTTCATTTGGCCATTTTTAGACTTGAAAGTGTAGCCTTGAGAATCCAACATTTCAAGAGAGATTAAGTTCCTTTTGAGATCAGGAACATACCTGACTTTTGATAAGACTCTCACTGCACCATCATGCATCTTCATTGGAATTGATCCAGTGCCTGCAACCCTGCAGGTTTGATTGTTTCCTAACATCACAAGTCCACCATCACTGAGAGTTAGCTGATCAAACCACTCCTTGTTGGGGCTCATATAGAATGAACACCCTGAATCTAGTACCCAATCTTCTTCAGTCCCCTTTGTGGTTACAACAAGAACATCGACAGATTCATAACCAGAGTTAGGTGTAGATGGTTCAGAGGATTGTGTTACCTGATTTACCTGTTTCTGGTTTTGGTTTCCTTGGCTTTGCTTCAGCTTCTTGAACTTCAAACAATCCTTCTTGAAGTGCCCTGACTTGTGACAGTGGAAACACCTTTGTTGCTCAATATCATCCTTGTGTTCTTGAGACCGGTTTCCATCCTTCTTAGGCTGTCCTTTGCCACCTTTCTTGAACTGTTTTTTTTTTTTTGGCTTGTGTTTGACTGTTAGCCCTTCTCTATTTCCAGACTTGGCATCATTAGCTTTAGACAGCTCCTTAGTCCTCAATGCAGTGATAACATCATCTAGAGTTAGAGCTAAATGCCTACCATACAACAAAGAATCACAGAAGTTTTCAAAAAACTTAGGTAAAGAACCAAGAAGCATAAGTGCCTTATCTTCCTCTACCAAGGAGACTTCTACATCTTCAAGATCATCCAAGATCTTGCAGAACTCCTCAATTTGATCAGCCATTTAATAAGAGTAGAGCCTTTTCTTTATATATAACCTGTTTGCCAAGGATTTGATTTGATAAAGAGCTACAAATCTCTCCCAAACAGCCTGAGTAGTGACTTCCTTGGAGACTTCCCTTAGGACCTTGTCTCCTAAACACAAAATTAGAGTGCTATGGGCCTTGTCCAAGATCTGAGCCTTGTCCTCCTCCTTCATGGATTCAGGAAACGCTTGTGCACCTTGACGAGCTAGACCAAGCCCTTGCTGCACAAGGAGTGCTCTTACCTTTATGCGCCATAACCGCCGCCACGTGTCTTATTCTGATTCGCCAAAGCCAACTCATTTAACCATTGTTCCAGTAACATAAATACGCTTCTTTAAGTGATATGCGACTCTTCCTGGCCAATCAGATTCAATCGAGCTGATCTACGTGACAAGCTTTTTTAAGTGAATAGCGCTTTTCCCTTTGCCTTTCAGACCTCATTTTATAACACTTATTTCACAACGCTTTTTAAACTGATGTAAAAGACCCGTTGCTGAATCCTTTACATTTTTGCATGCTTTTCTCAGCCTATTCATCACAAATCTCCACCTTAGGCTGAGTAAGTTGCATACCTCTGTGACACACTTCAAGTAACATTTGTAGAGGGCTTCTCTCTCAATCCAATCAAATCCATACATAACTGAAATTTTGAATGTGGAACACCCTTTATGAAAGCATCAGCAGGGTTGAACTCAGTGGGAATTTTCTTCACTTTAAGCACCTGTTTCTCCACCAAATCCCTGATGAAAAAGAGCCTAACATCTATATGCTTTGTCATCTCATGCATCCCTAGATGTTTAGCTAGGTGTATGGCACTAGAGTTATCACAATTGACTGTGACATTCTCTTGAAATAAACTAAACTCCTCCAAAATCCCTTTCAACCATACTGCCTCCTTTGCAGCATCTATAAGAGCTATGAACTCTGATTCAGTTGATGATAGGGCAACTATGGATTGTTGAGCAGACCTCCAACTCACTGCAGTGCCAAACAAAGTGAACACATAACCTGTAGTGGACTTCCTATTATCCTGGTTAGAGGCATAGTTAGCATTAACATAGCCAATCACAGCATCATCTGTGCATCTTTTGTTGCTGAAACTCATACATTTGCTCAAGGAACCATTTATGTATCTGAGCATATACTTCACAGCATTCCAATGCACCATTCCTGGAGTTGCCATGAACCTACTTACCAAACTCATAGCATGAGCCAAATCAGGCCTGCAACACACCATTGCATACATGGTGCTGCCAACTACATTTGCATAAGGTATTTTGTTCATCTCATCTTCTTCCTTCTTGCTCTGAGGACATTGAGCCTTGCTGAGTTTGATCTGAGGTTGAATTCGGATTGAAGTGGCCTTAGACTGATTCATCTGGTATCTTTATGCGCCATAGCCCCAAATCCCCTTTGCATTGAACTTTTCAATATCAAACCGAGCAGTAGACATCTTGATTGACTGTACCACTTCCCACAGACGGCGCCACTTGACAATGCAACCCACTGATATCAACTAAGAACACAAAACACTACTCCAAGCTTGAAAACCTAACAATGGATATAAGTTATACCAATGTGGAATCAAACAAAACAACAACAACACACAAAGGATTTACGTGGTTCAGCAATTGCTTACATCCACGGGAATAATTGGGAGGGGAGTTTTCTCATTCAAACGATCAAAACACGAAAGTTTACAAAACAAGAATCAAGACCACTCGAGCTCTTTCTCACTCTAATCTCTCTCTCTACAAAAGATCACTCTTGCTAAAAACTATCTCTCTACAAAGAGCTACATCTCAACTATATATAGAAAAAAGAATCAGTGAAATTCATTGAGAAACGAGCGAGATATCAGTGATCAAATCAGCACCCTTGAATCCAAAACCGCAACTTCAATTTGGTAACTTGGCTCTTGATCCAACATAACTACCATAACCACCGCCACGTGTCTTATTCTAATTCGTCGAAGCCAACTCCTTTAACCACTGTTCCAGTAACACAAATACGCTTCTTTAAGTGACATGCAACTCTTCCTGGCCAATCAGATTCAACCGCACTGATCTACATGGCACGCTTCTTTAAGTGAATCAGCGTTTTTCCCTTTGGCATTCAGAACTCATTTTACAACACTTATTTCACAACGCTTTTTAAACTGATATAAAAGACCTGTTGCTTAATCCTTTACATTTTTGCATGCTTTTCTCAGCCTATTCATCACAAGCTTAACTGAGACAAAATAATGACGACACATCTATTGTCTGTGTCTTAATATAGTCATCGATAATATATAAAGTTTGTCAGTTTCTTAATATTTACTTGTAATTTGAATTGAACCATGTGATAAATCTGAAGTCAATAGTAGGAATCATTAATGTGCCTAATTCCCCAGACAATCAACTAGATTTAAAAAAGATAATGGTGACAGTCTCTTCACGATTCAATCCACCTTTTATATTAAATCATTTTCTTTTTTCTTTTTCTAATTCATTGTAGAAATATAAAAATATGAAGTGGTTATTCGGACAGATAAAACCACAGGAACATTAGCTACTTAGTTTTTCATACAATCTAAAAAACACATCATTTAGAACACAAATGGCAAGAAAACAAGAGAGAATGGAAATGCTAAAAGCATTCGATGAAACAAAAGCTGGGGTCAAAGGCCTAACAGATTTGGGGTTACTCAAAGTTCCCCAAATATTCATTAGGCCTTCTGACGAGCTTGCTCACGAGTCGACTCATGATAAGACGACTCGTGTTCAAGTTCCTCAGATTGACCTGAACGACATCCACAGCCCTGAAAAGCGGAAGTTGATTGTCGAGCAAGTTAGAGTCGCATCGGAAACATGGGGGTTTTTTCAGGTGGTGAATCATGGGATTGCTCAAACTGTCCTAGATGGGATGCTTGATGGTGTACGAAAATTTAACGAGATGGATGCTGATGAGAGAAAGAAGTATTACTCGCGAGATATCGCGAGCAGAGTAAGATATAACAGCAGTTATGATCTCTTCACGTCAAGAACTGCTAGTTGGAGGGATACCCTTTCCATTGCCTTCAATTCGGGTATTGAATTTGAAGATCATGACTACTTGCCTCCTATTTGCAGGTATATATAATGATAATTTGGATGTTATTTCTTGTTCATTGGTTTTGTATATATGAATTTACTTTAGTTTGGGATAGTTAAAAATATTTGATGTGATATACAATTGTGAAAATTGCAAAATGGGTAGACATTTTTCATTGAACTTGATGTATGTGAAGAGGAGACAACAAAGACCAGAAACTTGCTTGATCAGATCGAACTCTGATCATCGTTCGATTTGAACGTCACAATCTGCACTTTTACATAGATGAGATATTGCTTAAGATACAGAACTCGTGGTAAATCGCTAGTCATTTAATTAGAGGGCGATTTTAATTTTAGTCTTTTATCTATTAAATTTTTTGATTTAGTGCTATATATATATATATGAAAATTTACGTTTCAAGTCGTGGGTTTATTTATATTTACATTTTAAGTCCAGCATGTATTAAAGTTTGCAATTTTAGACCAATATTGTATTTTAAATTGATTTCTGGTCCAACATGCATTGCATCGGGAATTTCCAAATGGAATCCTCTATTTCAAGTCGATATTTCATCTTATATTCCAGTGTTCTCAATTTATGTCATGTGTAAATCGGTAATGTCATCTTTTACACTTGACATGCGGTGGTTATATTGAAATATCAGATGAAACAATAATATGAAATTGATCAGGATCCTGTTTGCTCGTATTTGATACTCATGATCCCTTGATTAGATGTGGAATAGGAAATCTTGTTTAGTCGTATTTGATGCTAATCCCTTGATTCAGAGAATCATCTGTGGAATACTCGAAAAATATGGAAATATTGGGAAATAATCTACTAGGGCTATTGTCTGAGGCGCTTGGACTCAAATCTGATCACTTAAAGAAGATGGAATGCTCAAATGGTCATCGCCTCCACTGTCACTATTATCCGGCATGCCCCGAGCCGGAACTGACGATCGGGACAACGAAGCATTCGGATGCCGGATTTCTTACTATTCTTCTGCAGAACCAACTTATCAGTGGCCTCCAGGTTCTGTGTCAAGGCCAATGGGTTGATATTCAGCCTATTGCTGGGGGTTTAGTAGTAAACATTGGTGATCTTCTCCAGGTATAGCATACATTCCTCGATATTTTTTTCCGAATTGGATCCTCTATTATGCACGTGCAACATGTGCACACTTTGGACCATAACTTTTTATCATTTAGGAAAATTACCTTTTCGACCCTGAAATTTAGGCAATAGCTTTTTATTTTGACGAAAACAAACTAGTTCGATAATCATATGTGCACTATATGTGCCTCTCAGATTCGGGCTCTTTGAAACTTTCATTAGATTTTTGGGAATTAAAATCGAGCTTGAATCGAAAAATTGATTTGGAGGTTTGCTATGATATAAGGAGGGGAGTGTTTTGGTGTAATTTAAGAGGCATGTACTTTTGAGGGAAATCGAATTCTGAGTGAGTTTGAGGGTGAAAACGATTGGGATATCTTCAATAGTAACTTTTTGACTACATTGCAAACGTTACAGAAAAGTTGAGTTTTGTAACTCAAATGATATCTCCACCTTTATAAATGTGCAAATTAAGTAAGGTTCGAACCTGGATGAACAAGTATTCTAATCTTCGTCGTCTTATTTTCTCCACTCCCCCAACTATAAAAGAAGAAAATATTCACAATAAGGTCAATTGACATGAATTTTAACCAACGTTTCCTTTGTTTTACTCTATATGCATGTTTCTACATGGCATATACTTTAATGCAGTGTTTGTTCTGTTACTCTCTGTAGCTAGTGTCGAACGGGAAATTCAGAAGCAACGAGCATAGAGCGATAACCAATCGCACCGGGCCAAGAATTTCTGTGGCATGTTTTTTCTCTGGACCTTCGGACAATGCCAAGATTTATGGCCCCATTGAAGAGCTGATTTCAGAGGAAAATCCCAGAGTCTATAAAGATGTTGTGTTAGGTGAATATGTAGTCAAGTTCTTCACCACTGGACTAGACAATTATCGTGCTCTTGATTACTACAGGTGTGAAGATGACATTTGATCAAGCATTAGTCACATAATGTATCTGTATGTGAGTGTTGTGATTGGTTGTGTTCAAACTTTTAGAATGATTCTATATGTGATTTTAGCTAATGTTAAATGAAAGAAGTGAGATCAATAAGAGAAAATATTTAGTACTATGTTTGATTGATCCCTGAAATTATAATTAGAATTAATTATTTTTCTTGCCCATTAATTTTTTGACTGTAACAATTTTACCTATTATCTTTTGGGGCAATTGGTTTTATCATTCATTTTTTGAAAAATTGGAAATTTGATCCAATTTAAGTCCGAACAGCCAAATCAGACTTAATTCGCATGTACTCTATAAGGACAGAAAACTCGAAAAGTTAATGGACAAAATTGTCAGAACAGAGAAGTTACTTGCCAAAAGTATCCTGAAAACTAGTATGCACATGCTAATCACATGTGAGTTTAGCTTGATTTGGCTGTACGGACTGCAGTTAGGTTAAATTTCTGAATTTTCAAAAGATAAATGATAGAATCTCCTGTTAAAAAAGATAACGTGTAAAAGTACCACAGTTGATAGGGAAAAAAAAAAAAGAATTAACTCATATAGTTATAAACGGTCTAAAATATTAATTCAACTGTTGGAGATACTCTTCTAAATGATCATTTTATGATGATAGAAATTTACTTTTGGTCCACAAAGCCAATGAAATACTAATTAAAACTCTTTGCACTAGATCTAAATTTGCAAATAAAAATATAATGGGTATAAATAAAATTGGAGTTAATTATTATTTTACTTATTAATTTTTAGGTTCTGACAATTTTACCTTTCTTTTAAAAAGTAAAAAATTTAACCCAAATTCAGCCCGAACAACTAAATCGAGCATAATTCGCATGTGATTGGTACGTGACACCCTTTTGGGATAGAAAACTCAAAAAGTTAATGGACCAAATTGTCAAAACAAATAAGTTAATGGATAAAATAGCTAAAACAAACAAGCTACTGGGCACAAATAGTGTCAAAACTAGGGTGCACGTGCTAGTCACGTGTAAATTTAGTCCGATTCGGCAGTTCGGGCATAATTTGGGTTAAATTTCTGAATTTTCAGAAGAGAAATGGTACAATCGCCAGCCCAAAAAGGTAATGGAGTTAAATTGCAAGAATCAAAAAGTTAATGGGTAAAAAAGTAATTATCTTATAAAGTTGTGTCATTAGCTATTAGTTAGTGATATTGGAAAATCTGGAGGAAGAAGTTGGTAGGAGATTGAAGTTAAATGTGACAAGTTTTGGAATGAAGTTATAAGGATGGAACTAATAAGTATAATAAGGGGGATAATAGGGGGATAGTTGACTTAATCATATTGTATTTTATGTTGCATGTCTACTAATTTGTACATATTTCTTTCCTTTTGTAAATGATTGTATCAATTATCTATCCATATATAATAATAAGGAAGTTGACAGAATTCACTAAGTTACCACTTTCCCTCCTAAAAATGTCACTTTGTGTAATTTTTTTAAATTTCACTTTAGTTTTCTAAATAATTCAATAATTTTGAATCAAACTTCTATCTCAAACCATTAGAATTAGACTTCCTCTACTCATTGTTTAGTTATATATAAGCAATGCATGAAATGGAGATGGAAGTCTCATTAAATGAGGATGAGATAGCTTATTGAAATGGCGGTTAGAAATATCAAAACAGAAAGAAAAATAATGGAGGCTTGATATATCAAAAGAAGAAGAAAATTAGTGATGTAAATAAGAAGACAAATTAAGATGAAAATCATTTTCCCATATAAGCAATGTATGTATATATAACAACTCACTTAATAAGAATGAATTAGATGAAATGGAGGCTAGAAATATCAAAAGAAGAAAAAAATTGGTAATGGAAATAAGAATAAAAATAGAGATGAAAGTTATTGTACTATATAGGAAATGTATATATAATAACTCTTATTTAATGAAGATGAACTAACATCAAATGGAGGTTAGAAATATAATATCAGAAGCTGAAGAAAAATTAGTGATGAAAATAAGAAGAAAAACCAAGATGAAAATCATTATAGTATATAAGTAATGCATATATATAACCACTCTCATTTAATGATAATGAACTAGCATGAAATGAAGGTTAGAAATATCAAAAAAAAAAAAAAAAAGAAGAAGAAGAAGAAGAAGAAGAAGAAGAAGAAGAAGAAGAAGATTTAATGATGGAAATAAGAAGAAAAATCAAGATGAAATTTTTCTCAGATATAATGAGATATTACCAATACTAATTTAATTATCATTTTGATTATCCAAATCCACTGATAAGTAATTGTATCAAAAAAAAAAAAAACATTTAACATCACAATAGTATAGATTTCAAAAAGCATTACAAAAGCATTAGCATTTTAGTCTTTAGATATAGTATAGATTACACTATATCATCAACAATAAAAAATTATATAACAAGCCGCGCATCACGCTGATGCATTACTAGTTATTTATAATGGAAAACCTCATTCACCTACTCATTGGTGATCATAATTCCTCTCTTACAGAAACATTGGCATTATATGGCAGTAATCTTGTCAAAATGTTGGTTCAATTATAGATTGCACAAGTAAATGTTTCATTTATATTTCTACCATTTCTTGGTTTGAACAATATGGAACAATATTTCAGTTATGGAATCAATTGGATCGTATCACCAAGTATTAGTGTAGAAAATGGTTGATAATATGTTGATATTCGTGGCTGCAATTGAAGTGATGCCTTACATTATTAGTTTTATATTTAAATAATTTTAGCTAGGTTTTTTTTGGTTGTTATTAAAAAAATTTAATTTGGTGATCATACAATTATTTAAAAACTAGTAGTATACCTGTGCGTTGCACAATGTGTTATATATATAATTATTAAAAAAATATAATAACATATAAAATGTAATGATTATTATTTTAACAAAAATATATTGATACTTTTTTAATTTGTATTAGTATAAAGCTAGATATTTTAATTTTAAATTTATGCCATTATAAATAATTATATTCAAAAATATTAGAAATTTGAAATATGTAAAGTAATATATTAATCTATGGATTAAACAAACAAATAAAAAAAATTGTGTCACAACATTACATGGGTAGTGAAATTTTAAAAAATAAATTTAATATTGAAAAATAAGTTATATGTATTAGAAACGTTATGATTTAAGTATTGAGATAAATAAATTTATATTTTATTGGCATTTATAACTATAAATACACACGTATATATTTTAATAATTTTTTTTTTGTTCAATGCCACATATAAATCATTTATTTTAAATCAAATAAAAATTATATCAACTTATCAAATACATGAAAATCTCTCTTGCTATCTATTTAAATGAAACAATTCAAAATTGGACTTAATCTACACATTTTGAATAAAAAAATTATGAATAATAATTATAAGATTGATAAGTCAATATATCAGGGACTAACAATGATGAAATTTTAATTTGTGAAAAACTAGAAAAATTACCGCTGTCCAATCACTTATGCCACCTCAATTAATCAGAATATAAATATAAATAAAATTTGACAACAAATAAATATAAAATAAGAAAGATAAAATAAAATAATTGTATATTTCAAATGAATAAGTTGGTTAACTTGCAATAATAATTTTAATCTGATTTTTTCTATTTGATATGTTTTATATGTGTAATCTATTAGGTACACCTATAATATTTTTTTATTTCTACATTTTAATATCAATTTACAATAAATTAATATTATATATCATAAAAACGTTTAAAAATGAAAAATCATTGAAGCCCACACACATACATTTCCATATTTCAGTTTGATAAATTTTATATGAATATTAAATTTAAGATCATTAAATAATGATTGATTTTATATATTATATATTTAAAATTGATTTAAAATAGGGTAAATTACAAAAAACAACCCCAACTATCGACTTTTTTAAAATTGCAACCTAATCTTTTTTTTTTTAGATTGCCACCCAGTCTTTCTGTGATTTTGCCGATTGCAAAATTTCCGGCCATTTTTCCGGCAAATGAATTAATTTTTTTCACTTTGCAACCCAAACTTTAATTTTTTGTCCAATCGCACATCATGATTTTTTTTTTCGCTTCACACCTTTATGTTATATATATGTGTGTGACATTTATGTTATATAAGTGTGATCGATATTCATAAAATAAATATCAAGGAAATATTGGTCAAATAGGTAAAATATATGTAACATCGGTAAAAATCGATGGAATATCAATAAATATCGAGAAAATATCGGAATATATTGGTAAATATAGGAAAAATAACAATAAATATATGTACCCATATTTCCATCGATATCGATATTTTCACTATATTTTCGTGAATTTAAGTTACCTATATTTTCATCGGAATCGAAATTTTTATTCTTGGTTGCAATCTAATAAAAACACAAAGTTCAGGTTGCAATGAGATTAAAAAAAAAAAAAACAAAGTTTAGGTTGCAAAGTGAACAAATTATTCTTTATTTCGCCGGAAAATTTGCAATCGACTAAACCACAGAAAGACTGGGTGGCAATCTGAAAAAAAAAAGATTAGGTTGGAATTTGAAAAAAGTCGATAGGTGGAGTTGTTTTTTGTAATTTACCCTTTAAAATAAGTACTTAAAAATAAGATGAAAGATAATAAATATATAATCCCTTATTTCATCTTATTTATCTATTTATTTTTTTATTTGAAATTTCTATACAATAAATATTAAATTGAGTATCATAACTGATTTCTTAAATTAAATATTTATTTATTTGTATTGAATTTCTTAAAATACAATAAATAGGTTTATTTATTTTTATTTGTATTGAATTTCTTAAAGACAATAAATAGGTTTATTTGTATTTATTTATATTGAGTTTCTTACAATAAATACAACAACAAAACTTGCGTGCAACCGTCGCACATGAGACGGAATTCCAGATCACATACTTATAGCTGAAAAAGACATACTTATGAGTGTAAAAGACATACTTTTAAAACTCATGTTTATACCTGTAAAAATATACTTATAAAACACATACTTATAGCTGAAAAACACATATTTATACCTATAAAAAACATACTTGAATTTGGTCGCATGTGAGACAGTCTCACAAGAGACAACTCTAAATACAATATGAAAGCAATTAATAGGTTTCTTAAAATAGTAATTATTTAATAGGTAGATAATTTATTGCAGTTATTTTTGACAGAATATCCTACTTTTATATATATATAGATGTTGAATTCCTAACCCACATTTGTGCGCTTTTATGCACGCGCACAACGCTCATACCTTTAAATAATTGAGTAGTCCCTTTACATATTATTTACAAAATAGACACACACAAATATATATGAGACTTTAGTCTATTAAAACATATATAAACTTCACTTAATCACAACCTAACAGAAGAAAAATACTAAAATGTCCACAGTAGTTACTCTTAATGTGCCAATCGATGGCGTGTAATGATGTTATCTCCTGATTATATGGAAAATGAAATTACTTGATATGCTTCATATCTTCCGTATCAATGGTGGACACATTATAATGTGTTCACGGTGGGTAGGTTAGTAGGATTGTTAGAGAAGATTAATTTATTGAAGAAAAAGTCAAAATATTACTATCTAACCATCTTCTAAAGTACTTTTTTTTTTTTTTTAAGGTTATGCACAACTTAAATTTCATTTTTTTACTAACTAAGGGAAATAATGTTTATTCAATTGATGTTTTGGTTGTTGGCAAAATAATATACTATATGAGTATGTCAACTCACTCAATTTAATTGTCCTAAATTCATGGGTATATTCTCTTTTAATCGTCACCAATGTTATTTTCATTGCCAACTTACTTCCATATTATAAGTACATTAGATAGATATAATAACTAGACAATATTATTTCATTTTGAAAATTATTAAATAATGTTATTCTTTTATCAAAATAAACTAACTACAATAATTTTGATGTGGTCGAACTGACCACATTCAAACTACCTCGAAAACCCGACTCGGAGTTGAAGGACGATCGACGCGAACAAATTAGGAAATAATGAGTTCGTTCAAGCGAACAAATATATCTGGCATGTCAATCGAACTGATCCAACTCGTAACCCGTAATGTCGAACTGAGATGTGGGACGCCGAGCTGATACGAGCGAACTAATTCAAATTTGAGATAACTCCCACGATCGCGAGAATCTCGCCACTTCCCAAGTTTTTAGGAGAAAATCTCAACTGCCACATCCCACTCCTAGGAAATCACGTTTCTCTCAGGGAGTATATATATATCTTTTGTTTTTCTAATTTGCACACACAATCACAATCCTAATTTCTATACTAAGCATTCAAAATCGAGAGCAACACTTTTGTGAGATTACTGACTTGAGCGTCGGAGTCCCTTCACCGGGAAAAACCCCCGGTGTTCTTTGTTTTGCAGGTTTTCTTAATCGGAGAATTCCAATCATCGTCGGAGAATTCCAGTTTGGCGTCGGAGAATTTCGAACGGCATCGGAAAAGTGAAGGATCGGAGTCGAGACAAATCAAATTTCTTATATAAACAATATATTATCAACCATCAACCAACTACTAGCTGCATTATTGGTCACGTATTCATAAGACAGGTTGTGTCCCGGCCCTTAATTAAATGATCCATATTATCAAATTAAGAAGGAAAATTTATTTATATTATTTGTTTTATATTATTTATATTATTAACTGGAAAGGCTAATCAGGGAGAACAAGTTAGCCCGTTTTGTTCGTCAGAACCGATCAAACCGCGAGCATCGGAATGATCGAAGAGAGCCCAGACAAGATAGAAGGCAGGAACAACAGGAATTACCTCCACCACCACCACCCCCGGCGCGAGCTAGACCCGAACAAGAAGAAAGGCCTACTATTCACATGATCATGGGTGGGCCGACAGATGGAGATTCTAATAGAGCTCGTAAGGCGAGACTCAACTCTGTTAAGCGCGAACAGAATACAGTTCATTCTATTTTCGAAGAGGTTGCAATTGAGTTCGGAGTTCGCGATCGAGTTGCTATTCAGAGCCCTCAGTTCGATGCTATGGTGATCGTTGCAGAGATAGGGGGTTTTAACGTTGAACGGGTGTTTGTGGATACTGGCAGTTCGGTGGACATCATGTTCATGGACTGTTTCAGAAAGATGAGATCTACGGTAGAGGTAAAGCCTGTAGAAACTTCACTTTATGGTTTTGCAGGGGAGTCTGTAACGGTGTATGGCAAAATTCAGTTGCCTATGGTCTTAGGAGACGAAGAGTGGAGGCAGAACAAAACGACGACCTTCCTTATAGTGGATGCGCCTTCTCAATATAACGTGATTTTGGGTCGACCTTCCTTGAGTTCATATGCTGCCGTTATCTCACCTGCCCATTTGATGATGAAGTTTCCAGTTGAGAATGAGGAAGGGAGAATAGTTGGAGTTGGAGTTGTTCATGGCGATCAACAAACTGCTCGGCGTTGTTATGTCGCTGCAGTTCGACAATCCGAATCTCGCAAGCGCCATACCGAACAGAGAGATGATAGCGATCGCGGAAGGGATAAAAGTCTGAAAAAAGATGGTAACACAAGCACAGTGGAGTTCGCAGAAGGTGAACTAATGAGTGTGGAGTTAATCCCGGAGCTACCTGGACATTCAGTTCGTCTCGGAAGTCAATTGTCAGAACAAACCAGAGGGGAAATTGTGGCTGCTCTTAAAGACAATGTGGATTTGTTCGCCTGGAAACCGGAAGATATGAAGGGTATAAACCCGGAAGTAGTTGTTCATAAGCTGAATATCAAGCCTGATGTTCGACCGGTTAAGCAGAAGCTAAGGCATTTCGGGGAACAACAGAATAAAATCATCAAGGAAGAGATTGAGAAGTTGCTCGAAATTGGACACATTGAGGAGATCCAGTATCCTCGATGGTTGGCAAACGTTGTGTTAGTCCCGAAGCCAAGAAATAAGTGGCGGATGTGTATCGACTTCCGAGATTTGAATAAAGCCTGCCCCAAAGACCATTATCCTCTTCCGCGGATCGACAAACTGGTGGATTCTACTGCCGGATGCGAACTATTGAGCATGATGGATGCAGCCCAAGGATACCATCAAATCATGTTGCACCCAGAGGATAAACCCAATGTGGCCTTTATCACATCATCAGGTACATATTGCTATACTGTTATGCCATTCGGACTGAAAAATGCAGGAGCTACCTACCAACGAATGGTGAACGAAGTGTTTAAACACCAACTGGGCCGCAATATGGAAGCATATGTTGATGATATGCTAGTAAAAAGCATACAGGCGAACACCCATGCAGATGACTTGAGGGAAACGATGGCCACAATCCGAAAACATGGGATGCGATTGAATCCAGCCAAGTGTTCGTTCGGTGTGCGAGCAGGGAAATTTTTGGGGTATATGGTGACGAACAGAGGGATCGAGGTAAACCCCAGTAAAGTTCGAGCTATACAAGAAATGACGCCTCCTCGAACCATTAAAGAAGTGCAGACACTAACAGGCCGCATTGTTGCCTTAAGTAGGTTTATATCCAGGTTGGCGGACAGGGGTTTGCCTTTCTTCAAAATTCTAAGGAAGAGTGGTCGGTTTAGTTGGGATGACGAATGCCAGAAAGCGTTCGAAGAATTGAAGGCATTTCTTCTCACACTCCCTTTATTAAAACAGCCTGTGAAGGGAAGTATGATGGTCGTTTACTTGGCAGTTGGAGAAGAATCAGTCAGTTCGGTTCTTGTTCGAGAGGAAAGAAGGGATCAATTCCCCGTGTACTTTGTTAGTAAAGTTCTGCATGGGGCAGAAGTTCGCTATACTGAAGTAGAAAAGGTTGCTTATGCCTTAGTCACCACGGCCAGGAGACTGAGGCCATATTTTTTGGGTTATGAGATCACGGTGCGAACGAACCATCCGCTGAGTATAGTGTTGGGCAAACCGGATGCATCCGGAAGATTAGTCAAGTGGGCGATCGAGCTGGGACAGTTCGATTTGAAGTATGAACCACGAACTGCTATAAAAGGTCAAGCCTTGGCTGATTTCATTCAGGAAACAACCAGGCTACAGGATAAGAAAGAATGGGAAGTTTTTGTCGATGGGTCCTCATCCCGCCAGGGCGCAGGAGCAGGGATATTGCTGATTAGCCCCGAGAAAGATGAGTTAGAGTTCGCCATAAAATTTCAATTTAAAGCATCTAACAATGAAGCAGAATATAAAGCTTTTTTGCAGGGTTTGAAAATAGCCGAGCAGGCTGGAGCTCGCGATCTGACCGTTAAGTCGGATTCACAATTGGTTACACAACAACTCAAAAACCAATGTGAAATTAAAGAAGATCGTATGATTTCTTATGTACAACAAATACGAGAGATGGAGAAACGATTTGAAAAACTACAGATCGAGCAAATACCTCGGAGTGAAAATCAGAGGGCAGATTATCTGGCTAAAATAGGGAGTTCGCTGCAGGACTGTTCGAAGAGAAGTATTACAGTCATGGGGGTAGGAAAGGAAAATGAAGTGCTGAATATTGACTTGGCCGAACAAGACTGGAGAACTCCTTTCTTGAAATTTGTAGGAGGAATCAGAGATGGATTAGCAAAAGATCTCGAGAAATTGGAAAAACAAGCTCGGTTCTACTACATGTTAGATGGGGTGTTGTATCGAAAAACTTTCCTACCAACAGATGCTAGATGTTTATCCAAAGAGGAGGGGCTTAAGGTTTTAAAGGAAGCGCACGAAGGAGGATGTGCCGAACATGCGGGGGCTCGAGCATTGGCTCGCAAGGTCGCACGAGCTGGTTTCTACTGGCCAACGATGAAGAATGACGCCGAAGAACTAGTTCGGAAATGCAATGCCTGTCAGAAACATGGTTGGCGAATTCGCACGCCAGCAACAGATATGCTTACGGTATGTTCGCCTTGCCCTTTTGCCAGATGGGGAATTGATATAGTTGGTCCACTTGTTAAAACCAGAGGAAATAAGCAATTCTTGGTAGTAGCTGTGGATTACTTCACTAAGTGGGTTGAAGCCGAACCCTTGGTTAAGATCGCCGAACCAGATATGATCCACTTTATATGGAAGAGTATTTGTTGCAGATTCGGCTTACCCAGAATTTTAGTGTCAGATAACGGAGCCCAATTCAGAGGCAAAAAGATTACAGGATGGTGTAAAGAGATGAAAATTTTACAGGTGTTTACCCCAGTAGCTCATCCTCAAGCAAATGGACAAGTCGAAGTGGTTAATCGAATAATTCTAGATGGAATCAAAAAACGGCTGGAATTTGAGAAGTCGAACTGGGTGGACGAACTGCCATCTGTTTTATGGGCATATCGAACTTCACCTAGATCGACTACGGGAGAAACTCCTTTCAGTTTGGCATTTGGCATGGAAGCGGTAGTCCCAGCTGAAATTCAGGGAGAAGCTCTACGAATCACTAATTTTGATCCACAGCAGAATGAAGAATTAATTCGAACAGATTTGTTATTTCTGGAGGAAATTCGAGATGAAGCCAGAGTTCGCCACGAGTTATACAAGAGGCGTATTCAAGCAGCTTTCAACAGAAAAGTTCGAAAAAGAGAGTTTCAAGTAGGGGATTTGGTTCTAAGGCAATCGGATGCCTTGTTGGAGATCGGAAAGCTTGATGCCATTTGGGAAGGACCATACACTGTTACAAAAGTCTTACCAGGTGGATCATACGAGCTCGCCGATGAACATGGAAAGGAACTGCCAAGACCTTGGCACATCAACCACTTGAAGAAATTTTACACTTGAAATCTCAAACCCCAGTATGTTGCTTTTTATTTTTTCAAGTTGTTGTTTTTATGAATAATAGATATTTTTCTGCTCCGTGGACGTAGGTCGATTTGACCGAACCACGTTACATCTTCGAGTCTTTTTATGTTGATTTTGCTTAACTTACAAAAACACAATCATATTGTGGAACGAACTCACAGTTCCCTCGGAACTCAACGATTACGAACTCACAGTTCCCTCGGAACTCAACGATTACGAACTCACAGTTCCCTCGGAACTCAACGATTAAGCACGAAGCAGTTCCCTCGGAACTCAACGATTAAGCACGAAGCAGTTCCCTCGGAACTCAACGATTAAGCACGAAGTAGTTCCCTCGGAACTCAACGATCAAGAACGAAGCAGTTCCCTCGGAACTCAACGATGAAGCGCGAAGTAGTTCCCTCGGAACTCAATGATTAAGTACGAGAAGTTCCTTCGGAACTTAATGATTAAGCATGTTAAAGTTCCCTCGGAACTCATGAATCGAGCATATTGAAGAAGTTCCCTCGGAACTTCTTGATTAAGCATGTTACGAACTCAATGATCGATGCAAATTAAAGAAGTTCTATCGAACTTAAGGATTAGGCGAAATAAAGAGAACTCTTTCCAGATTCACAAAGTGTTTGATTCATTACTTTACAGATATTTATTCGATATGTTAGTAATTGTGTACATGTTTGATTTATTAAGTAAGAAAACACGAAGACAGGCGAACTATAAGAAAAAAGTTGATTCATTACAAAACGTTTACAAGTTTGATAAAAAAAAAAAAGTACAAGTAGAAAAAATCTAAGTATGATCAGGTGAAGGAGTCAGCTGGGCATCAATTGGTTCGAGGAGTTCGAACGTTTCTTCGGGAAGAGGAGGAGTTGGACTGCGAGGATTTTCAACTGGAGCAGAAAGCGACGAACTCGGGCCAGGGAGGTCGAGCTGATCGTCCGGAAGGACTTCCTTGAGTGCCTCCTCAAGACAACCCGACCACCATTGTTCGGTGTTTATGTCGCCGTTCGGGTCGCCACGCCAACCAGGTGGAATGGAGTGAGTCCGCATCACCTCCTGGGCTAGCTCGTTCACATCGAACTGAACAGCCTCCCCGGCTCGCTCCTGGCAGAGTCGAACTGCCTCTTCGAAGTAAGTCACAGCCATCGGAGCCGCCTTGGACAGGAATAGAAGGGAGTCCCAAAGGTGGAAGACGAGCCTTTCTCGGAACTCTTCCGCCAGCAGCTTCATCTCTGGGCTCCGAACGAACTGGTAGAAGCCATTTTTATACATGACTTCTCCAAATTCAGCTCGGGACCTCTCGGCCTCTTCCAGCTTCTCCCGCAGGTTTTCATTTTCAGCTCGTGCATTTGAGATGGCGGTTTGCTGCTCCACGGCGAACTGCTCCTTAGCCAGTAGGAGCTCTTCCTTCTTTGCCACCTCGGAGCGAGCTACAGCTAATTCCAGCTCTCTCTCTTCCAGCTGAACAGATAGGTTTTCAACCTTGCTGGCATGCTCGCTCAGATCGCTCTCCAAGGTGTGCTTTTCCTGAAGAGTGCTCCTCAACCTATCCCGTCGCTTAAAAGCTCTTTCACCCCTGGCCTCGAAGAGCTTGGCCAGACTGGTAAATAGAGAGAGGTCCTCCTCGAACTCCTTCCTCTCAAGGTCTTCCTCCCCTTTCTCCTTCCCCTTTGCCACTGCCTTGCCCGATTTGACTAAGGCTCGAGCCTGCTCGGACTCCACTTCAGTTCGCACCACCTCTTTCGAGGCGCCCTCCTCAGTTCGCGGTTTTTTGGCGGGTGCCTTCTTTTGCGAGCTCGAAGGCGCCTTTTTCTTCCGTCGAAGAGGAGCATCTTCGACTGGGTCAGAGGTGGGGATGGCAGCCTTGGTGACAGGACGAACAGGAGAGGCCTCGGCCAGGTTCAGGCTAGCTTTTGGCGCTAGTTCGCCTAATCTTCTCTCTTCTTTCTCACGGAAGGCCGCCGCTTGGCGGCTGTTCACCGCATCATCTGCTGGCGAGAAGGCAGCCTTGTCTCCGGACTTGAGAACGAAAAAGTTATTCATTTCTCGATCTGTGACATAAAACGCGAACTGTTAGTATTAAAAAAATAAATAAATAAATAAATAATTAAATTAGCAACCTAAGTTGAACTGGCGTGAAATTGGAGTGTTCGGATAAAACCCCCAGAAGGCCAACAAGGGTTCGCATGAACTCATGCGAACAATGTCGAACATCCCTTCCCGAAACAGCCGGGCTAAAGCCCCAAGTTCGAACTCCCTTGCGGGAGCGGGCTCATTGAGGCTCGAACTCTCAACCCAGGGGTGAGTTCGGAAGGTGTTATTGTTAGGAACACGAACAAAAAAATAGTATTTTTCCCAGGAGCTGATTTTTTCATCTCCTGGGAACAAAAAGAGAGCTCGTTTTTGTCCGCTTCTAGGGCTCAAATAGAAGCGGAAAGGATTAGTGCGTTTGAGAACGAAGCATGAACGAAATTGTTCGGCAGTCGATTCGACCCCCATCCATTTACACACCATATAAAAAGCTACAATGTAACTTATGGAATTCGGGTGTAATTGATTAGGGCACACCCCATAGGCCGAACTGACCTCAAGAAGGAATGGATGAATAAGAGGGACTAGACCTACGCTCACGTGTCTTAAGAACCACGTGTAGCACCCGGGGGAGCCCGATGAGGACGATCATCGGGGCCGGGAATAACAATGGAATAGCCCGCCGCTGTAATAAGCGAGCTAAGGAGTATAGTGTGTGTAGGAGTGACTTTTATGGCGGAGAAAACATCTTGAACAGATTTTTTGCGAGATCGCTTAGGAGGGGAAGAGGAGGAAAGGATTTGACGACCAGAAGGGGAAGCCGTCGGGATGGGCGAATCTGAGGCAGTTCGCAAGGGAAATTCCTCAAAACCTTCCTCAGATTCACTCTCATCCCTCAGACGGATCAAGAAAGGAGAAGAAGAAGTCATTTTGAAGAAGAATACGAAAGAAGAAGAGAAGGAAGAGTACCTGGGTTTTTTGTGTTTGAAACTTGGAAAATCTCAAAGAGGAGTATTCTTGCTTAAGGAAGAGAAGTGAGTTTTTGCAGAAGAGGTTTTGCGAAAATGAGAAAGGGGTATATATAGGCGAAAATCCTTGATTTTGGGGGGAAAACTGAAAAGTCACAAGATCTCAGCCGTCTGGAGCAGTTCGATCCAACGGTGAAGGCAAAACGTCGCATATCCGACCGTTGGATACAGTTCGATCCAACGGTGGATACGAAAAGACGCGTTTAAAAGGACGGAGATAATCTCGCCCGTTGGATGCAGTTCGATCCAACGAAGATAACAGCTTTTGATCTTATCCGTAGGATTCAGTTCGATCTGACGGTGAAAATCAATCGGCGCCTAGGGATTAACGTACTGACAAATGCGATCTTAGCCGTCAGATATAGTTCGATCGAACGGCAACGACGAAAGGGCGCCTCGGGATGGAGGAAACGTCGCAGACGAATGATGGATGGGACGTGATGCTTCTTGAAGAAGCTTCATAGATTGACAACAGCTCGAACTGTGCGATTACAGTTCGCACTCTGAAAGGGGGGAGTACTGATGTGGTCGAACTGACCACATTCAAACTACCTCGAAAACCCGACTCGGAGTTGAAGGACGATCGACGCGAACAAATTAGGAAATAATGAGTTCGTTCAAGCGAACAAATATATCTGGCATGTCAATCGAACTGATCCAACTCGTAACCCGTAATGTCGAACTGAGATGTGGGACGCCGAGCTGATACGAGCGAACTAATTCAAATTTGAGATAACTCCCACGATCGCGAGAATCTCGCCACTTCCCAAGTTTTTAGGAGAAAATCTCAACTGCCACATCCCACTCCTAGGAAATCACGTTTCTCTCAGGGAGTATATATATATCTTTTGTTTTTCTAATTTGCACACACAATCACAATCCTAATTTCTATACTAAGCATTCAAAATCGAGAGCAACACTTTTGTGAGATTACTGACTTGAGCGTCGGAGTCCCTTCACCGGGAAAAACCCCCGGTGTTCTTTGTTTTGCAGGTTTTCTTAATCGGAGAATTCCAATCATCGTCGGAGAATTCCAGTTTGGCGTCGGAGAATTTCGAACGGCATCGGAAAAGTGAAGGATCGGAGTCGAGACAAATCAAATTTCTTATATAAACAATATATTATCAACCATCAACCAACTACTAGCTGCATTATTGGTCACGTATTCATAAGACAGGTTGTGTCCCGGCCCTTAATTAAATGATCCATATTATCAAATTAAGAAGGAAAATTTATTTATATTATTTGTTTTTATTACCTTCCATTTCATTTAAATGATTTTTTGGAGGGTTGGGGTAGGCTTGGCCTCCTTTCTATAAAAGAGAATTTAACTTAAAGACAAAAAAAAATAAAAATTCTTTCATTCACAAAGTTGTGTATATAGATCAAGTTTCAATATGCTTCTTTGTCTATTTAAAATGATGGAAACATGATACACCAATAAATATAAACGCAATAAAAAGTTTCAATTATTGTCATTGAAAATATCTAAATCTTCTAGCATATTGAGAAGTAAAACAACAATAAAAAACTGGGTTAAATTTAATTTTGGTCCTGTTAAAGAGGTGTCGTCCCATTTTAGTCCTTCTAAAATCCGATTTTCAATTTCAATCATGTTATCTCAATTTTTGACCAATTTCAGTTCCATTTCATAGGAAAATTCAAATTCCGGGTCAATTTCTGGCGAGTGTACTGCACTCGCCCCCAATTTGACTTTGGCGCTGAGTTGTCGCTGACGTGGCTAAATTTTACAGATGTGGAAATGAATTTTACATTTCTCTGAAATAGAAAATTAATAAAAAAATAAAAAATTAGAAAAATCAAAAGAAAAATAAATAAAAATCAGAAAATTCAACCCACCACCGTCTCTATCTTCCTCAGCTGCCGGAATCCGACGCCGCCACCAAGCTCATAGTTTTCTTCCACAGCGGATGCTTCATCATCTGCAGCGCTGCCCGAGACTGCTCTCAAATGCCCTCGTTGCAACTCTACAAACACCAAGTTTTGCTATTTCAATAACTACAGCCTCTGTCAGCCGCGCCACTCTTGCAAGACCTACCGGAGGTACTGGACCTACAGCGGCGCGTTGAGGAACGTCCCCGTAGGCGGTGGCTGCTGGAGAAACAAGAGAAGTGTAAGATCTTCACCGCCGATTGAATCAAATACAAGCTCAAGACACCACGAATGAATGCAAGAAAACGATCGTAGAATGCGAAGAAAACAAAAGAATACCAACACACAAGATTTACGTGGTTCGATTACTGAAGTAATCTACATCCACGGTGAAGAATCGCAGCACTATACTCAATCAATTCGGAAATTACAGCAAGAACACTCAAAAAACACTGAAAACCCTAACTCGCGCTCAACTCTTAGCTCTCGTTCTCAATAGTTTCTTAGCATGGGAGACTAATACTTACATACAATGCGTGTATATATACAAGGTATAAAACTCCTAAGCTAATTTAACAGAATCATAACTGCCGAGCCTTGATTTCCGCGTTTTCAGATTAAATGCCCTAACTGAACCCTAGCCGACTCATACACAACTTAATATGATTTGAGCCCGGTTCAAGCAGCAAGCATCCGGTTCTCTCAAAGTTCGACCCGGTTCTGCAATCCTTGGTTTATTTCTGATCAAATATTGCTACAAGAAGTAAGTCCTTCAGCACCTCAAAGTCTCCTCCTAGCAGCGACCAGCAGGCTAATCCCAACTCCACAACTCGACAGCGCCGCCGCCACCGCGAATATGCTAGGCCTCATTACGCCACTTCCGCCGCTCATGTCCCCTTTAGGTCATCTCACTAATAGTTTCATCGGTGATATAGGCTTGAATTACAGCGGAATAGGGGCCCCCTCAATGGGGACAAACGAGATGAACTTTCACGGGGCAAGCAATTTACTCGAAGGTGGCGTAGGAATGGCGGCGACGCTTCTGATGATGAAGCCTCCGCCGTGGAAGAAAACTTTGAGCTTGGTGGCGGCGTCGGATTCCGCCAGCAGAGGAAGATAGAGACGGTGTTTGGTTGAATTTTCTGATTTTTATTAATTTTTCTTTTGATTTTTTGATTTTTTTTTCTCTAATTTGTGATTTTTTAATTTTTTTATTAATTTTCTATTTTAGAAAAATGTAAAATTAATTTCCACATATGTAAAATTTAGTCACATCAGCGACAACTCAACACCAAAGTCAAATTGGAGGCGATTGTTGTACACTCGCCGGAAATTGGCCCAGAATTTAAATTTTCCAGCGAAACGGAACTTAAATTGGTCAAATATTGAGATAACAGGACTGAAATTGAAAATCGAATTTTGGAGGATTAAAATGAGACGAAACCTCTTTAACAAGACCAAAATCGAATTTAACCCATAAAAAATTAGATGTAAGCATAAAATTAGAAGATAGAGATGAAATCACAATTAGTTTTGGATGTGTTGTTTCTATATATAATTTAATAACAAGTAAGAGTAATCTGGGGTAAAATTCATTTTTGGCCCTATAGGATTGGGTCCGGGCCAATAGTGGCCCACGAATTAGAAATGTTGGTCCTCTATGTTATTTTCCGTCTAAAATTAACGGTGAAATATCACGTGCGATGCAAGCTAACGGCTATATTGATCGTTCTACTAAAACTAGCGGTCATCACATGCTGTGAAACATCACGTGCGATGCAATAGTACGATTCAATTAACGTTTTCCGTCAATTCAAACTAACGGAGAGGGTGGTTTTCGGTTTTTTCTGGGCCATATTGATCTTGTGGGGCCAAAATCGGCCTAGGCTGAATCCTACGGGGCCACTATTGAAATTTACCCGAGTAATCTGTCTTTTATTTTACCATTGGATTCACCTTCAATTTGGAAAGATTATATTAATCAATTAAATATTAATAATAGTTTGATTCTACATAACAAATATTTTGATATTTAATAAAAAAATATTGACTAAGTAATTTTTAGTATCCAATTATAAATTGATCTATTTTAGTTTTAAAACAATTATAAAAATTGAGCTACAAATAATTTATTATCATTTATATATTATATTTAGTCTATTATACATAATGACATTATATGTGTATATATATATATATATATATATTATCGATTGAAGATTTGGGGCCCCTTAAAAAATAGTGCCCTAGGCAGTTGACTTTCTCATCCTATCTCAGAACCGACCCTGAGAATTATAATATAGTATCCACCGATGTGGATTTAACAACATTTATATTGGGGAAACATTTAATTTTAGTCCCCCAACTAGGCCTTGTCCAAAAAAATATTTCTTATGTATGTTATGTCCAATTTCGGTTACATATGTATGACAAATTGTCCAATTTAAGTACTCCAGCCAAAATTTTAGGCGTGTGTGTCTCACGCCAAGCAACTTAAGTAGTTGATGATGGTTGAAGTCCTTAAATGGACATTTTATTATACGTAGCGGACCAAATTTGGACATGTTATATTTACGAGATATTTTCAAGACAATGTCTAAGTTACCGGACAAAAGAGGATTCACCTTCAATTTGGAAAGATTATATTAATCAATCAAATATTAATAATAATTTGATTCATACATAACAAATATTTTGATATTTATAACAAAGTATTGACTAAGTAATTTTTAGTATCCAATTATAAATTGATCTATTTTAGTTTTAAAACTATTATAAAATTGAGCTACAAATAATTTATTATCATTTATATATTATATTTAGTCTATTATACATAATGAAATTATATGTATATATATATATATATTATCGGTTGAAGATTTGGGGCCCCTTAAAAAATAGTGCCCTAGGCAGTTGACTTTCTCATCCTATCTCAGAACCGACCCTGAGAATTATAATATAGCATCCACCGATGTGGATTTAACAACATTTATATTGGGGAAACATTTAATTTTAGTCCCCCAACTAGGCCTTGTCCAAAAAAATATTTCTTATGTATGTTATGTCCAATTTCGGTTACATATGTATGACAAATTGTCCAATTTAAGGACTCCAGCCAAAATTTTAGGCGTGTGTGTCTCACGCCAAGCAACTTAAGTAGTTGATGATGGTTGAAGTCCTTAAATGGACATTTTATTATATGTAGCGGACCAAATTTGGACATGTTACATTTACGAGATATTTTCAAGACAATGTCTAAGTTACGGGACAAAATAATATATTCCCTAATTAAAGCAACAAGAATTTTTTTTTTTTACACAATATGCAGACATGTTAGGTACAAATAAACCTACATACATACATTGGTATGTAATTGGTACGCATTTTGCAAGGTTCAAAATCCATTTTCTTACTATACTATGCAAACATAGATTATGTACATGCCAATCCATGGTGCTAGTTATGAAGCTAATAGCATTTTTAGTAGATACATAGTGATGATTAATGTGGATCAACAACTCAAAAAATGAATAAGGATCTCGGAACCGGTTTTATGTCATTAAGAACAGGGCTAAAACCCATCGAACCGGGGTTTGCAAGATAAGCTGTAACTACCGGTCCAAGGTGGTTAGTGGTTAGGGCTAGCAGCTAGGGCACAACGGAATTTGTGGAGCTTCCAACCGAAATTTGTTTAAGCTCGATGATCGGATTGCAAAATTGACAGAGGGCTTTTGCCACTTATATATAGGTGTATACTCAGTTGTAGTATGATATGTTAATTCTGTGTAATTTGTGAGATTAGATCATTAGGGTTCATAGAGTGTGAGAGTGAAGCCCTAGAATTTGGGTATTTGCTTGTAACTTCAAATTTTTCATTGGTTCTTAATGAAATAGTTTCGATTCTTCTACGGTGGATGTAGGCCGATGTGGTGTGCCGAACCTCCTTAAAATCTGGTGTGTTGATTGCATAATGGTTGCTTAATTCATGTTTTAAGTTCAGCTGTTTTTAGGGTTTTCTGCAAAAGTGTAGTCTATCGAGTGTTGTTTATCACGTCGGGGTAAATTTCAACAAGTGGCGCCGTCTGTGGGAACCGGCCTAATCACCAGAATGTCCAGCATGAAACTAGACGTGGAAAAATTTAGTGGAAATGGAGATCTTACGCTTTGGAAGACAAAGATGAAGGCGGTGCTCATACAACAAGGTTGGGAAGAGGCAATCTGTGAAGGGCCTGATGAATCTTCATCACTGTCAGCTGAGGAACGAAACAAGATCGACAAGAAGGCTAGGAGCTCCATCATCTTGTGCTTGGGAGAGAAAGCACTCAGAGAAATATATGAAGAAAGAACATCATTGGAGGTGTGGAAGAAGTTAGAGGCACTTTATCAAACAAAGTCTCTTGCAAATCGACTTTTCTTGAAGTAAAGACTGATATCGTTCAAGATTATAGAGGAGTAGAAGATCCTTGAAAAGCTTGATGAGTTCAATAATATAGTTGACGACCTTGAAAATATTGAGGAAATACAAAAGGATGAAGATATGACCCTACTCCTTCTCAACTCATTTCATAAATCCTATCAATCGTTTAGGGATGCTTTGGTATATGGCTGGGTGGTTCCATTGACCCTGGAAGAAGTCCAAGTAGATATTCGATCGAGGTTCCTAGGCACAGAAACTGAAAAGGAAGAACCTGAATCTTGGTGAGGGCTTGGCTGTTAAAGGGAAAAGGTTCAAGAAAAGGAACCAGAACCAATCCAAAGCAGATCAAGGAAAGTCCAGGATTAACAATGAAGGAAGTGAAGTTAGGAAGTGTTTCTATTGCCATAAACCTGGACATATCAAAAGGAATTGCATAGAAAGGAAGAAGAAAAAAATGGAAACAACAATAACACCCAACAAGCTGATGTGGCTCAAGATCAATATGACAATCCAGATATGTTATGCATTGCAGATTCAGGAATGTAGGATGAATGGGTGTTAGATTCAGGTTACTCGTTCCACATGTGCCTAGTAAGATCCTAGTTCATTACACTTACATTGCAGCAAGGAGGATTAGTTCTACTAGGAGATGATCACTCCTGCAGAGTTATGGGAATTGGGACCATCAAGTTAAAGATGCATGATGGGAGGATCAGAACTCTAAGTAATGTCAGGCATATTTCAAAACTCAAAAGAAATTTGATTTCCTTAGGTTTGCTCAATGGTGCAGGATGTGAATTCAAGACTTAAGATGGTGAGATTCAAGTCACCAAACAAGGAACTGTGGTCATGAAGGGCACAAAAGTAAATGGACTTTATATGCTGCAAGGGGAGACAATCACAGGTGGGGCAGCTCATGTAACCAGTGATGATAAGGTTGATCTTTAGCATAAAAGATTAGGCCATATAGGAGAAAAGAGATTCCAAGAACTCTCCAAACAAAAGCTTCTTGGAATAGAAACCAATCTGAAGGCACCTAAGTGTGATCAATGCATTCAAGGAAAGCTCACAAAGACAATTTCTCAAAGGAAACCACACCACTGTAAGTATCTTTGATTATGTACATTTAGACATTTGGGGTCCAGCAAGAGTGAAAACTCATGGTGGAGGTAAGTACTTCATAACCTTCATAGATGATTACAGTAGAAAGGTGTGGGTTTACATTTTAAAGCATAAATATGTAGCCTCTGAAAATTTTAAAGATTGGTCAACTCAACAAGAAAATCTAACTGGGAAAAGGCTAAAACATTTAAGGACTGACAATGGTTTGGAGTATTTGTCAGAGGATTTTCAGAAATTATGCAGGGAGAAGGGAATATCAAGGCATAGAACAGTAGTAGCTACACCCCAGCAAAATGGAATAGCAGAGCGCATGAATAGGACACTACTGGAAAGGGTGAGATGCTTACTACCTTGATGCAGGTTTGCCTAAGTCTTTTTAGGGAGAAACAGTATCAACTGTAAGCCTTCTCAGTGAATAGGAGTCCATCTTCCTCAATTAAATTGAAGTCTCCAAATGAGGTATGGTATTCTAAAACTCCTGATTACTCTCTTCTGAAAGTTTTTGGATGCTTAGCCTATGCACACACAAGACAAGACAAGCTAGAGTGAAGAGCTATCAAGTGTATATTCATAGGCTATCCAAGTGGTATTAAAAGGTATAAATTGTGGAGTCTGGAAGGTGGAAATCCAAGGTGTTTTATCAATAGAGATGTAGTCTTTAAGGAATGAATAATGGGCTACAAAGATAAGCAGCAAATCCCTGAAGAGGAATACAGGCTGAATACTGAGAATAAGGCTCAGGATACCAGGGTTCAGGTGGAGTTACAAAATAGGAACCAAACTGAAATTGATGGTGATGATACCAGTTCCAGTGAAGCTGAAGAAGGAGAGAACGATCAAGATATCCCTGAGTAAGCTGAACCAAATGAAGACCTAACAAATTACAACTTAGCAAGGGATAGACAGAGAAGAGTCATCAACCCTCCAACAAGGTATGGTAAAACAGATATAGTCAATTATGCCCTATGCATTGATGAAGAAATAGACTATGAAGAGCCAAACACTTATCAAGCAGCAATGAGGTCAAAACATAGTGACAAGTGGGCTCAAGCAATGAATGAAGAGATCATGTCACTAGAAAAGAACAAGACTTAGGAATTAGTTGATAAGCCACAAGGACAGAAACTAATCGAATGTAAGTGGATCTTCAAGAGAAAAATAGAAGTAGCTGGAAAAGAGCATGTTAGGTTCAAAGCCAGATTGGTAGCCAAATGCTACACACAAATAGAGGGATTGATTACCATGAGATCTTCTCCCCAGTGGTAAAGCATGTATCAATCAGGATCCTATTGGCTTTGGTAGTACAATATAACATGGAGCTACAACAACTAGATGTGAACACAACATTTCTTCATGGAAATCTAAATGAGACTTTGTACATGACACAACCAAAAGGTTTCAATAAGCCAGGTGAAGAACATAAAGTCTGTCTGCTGAAAAGATCCTTATATGGGCTATAACATAGCCTTAGACAGTGGTACAAGTGGTTTGATAGTATTATGATGAGCATTGGGTTAGAGAGATGCAATTATGACAGCTGTGTTTACTTACAGAAGGAGAACAAAATTGTACACACTTATCTACTCATCTATGTTGATGACATGTTAATTGCCAGCAAGAGTATTGAGAGAATACAGATAATAAAGGATAAACTTAAGGCACAATTTGAGATGAAAGATCTTGGGAATGCTAAAAGAAAGATGGGAATGGACATCAAAAGAGATAGAGAGAAGGGTTGGATCTTCTTATATCAGACAGACTACTTAAGGAAAGTTCTCAGAAGATTTTTCATGCATGAATCAAAAGCTGTAGTAACACCTTTAGGAACTCAGTTTAGGCTCACTGCAGAAGAAAAGCCTAAAACTGACTCAGAGAGGAAATTCATGTTAAGTGTTCCTTATGCCAATGCAGTGGGTAGCATGATGTATTCTATGATATGCAGTAGACCAGATATTGCATATGCAATGAGTAGAGTTAGCAGATTCATGACAGATCCAGGCAAGCTACATTGGGAAGCTGTTAAATGGATGTTAAGATATCTTAATGGAACTGCAAATCTAGGATTAATGTTTTATCAGCAGGCTAATCAAACAAACCCTCTAGAAGGATTTGTTGACTCTGATTTTGCAGGAAATCCAGATACAGGAAAGTCCACTACATGTTACATATTCAAGTTATTTGGCACTGCAATAAGCTGGAAAGCCATGCAACAATCTGTGGTAGTTTTGTCCACCACAGAAGTTGAGTTTGTGGCCATGGCTGAGGCAGTAAAAGAGTTTATTTGGCTCAAAGGAATTCAGAGAGAATTGAATGTGAAACAAAGAAAAGTGACAATACATTGTGATAATGAAAGTGCTTTGTATCTAGCTAAACATCAAATGTTTCATGATAGGTGTAAGCATGTAGATATTAAGTTGCATTTTGTAAGAAACTTAATAGAAAAGGCTGAAGTAGAGGCTAGGAAGATTGGTAGTGATGATAATCCTTCTGATATGCAAACCAAGGTCCTTCCTAGACCAAAATTTGAATTTTGCAGGGATCTAGTTCAGGTCAAAAGTTGGGCTGGAGATCAAGAGTCATAGGGAAATTCTGGAACAAAGGAGTCGAACAATTTCACAAGTTGAGGTGGAGAATTGTGGATCAACAACTCGGAAATTGAATAAGGATCTTGAAACCGGTTTTATGTCATTAAGAACCGGGCTAAAACCCATCGAATCGGGTTTGCAAGATAAGCTGTAACTACCGGTCCAAGGTGGTTAGTGGTTAGGGCTAGCAGTTAGGGCACAACGGAATTTGCGGAGCTTCCAACCGAAATTCGTTCAAGCTCGATGATTGGATTGCAAAATTGACAGAGGGCTTTTGCCACTTATATATAGGTGTATACTCAGTTGTACTATATATGATATGTTAATTCTGTGTAATTTGTGAGATTAGATCATTAGGGTTCATAGAGTGTGAGAGTGAAGCCCTAGAATTTGGGCATTTGCTTGTAACTTCAAATTTTTCATTGATTCTTAGTGAAATCGTTTCGATTCTTGTACGGTGGATGTAGGCCAATGTGGCGCGCCAAACCACCTTAAAATTTGGTGTGTTGATTGCATATTGGTTGCTTAATTCGTGTTTTAAGTTCAGCTGTTTTTTAGGGTTTTCGGCAAAAGCGTAGTCTATCGAGCGTTGTCTATCACGCCGGGTTAATTTCAACAATTAATACACACAAATGATTTTTTATGCTTGGCTATGATGGAACTTATCCTGACACGCAACAATGTAAATAAATTTTTTAAATAATTTTGGAACAAAAACAATGGTTAGATGCATTTGTTATATCGAAAAACCAATAAATAACTATACTAATAGAACAAAAATTACAAAAAAGACTTTAAATTTAGTGGAGTAATAGTTTTAATATATGAGTTCCTGCTTTTTGTCACATGTATATCAAAAATAAATACGCATACAAAATTATAAAATAAAAATATTAAAAAGTATTTGTCCAATTCTCATGAAATAAGATAAGGAAAATTTAAGATATTGGAATATCAAAACATTATATTCACAAGTGAAAAATAAATAGTCAAACATATATATTTTAGAGTTAGTCTCCTGTACAACTGGTGTACATACAATTCGGGTCGGATCCGGGTCGACCCGGATCCGCGCACTTTTATTTATTTTATTTTTTTAAAATTTTATTTTTTCACTTCAGGTTGTTACCTTTATGTTATATGCATGTGACCTTTATGTTATATAAGTGTGACCTTTATGTATAAATGTAATGACCTTTATATACTCTAACTTAGAAAAAAATGAAGAATTTTAGCAAAATTTGTACATATTTACGTTTATGTAATATTAGTTGCACATATATCCATCTTTAAAATGCACTGAATTTTGAAAATTTCAATTTTTTTCAAAGTTATGAATTATAAAGGTCATAATATTTGTACATAAAGGTCACAAGAATTGTACATAAAGGTTACAACAATACAACATAAAGGTCTTAATCTGAAGCGAAAAACCTAAAAATCTTCATTTTTTCTTAAGTTACTGAACATAAAGGTCATAACATTTATATATAAAGGTCACACTTATATAACGTAAAGGTCACATCTTTACAACATAAAGGTAACAGCCTGAAGCGAAAAAAAAAAAAAAGAAAAAAAAAGGAAAATCCAGGTGTGCGGATCCGGGTCGGGTTGCCCCAGTTGCACCAATCCAGATCCGTGCACCTGGTGCACAGCAACATTTGCCTATATTTTATATGAAGTTACGGTGAAATTTTTATCCATATAGCTATTGAAACTAGTTTTAATTAAGGGGGAAATTATTTTTTAGTCTTGTAACTTAGATCTTGTCCAAAATATATCTTCTATAATATGTCTAATTTTGGTCCCCTATGTATAATAACACGTCCAAGTTAAGGATTCCGACCAGCGTCGACCACATAGGTTATCGGACATGAGAGGCACACGCACAAATTTTGGCCCCACTCCTTAAATTGGACAATTTATCATGTATATGAGACCAAAATGGAACATAATATAAATACGGGATGTTTTCTGGACAAGAACTAAGTTAGGGTACTAAAATTATATTTCTCCCCTTATATTATCGCGGTTTTCAGCGTGACACCAAATTTTAATAATAAATTATTGAAAATTCAAATCAATAATTAGTAAAACATGAATTCAGATGCCCTAATCAATTGTGGGAATCATTATCATGTGCCTAATCAATATTAAATCATTTTCTTGTTTCATTTTCCTCTTGTATAAATATTAAATTGTGTATTTAGACTACAGCTACTTAATTTCTCATACAATCAAAAAACACATCACTAGCTTGGAACAAAAATGGGAGGAAAACAGGAGAGAATGGAAATGCTTAAAGCTTTCGATGAAACAAAAGCTGGGGTCAAAGGCCTAATAGATTCAGGATTAGTCAAAGTACCTCAAATATTCATTAGGCCTTCTGACGAACTTGCTCACGAGTCAACTCACAACCCAACGACTCGACCAGTTCAAGTTCCTTAGATCGATCTAAACGACATCCACAGCCCGGAAGGACGAAAGCGGATTGTCGAGCAAGTGAAATCATGTGATTGCTCAAACTGTCCTCGATGGGCTGCTCCATGGCGTACGAAAATTTAACGAGATGGATGTCGAAGAGAAAATGAAGTATTATACGCGAGATTATACGAATAATCGAGTACGATTCAACAGCAGTTATGATCTCTTCACATCAAAAACTGCTAGCTGGAGGGATACCATATCTATTTCCTTGTATTCGCGTGATGAATGTGAGGATCATGACTACTTGCCTCCTATTTTCAGGTATGTATATATAATGGAAGTGATGTCCTTTTCTTTGGTTTTATATCGGGAAAATTGCAAATTCAGGACACTGTTTTTTGGTCTTTGGACGTTAGCTTTTTGGTTCCCGATATTCGGACACTATTTTTCAATTTGAATGATTTTAGATCAAAAACTTTAAATCAAGAATTTCGGGTCAAATCAATGAGATTTGGGCTTCTTGCTTATGTGATGCGTGATTACGCTTGAAATTCGTCATTTATGGTTAATGTTTATCCTAAAATTGCTCAAATTGAAAAGTTAGAACCTCAAATCTGAGCCCGAAAAGTTAGTATCCCTTATGGATGAATAAATTAGAGATTATACCCATTTTACATAAGTGAATTTATTAGTAGCCAGCTTTATTTTGTAATAGTTTAAAAAAGGATTGATGGGAAAATTGCAAAACCGGTCATTAACAATAGGGCGATTGATTCCAATCATAGTCTTCATGTATTAAAATTTACATTTCAAGTCGTGGATTTATTTTTATCTACATTCCAGACCCTGCATTTATTAAAGATCGCGATCTTAGTCTAGTGTTGTATTTAAAATTGAACTTCTAGTCAATCATGTCATTGCGGAATTAGAAAATAGGCATATTTTAAATTGAAATATATTTTTCTGTAACCAAATGATAAAGAATACATCTTGTTTGGTTATATTCAATATGATGTGGGGACCATTATAGTACGTAAACTAAATAAAATATGTATGCTATTTAACCATCTTAGCTCATATTATTCTCAATTCTAGTCCCGTAAGCATTTCAATTTTACAGTTCATGAATTGCATATAAAATCATTATTGCAATTTCCCAGATAAAGATTAGTTAAATTAGGATCAAGTTGACTTTTCTCATGAACTTTTAACTATAAAACCACTATTTGTAACCCTTGATTCAGGGAATCGATTTTGGAATACTCGAAAAATGTCGAAATATTGGGAAATAATCTGCTGGGGCTATTGTCTGAGGCTCTTGGACTCAATACTGATCACTTGGAGAAGATGGAATGCGCAGGAGGGCATCACCTCCACTGTCACTATTATCCGGCATGCCCCGCCCCCGAACTGACGATCGGGACAACGAAGCATACGGATGCCGGATTTCTTACTATTCTTCTGCAGAACCAACTTGTCTGTGGCCTCCAGGTTCTATGTGAGGATCAATGGGTTGATATTCAGCCCATTCTTGGAGGATTAGTGGTGAACCTTGGTGATCTTATGCAGGTATATTATCCATTTCTCTATTTCCAATTTCTAATTTGGATATAGATTCTACTATGCGCGTGCAAATTTCAGTAACTTTTTGTTATGCATAATTTAATTAGGGGAATCAATTACTTTTTTTATTCATTAATTTTTTTTATTCCGACAATTCTACCCATTATCTTTTCGAGCTGATGATTTTAACATTTATCTTTTGAAAAATTGGAAATTTGACCCAAATTCAGTCCGAATAACAAAATAAAGCTTAATTCGCATGTGATTAGCACGTGACTTCCTAAAATGACAAATAAACCGAGTAGGTAATGGATAAAATTACCGGAACATATAAGTTATTGGACAATATTGTCAGAATAAATAATTTACTAGACAAAAATAGCTCGAAAACAAGGGCACATGTGCTAATTACGTGCGAATTTAGTCTGATTTGGTTGTTTGGGATGAATTTGGTTCAATTTTCGAACTTTTAGAAGATAAAGGGTCAAACGCCAAATCGAGAAAATAATGGTCAAATTGACAAAACTCAAAAGTTAATAGGTTAAAAAAATAATGAATTTCATATTTAGGGATACTCTAGGTGTTGAATCTGGATGTTTAATGTTGGTCACTTTAGAATAAATTAGCCCGAAATCCCGAAACTCGTTCTTAATTAACGACAAGTGCACTCAACAAACCCGGACTTTTCAAAAATTTCATTTGATTTTCGCTCAAACCGAGCTTGAATTGAACTAGTTAAAGGACTTTGACGCATGTGTGTTTGTTATACGTAGATGGTATCGAACGGGAGATTCAAGAGCAGCAAGCATAGAGCGATATCCAATCGCACCGGACCAAGAATTTCGGTGGCTTGTTTCTTCTCCGGGCCCGGGAACGCTGCTAAGATTTATGGCCCCATTGAAGAGCTGATTTCAGAGGAGAATCGTAGAGCTTATAAAGATGTTGTGTTGGGTGAATATATAGGCGTGAATATATAGGCAAGTACTTCACAACTGGACTAGACAGTTATGTTAGTCTTGACCATTACTACAAGTTGTGAAGAATATGGTAAGTGATGTGTCTGTATTTGAGTTTGCTAATTTGTACTCAAAACTTCTTGTGTGATTACGTTGTTGTTGAAATGTGTGTTACATTAATTTGTAGATCAACATAAACAATGCTTATTTACTACTCCCTCCGTCCCAACCTAATTTGTCTATTTGTCATTTTTGTTTGTCCCATTCTAATTTGTCAACCCATAAATGGCAAAAGAAAAATTCCCTTCTTACCCCTACATTTCTGCCATTTTACAAAATTGACACCCCAATTCCACTTTTTAATTATAATTAAAGTGTAAAAAACATAAAGTTAACACATTCAATCAAAGTCAACTGCATTTTCTTAGGCTCCGTGCTCGGTCAAAGTAAACAAATTAGACCGGGAGGGAGTATTAAGGAAAAAATATTGGTATGTCAATTATATATATATATATATATATATATATATTATTAGATTCCCTCCCACCATTTCTTAATAGTTTGATTTATTGTTAAAATTTAGAATAAGGGAAAAAGACTTTTTAAGTCCTATAAGTTAGGGCGTGTCCAAAAATGATCTCATAAGTTCGTGGTGTTCAATTTTGGTCTCATATCTACGCATAAGTGTCCAATTTAAGGACTCCAACGACTTTAGTTGCCGAATTTCAAAACGTGAAGGACACGTGCCCACAAAAAGTCGTTGGAGTCCTTAAATTGGACACTTATGCGTAAATATGAGACCAAAATATTGGACACCACGAACTTATGAGATTATTTTTGGACACGCCCTAACTTATGAGACTTAAAAATATATTTTTCCCTTTACAATAAACCTTGTACTGCAAGTTTTACTTATCAATTATGTTGAGTGAATGGAAAATATGATAATTAAATCACAGATACATGACTCTAGATCAATAATGATAAACACATGTAAAATAATGACTTGCTAGAGAAGAAAGACAAAGATTTTTCTTGCATTTAGAGAGATATTAAAAAGTTGCTCAAAGTATACAAATTTCTCCTATTTATACTCCTCTCTTCTAAGGAGGGCATTTTCGTCTTTCCCTATTGTATTTTCTTGTTGGTTAAGCTATATTTTCTATTTCTTTTCCCAGGTACTTTCTTTATTGCTGAGAGTACACCACTTCCTCTCCAGAATCTTCCATTTTCTGTTGAGTGAGGAGATATTTCTTTCTTGTCCTTTTATAGCCATGTCAGCAACTCATCTAGGGTGCTCATCATTGTGCTATGAATTATTATCCTCTATTTCGAGCTCATGGAATCCGTTCGGCTGCCTGCAACCATGGCATCTCCACTTCTGCTCTGCAGGGCTTTAGTAACCTTTCGACCTCTTCAGTTTATGCGATGTATCCGTCTCTGCTTTTCATTGTTTTCTGCGAGTTCTGTAGTCACGGAGAATGTCTTTGCTTCTGACCTTTCTTTTCTCCTCCACTTCTGCTTCCACATCTGCAACAAAAGAGTTCTGCTATTCCATGATTACACTGAATATCTCTGCTTTTATTCCTTCTTTTCTCCTCCACTTCTGCTTCCACGTCTGCAATAAAAGAGTTCTGCACTTGTATATTTATTCGATAACTTTATCTTACCCACATCAGCTACTCCCCCTGGTGCGGTTGAGCAGATCTGGTTTAGCAGAGCTGGTCGATTGTAGCACTTCCAGTTTTCTCCTCTCGATCAGAGAGCTAATTTTCCCCTTAGCTACTCCCCCTGGTGCGGTCGAGCAGATCTGGTTTAGCAGAGCTGGTCGATTGCAGCACTTCCAGTTTTCTCCTCTCGATCAGAGAGCTAATTTTCCCCTTAGCTACTCCCCCTGGTGCGGTCGAGCAGATCTGGTTTAGCAGAGCTGGTCGATTGCAGCACTTCCAGTTTTCTCCTCTCGATCAGAGAGCTAATTTTCCCCTTAGCTACTCCCCCTGGTGCGGTCGAGCAGATCTGGTTTAGCAGAGCTGGTCGATTGCAGCACTTCTTGTTCTTTTTCCTCTCCAGACGTAGTTTTTTCCATGCGCTATGTCTTTTCTTCTTCTTGAAGATTTAGCGAATCTCTTGAGTCTGACAATAAATGTCCTATCACCTTCACTTTTTGGTACATCACATTAAATGCATGCGATCTACTCCATCCACGTGTCGACCATCCCACGGTGGACTTCAAAGAGTCATATCTTCTCCCGGTAAACGTTTCGAATTTACCCTAATTTCACATTTTCCCCCCCTTTCGCACTCATACGCCTTCTTTTCCCTCTTTTTCGTAATTCCTTCATCTTCTCCGGCGATCTTCAGGCTGTAATCTCTTGGGATTGTTCCTCCGGTGATTCTTCTTCTTCCTCTTCTTGTTCTTCATTTGCTTCCTTTGGTTTTCGATGGTGAGAGGAGGTAATTTCTAACTTTTTGCTTGTTTTGGTGTTTTTGTGTTTATTTGCAGTGCCTGTGTGCTCGTAGATTGAAAGATATTTGTTGTCGTGTTTGTTGGGTTTGGTTTGTTGCTCGTGTTGGGAGAAGTCTTGTTAATAAAAAACCTCCTTTTCGTCTTTTCTGTGATTATGGATTCTTCTGACCATGAGACTAACTCCTCCGATGTTCAAATGGTGGAGGATGTTTCTCCTTCCGCCCTTCTTCTGCCTAGTGATCAGACTTCCTCTAGTTCCTCTAAGAGTCCCTCTGCTCCAGTAGAGGAGCCAGAAGAGCCGTCTGCTTCGAGCGCTGAGCCTCTTAACTATAGTATATCCGACCCGAACTTTAATGCTGTTAGTCATAGGACTGTTTTCTCACCCGATCGTGTTGATTTTCTTCGATTAGCGTATAACATTCCCCAGGATTTTAGTTTATATTGTCCTGCTGGTCATCAGAGACCCAATTTTCTTTCGGGGCGCATGCTTGCCTTCTGGTGTTCCCAACTGAAGGCTGGTGTGCGCTTTCCTGTGAATCCCTACCTTTGTAGGTTATCTTATTTCTATCAAGTTCCCCTAAACCAGTTTACACCTTCTGCCATCCGACTCATGCTCGGCTTTTTCATCATTTTGAAAGGCAACGGGGGTAATCCTACTGCCGAACTCTTTTTCTCTAATTTTCCTCTCAAGTTTAAACCTCCTTTCTTTTATGTTACTGCTGACCCTCGAGGTCTGATTCATTTCTTGGGGAAGCCCCAGAGCCGAGATAAGAATTGGAAGGAGGACTATTTCTTCATTTCCTGGTCTGACACGTGGGACTTCCCAGTGGGTCCTTGGCTGTATACTAAACCCCTAATAAAGAAGGAATTTTTTGTCAGCTGTCCTCCTTCTGACCGCGAAATAATTGAGGCCTTAAACACTTCTGTGGATGAAGTAGGGCCCTTCGATATAGTTAGTCTTGTAGAGCAGCCTTCTGTATTATCATATTTTGGTCTTTGTTCTGGAGAGACCACTTGTCCTACTGAATTTGGTACTTCTCTTCTTCTGTCATTTTTCTTCTTCTGTTTTCCTATTGATTGTTTGTTGCTTAACTGTTGAGTGGTTTGGATGGTGCAGAGCCTGCATGGAGGAGGACTGTTCCTCGTAGAGATGCCAATCCTCCACCTCGTCCACAGTCAGAGGTAGCTCTGACTTCTGAGACTCAGGCGGCTGCCCCTCTTCCGGTTGTCGCCAGAAGTGACAGAGGCAAGCGTCCTCTGAACACCTTTGACCCTTCCTCCGATGCTCAACGACCACGTCTGCAGTCTCCTGGCAGAGGTGGACATGAAGGGAGAGAGCGTTCTCGGTCGAGCCGAGTAAGAGCTTCTGCAAACGACACTTTTACTCTGGAGCTCCCGAAGTCTCTTCTGGAGCTTTCTGCGGAGGAGTCACGCCAATTTCTCCAGCTTTGCCTGACTCCCGCTGACACCTTTACTTTGAGCAAGCTTTCTCTGGATAATGAGCTGGCTATGAGCTCTCACTATGCCTTGAAGGTATTCTGTAGTTCTCTCTTTATTTCTTAGGATCTTTTGCACCCCTTCATTAATCCTCTCGTTTCATTGTGCCTTTGTCTTTTTTGTAGAGCTTGATCCATTTAAGCCGTCTTCAGGCTAGGGCGGCTTCTGCTGTGGACCCTGCTCCTGCGCTCTTGGAGAAGGACAACGAGATTTCCTCGTTGAAATTTAAGCTGGTGGAGCAAGAGAAACAGCTCAAGGAGCAGCGGAAGGAGACAGAATTCTGGAGGAAGAAAGCTGCCGAGGAAAAGAGTCGCAGCCGAGACTACGGGGCCAGGAAGTTCTCTGAAGGAGTGGAAGCGTGTAAGAAGAATCTGCATATGACAGTAGCAGGGCAGAGCTTCCTGGAAGAGGTGGTCACTGGGCTGAAGGAGGCTTATCTCAGGAGTACCAGCTCTTTAGCTGATTTTGGGCCCCACATAGGCCATTATTATGGCTACGGGTTTGATGCAGCCCAGAAACAGGCTCAGGACCAAGGCTTTTCTGGAGTCTTTGATTTTAATGGTCCTCTGGATGATCTACCAGCCTCCCCTTACTTTGAGGGTGACCCTTTGGAGGACCCAGATTCTCCTTGGTGGATGCCGGTCTTGCAGAAGGCATATGCCAAGCTGTGCTCTGCAACTAACGATGCCTTCACTCCTGTGGACCCAGCTTCTTGCAAGTTCCCACTACTGCCAGCACCACCTCTGCCCGATCCTCCCATAGTGGATCTGATAGTGGTGAGTGGAGACTCTTCTGAAATGGTGACAGGAGCATCTCTTCAGCCACCCTCCGGAGCTCTTCCAGAACTGCAAGGATCAGAGGACCCAGCTTCATCTGATCCTCCTCCCGAGGTCGTCCCTTCCGCAGATTGATCTTTCTGATTTTTGAAATTATGCTTCTACAAACAATTTATATTTCCTGTTTTGTATTTGGGACAAATTTATGTTTCTTCTACTTAGATTATCTTTTATTTGCTTCCCTCTACATGTTTTAATATTTCCTCTTCGCACTTGCTGTTGCAGATGTTAGTGATACTCTCTTTATCATTATCATGATTTTGTTATTTATGCTTGTAGTATAACCTTTTCCGTACCATAAACTTCTTTCACTGATGCCATTAACTAATATGCTCATAAAAATGACAATGCTAATCCACCCAAACAAAAAATGCGAACCAACATAGATGATTCAAGTAGGCAAATCTAAACAAAAAATGAGAGAGACTATATTTAAAGACGACGATACTTGTAAGACAATTTTTTAAGCAGTGTCCTGCTTTCCGGTCTTCCCACTCAAGTTAGTCGGCTTTAAAGACTTCTTCTCGTTTTCTCTTTTCTGCTTTTTCGTTCACCAACTCGAGTTTTATCTGCAGTTAAAGGAGTAATGCGTGTTGGTTATCAATCGAATAAATATGTCAGTTTTTTTTTTTTTAAAGCAAATTGATCTTGGCCCCACCAACCCTAGTCAGAGATATGCTAGGCCCGGAGGGCTGCCTCTGCTAAGGTAGCTGCTTTCTAGGGCAGTTTCGACTTCTGGCCCCACCAACCTTTAGCCAGAGATGTGCTAGACCCGGAGGTCTGCCTTTGCTAAGGTGGCTGCTTTCTAGGGCAATTTTGACTTCTGGCCCCACCAACCTTAGCCAGAGATGTGCTAGGCCCGGAGGTCTGCCTCTGCTAAGGTGGCTGCTTTCTAGGGCAGCTTTGACTTTTGACCCCACCAACCTTAGCCAGAGATGTGCTAGACCCGGAGGTCTGCCTCTGCTAAGGTGGCTGCTTTCTAGGGCAATTTTGACTTCTGGCCCCACCAACCTTAGCCAGAGATGTGCTAGACCCGGAGGTCTGCCTCTGCTAAGGTGGCTGCTTTCTAGGGCAATTTTGACTTCTGGCCCCACCAACCTTAGCTAGAGATGTGCTAGACCCGGAGGTCTGCCTCTGCTAAGGTGGCTGCTTTCTAGGGCAATTTTGACTTCTAGCCCCACCAACCTTAGCCAGAGATGTGCTAGACCTGGAGGTCTGCCTCTGCCAAGGTGGCTGCTTTCTAGGGCAGTTTTCCAAGTTTATGGAATGTTTCTTACTTGTTTCTTCTAGGCGTAATATCTTTTAAGGTTGCCAATGTTCCATGGTCTGGCCACTTACTTCCCTTCTGCTGTCATCAATCGATAAGCTCCCCCTTTTAGCACTTCTGACACAATGTAAGGTCCTTCCCAGTTCGGCTCTAGTTTTCCCTTAGGTTTCAGAGCGTCGGCTTTTCTGAGGACTAAATCTCCCTTATTCAAACGTCGTGGTCGCACCCTTTTATCATACGCCGCTTTGACTTTGCTTTTGAATTTCTCAATCTTTAGCCGCGCCACTTCTCTTTCTTCTTCGAGCAGATCTAGATTTTCTTTCATGAGTTTCTCATTCTGTCCTTCATCGAATGTCATAATCCTGTGGGTTTCCATACCCACCTCTGCTGGAATTACGGCGTTGGCTCCATATACAAGGTTGAAAGGAGTCATATCTGTTGCTACCCTTGGTGTCGTCCTGTAAGCCCACAGAACTGAATTCAGCTCTTCTGCCTAATTACCTTTCAAAGTCTCTATCCTTGTTTTCAGCCCATTGACGATAGTCCTGTTAGTGACCTCCACCTGGCCGTTTGCTTGGGGATGAGCTACTGCCGCAAACCTTTGGGTAATCTTCATCTCTGTACACCAAGCTCTAATCTTCTTTCCACAAAATTGCGTGCCATTGTCTGAAATCAAGACTCGGGGTATTCCATATCGACAGCAGATCTGTCTCCACAAAAATTTTATGACATTCTGTTCGTCGATTTTTCCCAATGGTTCAGCTTCCACCCATTTCGTAAAATAATCAATAGCCACTATCAAGAATTTTTTCTGTCCTTTAGATAATGGCAAGGGTCCCACTAGATCCACTCCCCATTGAGCGAAAGGGCATGGGGAATGCATTGTTCTCAATTCTTCAGCTGGACTGTGAATTAGAGAGGCGTGAATTTGACAACTATGGCACTTCTGCACTAACTCCTTGGCATCTGCATTCATGGTGGGCCAGAAGTACCCTGCTCGCAGAATCTTTCGCGTCAATGTTCTTGATCCTACATGATCACTTCCACATCTTTCGTGCGCTTCTCGCAGCACATATAATCCTTCCTCCTTATTTAAGCACCGCAGGTATGCCTGCGAGAATGAACGTCGGTAGAGCTGCTCACCCATGATGCAGTATTTCAAAGTTTCTTTAGTCCACTTCGGGCATGTCAGTGTCTCTGCTTTTCTCAACTCATTTATGATGGGAGTTCTCCAATCATCCGCTTCCTCCACCTCTGCCACTTCTGCTACTCCGACTGACTTTTCTGCTATCAACAAAGTTATTTTTCTCGGCTGTAAGAGTGGGTAAGAGCTGGCGATCTTAGCTAGATAATCTGCTTGAGTATTTTCTGCCCTCGGGATTTGTTTCAGCTCGAATTTGCTGAAAGATAGTTGGATTTTGGCGATTTCCTTTAAGTATTCGAGTAATGATTCCTTTTTTACTTCATATGTCCCCCCATATTGTTGGAACACCAATTGTGAATCTGTGTGGGCCACTAGATCGCTTCCCCCGGCCTCTTTCACTATGTTCATGCCTCGTATTAAAGCCTCATACTCTGCTTCATTATTAGACACGGAATAGTTTAACTTGATGGCATACTGCATGTCCTGCCCTCCTGGACATTCTACCAGAACTCCCACTCCGCAGCCATCCTTGGTAGCAGAACCATCTACAAATATTTTCTAGCTCTGTTCCTCCTTCGGTAGAGCTTGTGACTCTTGTACGAAGTCGGCCAAGGCTTGGGCTTTGATGGCTTTTCGGGGTTCGAACTCCACATCATAAGCTCCGAGCTCCACCGCCCATTTGACCATCCTGCCAGAGGTGTCTGCCTTGCCCATTGTTTGTGCCAGCGGATAATTGGTGCGCGTGACTATTTTATGTGACAGGAAGTAGGGACGTAGTCTCCTAGCGGTGGTGATAACGGCTAGGCCAGCCTTTTCTACCTCTGCATACCGGGTTTCTGGTCCTTGCAACATATGGCTTACATAGTATATCGGCATCTGTTGTCGTCCCATCTCTCGTACCAGTACTGTACTTACTGCTGCTTCCCCAACTGAGAGATACATGTATAGCGTTTCATCCTTCTCTGGCTTGGAAAGCTGTGGCAGACTAGCGAGGTATTCTTTCAGCTCTCTGAAAGCCTGGTTGCATTCCTCTGTCCATTGGAACTTGCACCCCTTCCTCAATATTTTGAAGAAAGGGTAGCTCTTGTCTGCCGATTTAGAGACAAACCGATTAAGTGCAGTTATCCTCCCCAACAGTCTCTGCACCTCCTTGACATTTTTGGGTGGTACCATGTCCATCACCGCCTTCACTTTCTCTGGATTAACTTTTATTCCTTCCTTGGTAACCATGAATCCCAAGAATTTTCCTGTCGTCACACCAAAGCTGCACTTCTCTGGATTCAGCTTCATCCCGCTGTCTCGTATGATTGCAAAGGCTTCTTCCAGGTCTGCAATGTGTTGCTCGGCCTCTTTGCTTTTTATCAACATGTCGTCTACATAAACCTCCATATTTCTGCCAATCATTGTTTTGAACAGCTTATCTACTATGCGTTGGTAGGTGGCTCCTGCGTTCTTCAATCCGAAAGGCATACGCACATACCCATAGGTCCCGGCGGCTGTGATGAAGCAGACCTTGTTGACATCTGCGTGATCCAACTGGATCTGGTGATACCCCTGGTAGGCATCCATCAGAGACAAACGGGCACATCCAGATGTGGAGTCCACCAACTGATCTATACGAGGCAGCGGATAATGATCTTTGGGGCAAGCTTTATTCAGGTCGCGGAAATCAATACACATGCGCCATTTCTTGTTGGGCTTAGGTACCAAGACAGCGTTGGATAACCACTCCGGGAACTGAACGGGCATGATATGTCCTGAGTCCAATAACTTCTGAACCTCTGCCTGAATGATTCTGTCTTTCTCTGCTCCGAAATTCCGTAGCCTTTGCTTAACAGGTCTAACCTCGGGACTAATGTTGAGTCGATGTACTGCAATCTCTGGATGGATGCCTTTCATATCTGCCGCTTGAAAGGCAAACAGGTCGGCATTCTTTCTCAAGCATTCGATCAATTCGGCTTGTTCTGCTTTGGGGATTTCCGCACTGATCTTGGTACAAAATCCCTCTTTCCCAGGATACAGCTCCACCGATAGGAGCTCTCCATCCGCTGCCATTTTTTTGGACTCTTCTTCTTCCTCCCCCTCCGTTCTCTGCCGTTTCGTTCCGACCTCCTCTTCTACAGCTCTGCTTACTACTGGCAAGGCCCACCTATGTGCTACCCGAATAGATTCAACATAGCACTTTCTCGAGTGTACTTGGTTTGCCTTCAACTCTCCTACACCTGCAGACGTAGGGAACTTGACCTTCATATAATATGTGGAGACTACAGCTTTCAGCTCATTCAATATCGGACGTCCGAATATAACATTGTACACGGACGGAGCATCTACTATTAGGAAATCCATCATTAGTCTTTTCTGTCGTGGCCACTCTCCTACCAAAACATGCAGAGTTACCACCCCCAAAGGGTGGACTGCTCCTCCCGTGAAACCGTACAACGCCGTGTTCACTGGACGGATCTGGGTTCTGATGTCCATTTTCTCAAAGCACTCTTTATATATGATGTCGGCAGAGCTCCCTGTATCCACGAATACTCTGGCAACATCATACCCGGCTATCTCTGCCGTCACCACCAAGGAGTCATTGTGAGGTTTGAGCATGGGAGTTTCATCGGCTGCTCCGAATACGATATCCGGAGACGGTTGGACTTCTGACACTTCCATGTGTTGGTCGTGCCATCCCTGCGCATATCTTAGAGCTGACTTTCGGGCTCTGTTCGAGTCTCCCCCCTGAGGGCCGCCTGCAATCATGTTAATAAAACCTTTTTTCGGTGGTGGGGGTAGGTCTTTTTCCTCATTTCTCTTTTCTTTGTCTTGAACACCTTCTCTCTCCTCCGATCTCTCACTTCTCTTTCCATAACTTTCAGCATAACCTTTGTTCTTATCCTCAAATCCTTTCAACACCCCAGCTCTGACCAGGCGCTCTATCTCATTTTTCAGATGCCTGCACTCGTTTGTGTCATGACCGTATTCATTGTGAAATAGGCAGAAGTATCGCCCCTTCGGTCTTGTTGGAGCTTGAGCTCTGTTGGGAGGAAATCTGAATGGGGCAGTCTTTTCGGAGAGCTGAAACACTCTTGCCAATGGGGCTTTCAGCGGAGTATATCGGGCATAATCTCCTCTACCGAGGTCTTCCTCACGTCTTCTATTGTCGAACCTGAGTTCTCCATGTCTCCGCATATTCACTTCTCTAGGGGCCGGTTTTTCTGCTCTCTTGGCACGGCTCACGTCTTCGAGATTGATAAACTTATCTGCTCGAGCTAAGACCTCCTCAAAAGTATTAGCTGGTCTCTTTGCCAAGGAGCGGAATAAGTCCCCTTCTCGCAGCCCTTGAACTATAGCGCTGATTTTTACCTCTGCCGTGGCAGACGGTACCTCCAAGGCAGCTGTGCTAAACCGTTTTACGAAGGCTCTCAGGGACTCCTCGGCCCCTTGCTTCAATGTGAATAGAGATTGAGATGTTCTTCTCTGTCTTCTAGCACTGGCAAATTGGTGGAGGAAAGCAGAACTAAAATCGTGGAAGGAATGGATGCTGTCTTCTGCTAATTGCCCGAACCATCTCTGGGCAGCTTGTGTAAGTGTGGTCAAGAATACTCTGCATTTGACTCCATCCGTGTATTGATGGAGGAGGGCCACATTCTCGAAGCGCAGAAGATGATCATACGGATCCGCTGTTCCATCATATTCGAAGGTCAAGGGTTTGAAATTTACCGGCAACTCGTCCATCCGAACCGCCACTGAAAATGGACTTCCTCCTGGAATCTGGATCTGACTAGTGGTACCCATCCTCTGCCTCAGCAATTGTATTTCCCTCTGCATCGCTTCCATCTGCCTCTGTACTTCCAGATCTTGCGTACGTTGCATGGAGATGTCTGCCGACGACACTTCATGAGAAGCATATTTCCACTGAGATGGGTGACTATCTGCACTCTGTTCCTGCGCCACTCCTGGCCGACCTGGTCGATCTGCCTGTGCAGAGATCTTGGTACCCTCTGCTTCAGGAAACTCTCGCCTTCCTCCTCCTTTTTCTTTCTCAGCGGCCGCTTTATCTAGAGCTTTCTGCACAGCGGAATGGATGAAACCATCCAGCTGTTCTGGGGTGAAAGTCCACATGCTCGGCATAGCTGGTTCCCTCACCTCTCCCGCTCTCTCCTTCGCCCTTGATGTTTCTGGCCTTGCTACCTCTTGGAAATCTCCTTCGAGGTCTCGGATTATCCGATTATCCATTACTTTTGTTGGCTTAAACTGATTTCTGCAATTCTCTCCTTCCACAGACAAATATGCGAGAACAAAAAGAAAACAACACAATGCAAAGAACAACAACTAGAGGAAAACAAGCAGGATAAGAAGGAAGCTCACTTCTCTCCCCTGGTTCCCACAGACGGCGCCAGTGTTGAGTGAATGGAAAATATGATAATTAAATCACAGATACATGACTCTAGATCAATAATGATAAACACATGTAAAATAATGACTTGCTAGAAAAGAAAGACAAAGATTTTTCTTGCATTTAGAGAGATATTAAAAAGTTGCTCAAAGTATACAAATTTCTCCTATTTATACTCCTCTCTTCTAAGGAGGGCATTTTCGTCTTTCCCTATTTTATTTTCTTGTTGGTTAAGCTATATTTTCTATTTCTTTTCCCAGGTACTTTCTTTATTGCTGAGAGTACACCACTTCCTCTCCAGAATCTTCCATTTTCTGTTGAGTGAGGAGATATTTCTTTCTTGTCCTTTTATAGCCATGTCAGCAACTCATCTAGGGTGCTCATCATTGTGCTATGAATTATTATCCTCTATTTCGAGCTCATGGAATCCGTTCGGCTGCCTGCAACCATGGCATCTCCACTTCTGCTCTGCAGGGCTTTAGTAACCTTTCGACCTCTTCAGTTTATGCGATGTATCCGTCTCTGCTTTTCATTGTTTTCTGCGAGTTCTGTAGTCACGGAGAATGTCTTTGCTTCTGACCTTTCTTTTCTCCTCCACTTCTGCTTCCACGTCTGCAACAAAAGAGTTCTGCTATTCCATGATTACACTGAATATCTCTGCTTTCATTCCTTCTTTTCTCCTCCACTTCTGCTTCCACGTCTGCAACAAAAGAGTTCTGCACTTGTATATTTATTCGATAACTTTATCTTACCCACATCAAATTATATGATAGAAACGGAAAATCAAATATGTTAAAGAAATTTCATAGTTTATCAAAACACATATTCGGGAAATCTATTTAATTCGATTATTTAATAAGTTTGAATTTTTTTGAATGATTGCTCTTAATCAGCCCATCATTAATATGGTTTTTTTTGAGTCGGTCTCCTGTGCACCAAGCCACATACAATTCGGATCGGATCTGGGTCGACCCAGACCCGTACACTTTTTTCCTAAAATTTTTTTTTCACTTTAGGTTGTTACCTTAATTTATGTTATATGGTTGTGATATTTAAATTATATAAGTTGACCTTTATGTATAAATGTGTTGAAAAATTTCTGAAAATTTTATTTTTTTCCCAAGTTATGGATCATAAAAGTTCATGATATTTGTATATAAAGCTCACAATTAAGAATTCAACATAAAGATCACAAGAATATAACATAAAGGTTACAACTTGAAGCGAAAAACCCTGAAAATGTTAAGATATAAAAGGCTGAAATCAGCCAAACCATACAAATTTCTAGCCAAAACATTTCAGCAATAAAAGCCCAATCAATTTTATGAGACCGAACTCGAATTCGTGATTTCGGGTTTTTGTCAAAAAATTGCCCAAGTTGAAAAATTAGAGTCCCAATGTCTGGGTCCGAAAACTAATATAAGATATTCTATTATATTTTGTGTTACATCTTTTATTTCAAAACAACCACGACACGCCTCATGTATTCGATGACATCTTTATTTAACACATGTCGTGTATTAAATGCTATGAAACATGAGATATCACATCAAGTGTACATAACACAAGATCCAATCCGTCAAAAACGTATGTTTAGTGAATGATTTAAGTGTCTTAAATTTACAATTTACTCTTTTATTAATTGTTTTGTTACAAATTCAATTTTTTAATCTATTAATTCTATTAATGTTGGGATGGGTCCAATTTGATTAATTATATGGTGCTAGAGTCCTGTACATCTAGTCACTCTCAAAATACAATTTTTATCACTAATCAATAATGCACCACTGAAAAATATAGTACGTCACAATCACTAAAACAAAGGGCAGATAATGCAAAGCCTACCAAAGTTTTGCTTATATTCATATCATGATCATCAAATCTCTGAAACATTTATAGATAGTTGGCCATGGCAGAATCAAATGACTCGTCACTGAACTATCAAGAGAACTACTCAGTTTCGGCTTTCATCGATTATCTGGGGACTAAACTTTGTTGGTCGTCGTCTGGACGAAAGCATCATCATTTTCGATGGCTATTTTGGAGCCCCGAGCACGACGAATCTGAAGATCTTCAAACAATACTTTTCAGCAGTAAGTAGTACTATGTTTGTGATCACAATTGATGACATCTTTACTTGTTCTAGAGTTTAATATCTAAGTTGTTCATAACTAAGAGTGGAGCTGACAGTTTAGTACGGAATTAAACTTGTTAAATGTCTCGAATTTAGGTCAATTTTAGTCTGAATGCTCCAATCGAGCCACCTGTGAGGTCTCGCGAACTGGGCCAAAAGCCCGATTGAATTGGCCTAACTTTGTGGCAAATCAAAATTTTATGTTCTAAGTTGCTGAAGGGATGTTTGGATGGGATATGTCCCATACGAATTTGGGATGAGTGAAATCCTAGTCATGTTCGTTATAAGATTTGCAAAATCTTATTACTTTATTCTACATTTTCTATTTTTAATTATTTATTTATTTATAATTCTTAATAAAAACATATGTTTTTTCAAAATAAAATAATATAGCATCATCTATTTTTCTATAATTTCTTGAGATCCTAATTATTATTCTACCCTGTATATTATCAAAAAACAATATAAGATTGTGAAATTCCACCCTAATCTACTTATATTCCAAATATAAGTTTGGAAAGTCCACCTCACTATAAGAAAAATGAGTATTTTTGTTAATATTTTTTGCAACAACAAATTGTCGTAAAAAATATTAATAAAAACTAACAATACGTTGTCACAAAAAAAATATATAAAACGACTTATTTGTGACAACAATGTTGTCGCAAAAAAAAAAATTTACGAGAAGATTTTTGTGATAATAATTTAATGACAACATGTGTCGCAAATTGTATTTGCGATAATTATTGAGGTTTTTGCAACAACAAAAAAATACTCATTTTTCTTATAGTGTCTATGTCCTAGTCCAACAAATTTGATTTTGAACTTTAGTTTTTATATATGTTTTAGTAAATTTTTGAAGTTTATCCTACAGATATTCCTGCAACTCTTAGTGATGATCATTTGTGGAATATTAAAGAGAAGATCAAATATGCTATTCAACACATAATTGAAAGCTACATAGACTATTGCCTAGTACAATTTTGGGCACCCGAAACGCGTGGTGGCCGGCATTTCCTTACAACTGCAGGCCAGCCTTTTGCTGTTGATTGGCTTTGCAAAGGTTTGTGTTGGTATAGGAAGCATTGTTTGAGCCATGATTATTTAGTGGATGTGGAGGCTAATGAAGCAGAGTCGGGTCCGCCCGGACGAGTGTTCCGAACAGGGCTGCCTGAATCGAGCCCTGATTCGAGGTTGTATTCAACCAAAGAGTATCCTTTGAGGAATCAATCTCTGAGCTGTGGCATCAGGGCTTATATGGCCTTGCCTGTCTATGAAATGGTCGGAACACAGTGTGTCGGCGTCTTAGAATTCGTTGTGTTTTCTGCAGGTTACATCAACATCATCAATGAAGTTGCCGAAGGCCTAAAGGTTAAATATGTATATATATTGTACCTTTTTAATTATAAAAAGGTGATAGTTTGAGGATCAAGATCTCAATACGTAATGTTGGAGATAAAAACAATGGAAAAGTACTTATATTGCAATTTTTTCTTAGTTTGACGTTTATACTAATGTTTTCAAAGCCCTCATACTTTTTAACTCGATACAAGTTCATGGTATCATTAACAAATGTTGATCTCGAAGCACTTGAAATTAAGTTGGTGTGCAAAACATTTAATTTTCTTCAATCTTACAGGCAGCAGATCTAAGATGGACTCGTGTTCGAATCAACCCGCCAAATGCATTAGCCGGTCATTCGCAGAATGAAAATGTAAGCATTAAGAACTTTCTTTCATATCTTAGTTTTAAAAAGTTAGATTCAACATTTGATAAGCTTTGTAAACATATTGGAATATTTTGTTGAGGGAAATAATAAAGGTGGTCTTAAGTATTAGAGTAGGTCTTGTGTGAGATCGTCTCACTGATATTTTTCTATGAGAGGGGTCAACCCATAAACCACACTTAATTACCAATTCATATTCAAATTTGTGGATATGAATTCAATTCATGGGTAATAAAATTTCGTCTCACGGAAATTATCCATGAACCCATCTCACACGAGTTTTTGTGTAAGTATTATTATGTTGAATTAATCTAAGAATTAATTATTATTTTTACCCATTAACTATTCGGTTATGGAATCACGTGCTAATCACATGCAAATTAAGCCCGATTTCACTGTTCGGACTGAATTTGTCAACTTTTCGATTTTCAAAAGATAAAATCGTGTGAATTAGTATGAAAAGTTAATGGGTAAATTTGCCAGAATAGACAAGTCTCGACAAAAATAGTTTGAAAATTAGGGTGCATGTGCTAATCAAGTGCAAATTTAGTTTAATTTAGCTGTTCGAAATGAATAATTGGGTTAAATTTCCGAGCTTCCAGAAGATAATGACTAAAATCACCAGCCCGACAAGATAATGGGTAAAAGTGTTAGAATCGAAAAGTTAATGGGTTAAAAAAAGTAATTAACTCTTAATCTATTTATAGGATCATGAGAGAGGGAAGCAGCAAGTGCTGAAAGAAATTGAGGACATGTTCGAAGAAATGAAAAGAACACCACAGCTATATCTTGCACAAGCCTGGATCACTAGCAAGCAATATAGCGATGACACTGCCAAATTTGGGACAATCTTCTTAGAGCAAGCTAGACACAAAGTATTCGTGGAAGACGAAGAACAGTATAATTCCTCGACAACACATTTCTTGAAGGCCACTAAGTTACATGGCCTTATTCTAGGTAGTGGCATTGTTGGGACACTTTTGTCTACCTATAAATCATTCTTTTGCCCAAGTATTTGCAATTTTAGCATAACTGAATTCCCCTTGGTTCACTATGCTCGACTGGCAAGGTTAACAGCTACTTTCTCCGTTTGTTTGCAATGCATTCTAACCGGGGATGATGTTTATGTACTTGAGTTCTTTCTCCTCCCTGGACAGTGTTCTTTGTCCTTTTTGCCTTTACTTATGACTATAATACAGCAGTTCGGAAATTTTAGGCTCTTGTCTGGACAACTAGTTGGTGAGGGATTATCAGTTAAGGCCATAGAATTTGGCAAGAACTATGACTATGATGATGTGGACCAATCTAATCCATATCCATTGAGAATTGAAATCCTTCATTATGGAGATCATGAATTGGAGAAGCTGCGTATAAGGTTCCATCAATTACATTTTGGAAGTGATCATGTTATGGAGTTTAATACAGTGGCTAGCAGTGTGGAACAAAGTGGTATTAATATGAGTGAGAAGAATTCGAATAAAGCTATAACAAGGGCATCCAAAAGAGAAAGGGAGAAACAGAAATTTCATATTTGTTATGAGGATTTGCAACCATATTTTGGAAAGACACTTCGAGATGCTGAGATAGGACTTGGTGGTAAGTAGACAAAATCTCTTGCAAGTTTTACTTTTGTACTGGATTTGGTCTTTGGTTTTAACTTGCATGATTGATTATTTTTTTCCTAGTTTAAGAAACTATATTTTCTTACATATGGTAGCCATTTTTAGGGGAAATCGCAAATTTAGGTGATTCAGACACTAACTTTTCTGGTACTGACATTGGGACACAAACTTGCTATTTGAGCGATTTTAGTACAAAAAACTTGAAATCATGAATTTCAGGTCAAATTTCATGAGATTTGATTATCATGCTAATGTGATTTGACCAAAGTTCGCATAATTTGGCCTGAAAATCTAGATTATGGGTGATTTTTCTAAATATCGTCAAAATAAAAAAGTTAGTATCCCAATGTTAGGGCCGTAAAGTTAGTGTCCTTCATTGGTGAATAACCTAAAGACTGTGTTCTAAATTCGCTAGTTTTCCCAATTTAAATAGAGAAAAATCAATACTGTTCTTATTATTTAGGTCCTATCAAATTTTGAACTATCAATTTCACCTGCTTTTATAATGGTTCTTTAATTTTTTTTTCTTCTCAAAATTTAGTCCTATACATAAATCATATTTTAATTTTACATATTAGCACTACATTGAAATTAAGGATATATATAGTTCATAACTGATAATATGAAATTGTTGTTGCAGTGAGCAGATCAACACTGAAGCGTGCATGCAGAGATCCATAATATTACAAGGTGGCCATCTAATGAGAGAAACAAGGTTAATACTTTGCTATTTCAGAAAAAAGGTTTCCATGGTTGCCAGGAAAAAAATTCCATGGTAGAAGATTTAGATTTCATGATAGTCGAGGCGAACTTCGAAGACGATATTATAAAGTTTAAGCTGACATTTCCATCAAGGATGGAAAATCTGGAGGAAGAAGTTGGTAGAAGATTGAAGCTAAATGTGACAAGTTTTAGAATGAAGTATATGGATGAAGATGGCAAGTGGATTTTATTAACTTGCGATGAGGACTTGGAGTATTGTATTGAAACATTAGTATCATCTGGCAATAATCTTGTCAAAATGTTGGTTCAATTATAAATTTCACAAGTAGATATTTCATTTATATTTGTACCACGTTCCTCCGTTCTAATTATTTGATCTACCTTAATATTGAACAACATGACAATTATGAAATCGAGTTATTTTCATTTTTGATCTTGCCCTAAAGATGTAGTATAAGATTCTGATCCTATTATTTCACTACAAGAAAAATAGGTATTTGTGACAACAAAATGTTGTCGCAAAAAACCTTAATAATTGTCACAAGTACAATTTGCGACACATGTTGTCACTAAATTATTATCACAAAGGTCTTCTCGTAATTTTTTTTTTTGCGACAACAATATTGTCGCAAATTAATCGTTTTACATTGCGTTTTGTGACTACCTTTTGTCAATTTTTATTAACATTTTTTACGACATCTTGTTGTCGCAAAAACTAGAAAAGTTGTCGCAAAAAATGTTATCGTAAATACTCAATTTTCTTGTAGTCTTTTCTTTATTGAAAATTGCAAATTTAGGACAGTAACTTCAAACCATTCACTACTTAGGGACAATATTTTTTCGAGCTTTGAAATTGAGACACTATCTTTAAAAAACGGATGAATTTAAGATAAATCATTGAATTTAAAAAACGGGCGAATTTAAAAAGTAGGTAGATATGTCATTTACATTTGTACCACTTTTCTCGGTTTGAATTAGATTTATCTTAATATTGAACAGCATTACAATTATGGGATAGAAAAGGCCGAAATAAGCCAAACCATACAAATTTCTAGCCAAAAAAAAGCCCAAATTGAACTCATTCATTTTTATGAGATCGAACTCGAATTCGTGATTTCGGGTTTTCGTCAAAAAATTTGCCCAAGTTGAAAATTAGAGTCCCAATGTTGGGGTCCGAAAACTCACACAAGATGTTCTATTATATTTTGTGTTATATCTTTTATTCCAAAACAATCACGACACGCCTCATGCATTCGATGACATCTTTATTTAACACATGTCATGTATTAAATGATATGAAACATGAGATATCACATCAAGGGGTACGTAACACAAGATCCAATCCGTCAAAAACTTAATGTTTAGTGAATGATTAAAGTGTCTTAAATTTACAATTTACTCTTTTATTAATTGTTTTGTTACAAATTCAATTTTTTAGTCTATTAATTCTATTAATGTTGGGATGGGTCCAATTTGATTAATTATATGGTGCTAGAGTCCTGTACATCTAGTCACTCTCAAAATACAATTCTTACCACTAATCAATAATGCACCACTGAAAAATATAGTACGTCACAATCACTAAAACAAAGGGCAGATAATGCAAAGCCTACCAAAGTTTTGCTTATATTCAAATCATGATCATCAAATCTCTGAAACATTTATAGATAGTTGGCCATGGCAGAATCAAATGACTCTTCACTGAACTATAAAGAGAACTACTCAGTTTCGGCTTTCATCGATTATCTGGGGACTAAACTTTGTTGGTCGTCGTCTGGACGAAAGCATCATCATTTTCGATGGCTATTTTGGAGCCCCGAGCACGACGAATCTGAAGATCTTCAAACAATACTTTTCAGCTGTAAGTAGTACTATGTTTGTGATCACAATTGATGACATCTTTACTTGTTTCTAGAGTTTAATATCTAAAAACAATCGGACTATACGGTTATCTTTTAAATAGTGTTTTTGAGATCTATTATTATAACACTCTAAGGTCAATGATTTTATTAAAGAAGGTGACATAAATACACACTAACCTACAAAATAAACAAATTCTTAGTACACTTGAAGTATAATAAGTAGTGTTATTTATATGGTGTAAAATATAGATAGAAATGAGTGGCCCAATTTCTTTCTAGTCCAAAGCAAAGGGCCCGATAAGAAAATAAGCCCCGACCCATTAGCTTTAGATCTTGTGAGGCCCAAGTGTCAATTTTCGTGGCCCAAGAGAACAGATTTAAATGGACAATTGATGAAGCCCATTACCTTTATTTTGCTACATGTGGAGCTTGATTGAGGAGAAATACAACATATTAGGAAACATTTTGAAAAATTAGGTAGAATCCTCTCTTTCCCCTCCATGCTTTTCTCTTCCATCACCGACGATCCACCGCCGTCTGTTGGCCGGCATTTTTCAGGCAAGGCGATCGAGTTACGAGCCCATCACAGGTACGGGCTCGATTTCTCGAAAACTTTAAGCAAATTGCAATCAGCCCCTTACAATTTTAAAGTCTTAAACTTCAGTCCCTAAACATTATAGCAAAAGGATCACAAATTGAATAGAAGGTAATAGTTTAATCCCTAAGGTTTGCTCAAAGTGTCTTTTGAACCCTTTGACAGTCTTCAATTTAAGCCCTTGTGACACTTAGAAATCTTCAAGTTTGAACTAAAATTATGATAGAATGATAAAATGATCCTGACATGAAATTATATAAGACTAATACAAGACCCTCTTTCCAGGATATTGGCCTTATGAATCCTAAATTAAAGAAAAGGACCACCCAAACCATGATTGGAGTATTAATTTATGTGAACCCAAGTTTCCTTTTAAACCCTACTCCTAGGAAATGTCAATCGTGAACAAAAGAGATTAAATTAAGATTTATTTCATTATGAACGAGTGAGTTAGATACGTTGAAGGAACATCGGACAAGGCACGAGTCTAAGTCATCCTAGGACATATAAGGCTGACCGTGTTGTCGTGACGCGATAAAATTAAATAAAAATCCTTCCTAACCTAACTAACTAGTAGATAGGGCAAATCGGAGTCGATCCCACAGAGAGTGACAATTCAATTATGATACCTATGTCTAATTTCAAGAAAACAAGAATTATGGGATTCTCAGATTGATTGATAATTAAACTAAAATTAACTAAAGATCTAGAAAACAAATTAAACAAAAGAATCAATTGATGACAAACATTCCAGTCAACAGTTCAGTTATCCTCCAATATCAATTATGTCTTAATCAATGTTACACCCTCTCTCAGATTATCATAGAATTATCACCTCTAGTCTAACAACAAGCTCTGTTAAACCGAATCGTCTCTTAAGATTAGTTAAATTAGGATAAGATCACTAATTAACCCTATTCAATTGAACATTAACCTAGAATAAGCTCTCTAGATTTAATTCATCAAATACATTAATCACCAAGACGATAGGATGAACTAGACTCCAAATACACAAGCTCGATCTGATAATTTAGGATTATGCTACCCTAGAGATGCACGACCTCTAGTTTACTACTAATAAAAATTAAACCACAACAATTAGGATTCATAATTTAAGATTCTAGCAATCAATTATCAAACATTTAACTTAGGTGATCAATCTAAATCAAGCATCAATATCAAAATCATTCAACACAGAATAATCAATTCAATCAAACATCGAGAAGGGGAAACCGAATTAATCAAAACATAAATAAATATATGGGTTCAAACATCCTTGCTAACCGAAATTGAAGAATTATACAAGGATCTTGAACTCCGATCCCTAGAAGTGTTAGACTCATAAGAAAAGAAAACTAATCTAATAAAATAAAGAGCAAGTCTTGTGTGGGACCGTCTCACGGATCTTTTTTCGTGAGAGGGTCACCCCATGACCCACATTTAGCAATTTATCTGAAAAATTATGGGTATGGGTTCAATTCATTGGTCCATAAGAGGATCCGTCTCACGAAAAACTATCCGTGAGACCGTCTCATATGACGTTTTTTTTGGTAAACTCATTCTCTCTCTAGAGTGGCTTAAGAGAAAGAAAAAAAAAGCATCTCCCCAATATGTGTGTGAACATATCTTTTTTAAGCCCTTTGAGATGGGCTTAACCCTATTCCGGCCCAAAAATCTCGTACACCAATCTCGTTTGGGTTGGGCTAAAGACGGATCACATGGGCAGAACTGGACTGACCACTGGGTGATCCAGTGATGATGGGACTTCTAGGCCCAAACTGCCCCAACTTCGATTTGTGTTCATTTCTCGGCCCATGAACATATCTCTTGATCAAAATATACTCCAAAATTCCTGAATAATAGTGAAAATGATATATGAAGTATTTTGATACCAAAAATATCACAAAAACATATATAGATACGAAAATAGTGCATTCAATCACATAAAAAATTATAAAATCTCATATCAAATCACAATAAAGTGCACCAATTTTCTACCTATCAAAGGCTTTGGAAACATCATTGCTGTTAAAGGTGAGGATAATTTCTTGCATGTAAGTGATTATGAATTATGTGTCTATTCACGTGCAAAATATGTGATATTTTGATTTTATTATAACTGTTTTATTGTGAATTTCCAAACGAGATTGTGATGGTAACGTACGAAGATAAAGGTCAATTACTGTTTGAATGTTGATCTTGAGATTTATTCTTGATTGCATGTTGACGTAAGTCTTTGACCGTAACAAATTTCTATAACCAACAAATTTCCAGGACCAATGTCGAATTTCCAGGACCAATAACGAATTTTCGAGACCAATGTCGAATTTCCAGAGACCAGTAACAAATTTCCAAGAACAATGACAAATTTCTGAGAACAATGCTATGTCAGGCTGAAGACACATAACAAATTTCCATGACTAACGAGTTTCCATGACTAATGCTAAGTTGAGTGGAATTCTGCATCTATGTGATTGTAATTGTGATATAATGGTTCCTATTAGAGATATATAATCATATAAATATAGTATAGTCTCTATCAAAGGGAATCAAATAATTTGTTGTATCAAATCCCTTAAATCTCTCTTGATGTGTTGTAATTTGTATTGTATATGTTGGAATACACTCAAACCACATAATTGTGTGGAAATTATCTAATATCTACATGGTGTGCAATCTTCTCATAATTTCACAAATTCACATGGCATTCTTCATCGGTTTTCTTGTCCCTATACACCGCAGCAAAATGGTCGAGCCGGGTGTAAGCATCGTCATATTTCCGAAACTGGTTTATCTATGCTTTTCCATGCTCACGCTCCGGCTTCTCTGTGGTTTGATGCTTTTGCAACAGCCGTTTACATTATTAATCGCTTGCCGTCGTCGATTCTGTGTGGCAAATCTCCCTTTGAGGTACTCTATGATGTCTGTCCTAATTATGCAAATTTTCAACCATTTGGTTGCCGTGTTTTCCCTTATTTACGGGATTATGCTCCAAATAAACTCTCCCATCGGACTCGTCCTTGTATTTTCTTGGGGTTTAGTAGGTTACACAAGGGGTTTCGATGTTACGATCCTGAGGTAAATCGAATTTATGTTACCAGGCATGCAAAATTTGATGAAAATTATTTTCCATTTGCAAGTGTTTCGTCCTCTGTTACCAGGTTACATTCTCTTGAGGACTCTTTTTTTTTTTTTTGGAGCATGGGCCAGGATTCCTTAATCCAACTTCAAGTGGCTCCAATTCTTCTAGACCCATTAATTCTCAAGGCCCACAAAATTCTGTCCACCCACACTGCTGTCCACCTGATTGTCTCGCTGGGCCAAGACTTACTCCAGTTCCTATGGCCCAATGCCCTGCTTTTGCTGAAGCCCACTGTCCAGATACAACAGCCTTATCTCCTGTAGCGGCCCATTCTCCTGTGTTGGCTCATTCACCCGTCAGCCCATCCGCGGCCTTATCTCCTGTAGCGGCCCATTCTCCTGTGTTGGCTCATTCACTCGTCAGCCCATCCGTACATGATTCTCCAGCTGTGGTTCCTGACCACCCAAACCCGCCTGCACTCGGTTCTCTTCCACTCGTGCCTACTCATCCCATGGTGACTCGAGCCAAGTCTGGTATCTTCAAGCCTCGCTATCCTGTTGATATTACTTATACTAACTTGCTTACTGCCTTGACTGCTTCCTCTGAACCGTATGGTCTCAAGTCTGCTCTCAAGTCTCCTCACTGGGTCTCTGCAATGGAAAAGAAATTTGTGCCTTACGAACTAATCAAACATAGGACCTTGTTCCACCACCTCCTGGTGCCAACATTGTCAGTTCTAAATGGGTTTACCGCACTAAGTATCATTCTGATGGCTCAATTGAACGATATAAAGCCTGTTTGGTGGCCCAAGGTTTTAGTCAACTCCCAGGCTCCGATTTCCACCATACGTTCAGCCTGGTTGTTAAATCCTCCACTGTTTAAATCGTGTTATTCTGGCTTTATCCGTTCAATTCAAGTGGTCCCTTCATCAGCTTGATGTGAAAAATGCTTTCCTTAACGACATTCTCACCAAGCCTGTCTATATGGCTCAGCCACCGGGGTTTGTGGATCCTCAGTTTCCCTACGCATGTTTGTCGGCTTAAAAAGGCATTATATGGTCTTCATCAGTCTCCTCTTGCTTGGTTCCAATGATTTAGCTCCTATCTTATCAGTCTTGGGTTTCGAGCTAGCCAATCGGATTCTTCATTGTTTTTCCTCCATCAAGGTACTTCTGTCATCTTTCTTCTCCTCTATGTTGATGATATTATTGTCACAGGCTTCGATGCTACTATGCTTCATCGATTTATTGCCCGAACACACTAGGAATTTGCTATTAAGGATCTCGGTCGTCTTTCTTACTTTCTTGGTTTGGAAATCTCTCATACTGGGGATGGATTATTCGTTGGCCAAGCTAAATATGCTCATGATATACTAGAACGAGCGAATCTGCTCGATTCTGAACCCATCTCCACACCTCTGTCTTCTGGCATCTCTCTCACTAGCTCCGGTACACCATTATCTGACCCAACCGTGTATTGTTCTCTTGTTGGTGCTCTTCAGTATCTCAACATTACTCGACCGGATCTATCATATTCTGTTAATATGGTGAGCCAATTTTTGCAGAAGCTGATTACTGAGCACTTCCTTGCAGTTAAACGTATCCTACGATACGTCAAAGGTACGTTACACTTTGGACTTTCTTTTCTTCTCTTCCCCCAGCCTGACATTGTTGCTTACTCAGGATGCAGATTGGGCTCGTGTGTTGAAACTCGTCTTCACTTTGGCTATGACTATATTTCTTTGGGCAATTGTTATTTCTTGGGGCTAAAAGCAGCCCCAGGTCTCGCTCTAGTTTGTGATCCGGTAACCGTGCCTTGGCTAATGCTGCTGCGGAAGTTATGTGGTTGTGCAATCTTCTTCGGGAGTTAGTTGTCCTCCCTCATCTTGCCCTACTTTGCTTTGTGACAACAAAAGTCAATCTTCCTTAGTTAGATCCTAATTGCTCATAACTGCCAAAGCATATGATTTAGACTGTCACTTTGTTCGGGAACTTGTCTCCTCGGGAAAACTTGCCACCAAATTTTGTTCCGCCAATCGCCAGCTCGCTGAATCTATCAACCAAAAGTCTTCCCTCGTCTCTCCTGAGTTTCTGGTCCAAGCTCCGCGTTAGTCTCCATCCCACGCCTCGCTTAACGGGGGGTATTAGAGATATATAATCATGTAAATATAGAATAGTCTCTATCAAAGGGAATCAAATAATTTGTTGTATCAAATCCCTTAAATCTCTCTTGATGTGTTGTAATTTGTATTGTATATATTGGAATACACTCAAACCACATAATTGTGTGGAAATTATCTAATCTCTATAGTTCCATATGTTTTGCTATGGTATATTTGCTCACTGTCGTTACTAGATTCCTCTCCCACTGAGTGTCTTTCTGACACTCAATCCTATATTTATAAATGATTTTCAGATTGAAGATGGTGGCATGCGAGCCAATGTTATAAAGGTTGCAGAAGATTTTAATTAAAGGGTTTTATTTTATCAATTTCAAACATATGCACTTATATAAATGTCTATTTGTTCATCTCTTTCTATAAAAAGTGACACTTGTGTGCCCCAGGGGCATGGTGCCCCAAAATAAGTTATTATATAGTGTTAAATATATACTATACAGGTATCATGTACATACTCTTCAAGTATCACATGTATACTCTTATATACATATGATACCTATAGAACATATTTATAACACTAAGAAACATAACACCTATATATATATATATATATATATATATATAACACCTGAAAAGTATGTATATAACACCTAAATTTGTACCCCTATGTGCCCCAAGGGTATATAAGTTTTTGCCTTCTATAAAATACTCAACTTGATTTGGAGAAAGAGGGAGCTGCAAGTGAATCGCTTCCATTGCATTTTTCGAAATCCATATTTCAAAATTATTTTCTTAAATTTTTCTATCTTCATTATTTTTTAAAGGGTGAACTTTTAACGTAAGTAACGCTTAAATGAAATTTACCTTTATAAAGAATTGGGGCGTTACACTAAAATTGGCCGAATTAACACTTTTATAATAATATTAAATTAGATATAGGAACAAATTGAGAAATACACCAAGGAATAATGTTGCCACCACCGTCATGATAACTTCGTTATTTGATGCATTTTGGGGCTTAATTTCATATCATTTTGTGTTGAAAAGCATGCAATAGTGAGATTTTATTTAGATTTCATTATCTTTTTAAGATTTCACGTTTTTGCTTGATTTGAAAGGAATTTGATAGGTTTTAGCACAAAATGAAAGTCCAATGGAATTTAACGCCAAGTTGGAGTCGAGATAGGGAGTCGATAAAGCGCAGTTATGGGGGAAAAATCATATCTCGAGCTCTAGAAGTCCAAATTCAATATTTCTTGTCTTGTTAGAAAGCTAAGAGGAAGTTCTAAAACTTTCGTGTTGGAAGGTTTCATCTCGTTTTGTAATTTATTTTGCTTTACGAACATGATTTTGGCTAGGGGTCTCGCGATCTTAGGACACGAGAGTAGTTCTATGGATTTCTTGTTGAATATTTAGTTTTAATCTTTCCTATAATCCATTATATTTTAATCATGCTTCCTTGTTCTTATTTCATGTATGAGTTCTGGCCAAATTTATGCATGCTCTAATTAATTGGATTGAGATCGAGAGATGATATCTGATTATAGATTTGAGAATGCATGACTCAATTAAATTGTCTGGATCGAGAGATTGGTAAATAATTGGGGTGAGAATACGATCTTAGGAGCTTTTAGGAGTTGGTTATTAACTGCGAGGTAGAGATACCGACATTAATAATCGATCCACGGGTTAAGTTGCTCGAGAGAGAGGTTAATCTACAATCGTGATTGCTCACATAAAATAATTGGATTTGGGACTGATTTTTGCTAGATTAGTAAACTTGATTGAAGTAGAATGAAATCGTAGTCTTAGGATCCTTGTTTGAATCTTGATTTTCTTGATATTTTCTTGTTTGATATTATCTATTGCATTTATTTGTTTCTAGACGTAGGTTAATTTGATTAAATTCTCTCAATTCGGTCACATAGATAAAATTAGGGGTAGAATTTAGGTAATCAATTAATTCTAATAATAGTCTCTGTGGGATCGACCTTGCTTGCCGTGTTTATGATCTACACCGTACATTTGCGGGAGTAGCTTAAAGAATTAGGTGAACACTTCATGATCATCTTGCTGGAAAATGAACAAATTGAGAAATACACCAAGGAATAATATTAAGTTCAATTTGACAGTTCGGGTTGAATTTGAGTTAAATTTCCAATTTTTCGAAAGAAAAATGATAAATTTGATAGTCCGAAAAGATAATGAGTAAAATTACCTGAATCATAAAGTTAATGGGTAAAAATAATAATTAATTCTATATATTCCTAATATTTAGCTGTGTTTTAATTTTTATATATGTTGACCGCGAATGTCCCGCCACAAGATCTAATTTTCTATACATGAAGATCCATCACGACTTAACATGGAAATAATTACTTCAATTATATATCTTATAATGACCACCACGTACCATGAAATCCGGATGAAGGATTCTCATTAATAGATCAATTCCACGAGCAATTTTGTCTTTAATAAATTAATTTTGATATACTCATTTTTTAGTGCTATAAAATATATTTTTCAATGCATCTTTTTGTGTGAAATAATGCATGTTCCAAAATATGGGAGGAACAAAATAGAAAGTAGACAAGATTGATATGTTGGAATTTTAGCATCAACTTTATTTAATACCTTAATGAGTACAATATATATATACAATAGTATGAACTTCAATGGTTATGGAACATGAATAATGAAGAATTTATAGAAAATAATGTCCACATAGATATGAGTTTACAATACTTCTCATTTGACATTACAGTTTCATGTACATGCCTCATTAAAATCTCCTTAAGCTACATAAGAAAATAGTACATAGCATATATATTTCTATGTGTTGCACTAGTTGAAGTCTCATAAAAAACATAACTTATAAGAAAACCCTATGAAAAAAATTTAGTCAAGGAAAAAAAGATTACTACGTAGATTTTCAATACCTAACCTTCTGGGTTAAAAGAGTACAATAAACTGATCTTTAGGGCCTAACCTACAGAATTGTTTTGAAGTAAACGATCCCTCTCTAAGACAACGGTCTTCCAAGCCTACACATTCCAATATTATACACGTATTTTTCTAAAGTAGATGTAGTTAGAGATTTAATGGACAAATATGTGAGATTGTCACTGGAACGTATTTTTCTATTTGGGTTAGATGCAAAAATCAACCTGAAGTATTGACTTTGCAATTTAAACTTGAGTTAGTCTCCTGTGCAACTGATGTACATACAATTCGGGTCGGGTCTTGGTCGACCCGGATCCGCGCACTTTTATTTATTTTATTTTTTGTGAATTTTATTTTTTCACTTCAGGTTGTTACCTTTATGTTATATGCATGTGACCTTTATGTTATATAAGTGTGACCTTTATGTATAAATGTAATGACCTTTATATATTCTAACTTAGAAAAAAATTAAGAATTTTAGCAAAATTTGTACATGTTTACATTTATGTAATATTAGCTGCACATATATACATCCTTAAAATGCACTGAATTTTGAAATTTTCAATTTTTTTCAAAGTTATGGATTATAAAGGTCATAATATTTGTACATAAAGGTCATAAGAATTGTACATAAAGGTTACAACAATACAACATAAAGGTCTTAATCTGTAGCGAAAAAACTTGAAAATCTTCATTTTTTCCTAAGTTACTGAACATAAATGTCATAACATTTATATATAAATGTCACACTTTTATAACGTAAAGGTCACATCCTTACAACATAAAGGTAACAGCCTGAAACGAAAAAAAAAAAAAAAGGAAAATTCAGGTGCGCAGATCCGAATCGAGTGGCCCCAGTTGCACAAATCCAGATCCGTGCACCTGGTGCACAGCAGCATTTGCCTTTAAACTTTTGTTTATCCAATTGCAACCTTAAAATTGTAGAGTTTATCCGCTTGCAAACTAAATAACTTTTATGGTCATTTTTCCAGCACATGATTTAATTTTTTCGCTTTGAAATCTAAAACTTTATTTTCTTATCCAATTCATGTAACCTCTGATATAGGATACATTTTGATAAAATTCAAAACTTCAGGTCGCAATTAGATTAAAAGAAATGTTTAGATTGCAATTCGATAAAAACAACATAATTTATTTTCCAAAGGGATAAATTAAATCACATCATGTGGTCGAAAAAATTTACAACTAGATAAATTTAAAAGGCTAGGTTGCCATGACAGCTAAGATACCTTGATGGGTGGGATGAGTTTGACTAATGGATGATCAAAAAATATACAATACTACGAATTTTACAGTACAATGAAAGATATCTCATGATCCTTCTCTTCCTATAAATGATGAGAAAAATATATATAGAATACTAAGCTCCAAAATAAAATCTGTTGAGAAAGAAATGACATCTGAAAAGAATCTAAAGCATTTACAACATGAAGAAGGATTATCCCAAGAGTGCAAGGAGCTGATTTCCAGCCTCCCAAAAAACAAAGGAGGGCTAGCAACCAATATGTATCAGTATCAAGGTTTCTGGTATACTGCTTACTTCATCCAGGGTATCATTTCATTTCAGAAACATTTTAAGGCTAAAGATTATGATATTTTCCTTGTTACTAATCCCAAATCAGGCACGACATGGTTGAAAGCCATAGTGTTTACCTTATTGAATCGGAAACGAATCCTGTCAGGGAAAATCACCCTCTTCTAACCCATAATCCTCATGATCTCGTGCCCCGAATAGAGCACGTCTACCGTGAAAACGAGAACCCGGAAATTAGCTCACCACATTCTTCCAGGCTCTTTGCCACTCACGTTCCTTATATAACTCTGCCAGAAACCCTAAAAAATAATTATGCTTGCAAAATTGTTTACTTATGCAGGGATCCCAAGGACACTTTCGTGTCCTTGTGGCACTTCGTGATGAAGTTAAGGGTTCATGGATACGTGGAAGACATGGGAGAGGCTTTTGAATGTTTCTGCAAGGGATTGAGTCCGTTCGGGCCTTATTGGGATCATGTCCTCCAATATTGGAAGCTAAGCAAGGAAAACCCTAATAAGGTCTTTTTCCTGAAATATGAAGATCATTTACGACGCCTTTCGCAGTTCTTGGGATGCCCTTTTTCAGCAGATGAAGAGGAAGCTGGCCTCGTCGATCGAATCTTGAAATTGTGTAGCTTTGACAATCTTAGTGCGTTGGAAGTGAACAAGAATGGGAAAATATCAACAACTGGTGTAGAAACAAATGCTCATTTTCGTCGGGGACTAGTTGGAGACTGGAAGAATCATTTATCGGCTGAGATGGCTCGGAAAATTGATCTCATCACAGAGGAGAAGTTCTTTGGATCTGGATTAGTGATTTAATATATACAAAGGTATTACCAATATTGTTCTGCTTTCATTTCCTCTTAAATCTTCTGATTTTAATTTGATGTCAGCCATTCATTGTTGTAATTTACCGCTTTTAATTTTAAACTCTGTGTGCCTTTGTTGTGCATCTCTTTTAGAAAATTTTCAATTTTAGTCCTACCCCAAAGGTGTCGTCTGATTTTAGTCCTCTTAAAATTTCGATTTCAATTTTCGTACTGCTATCGAAAAAATCGTCCAATTTTAGATCCATTTTCGCCGGAATTTTCGAATTCCCAACCAATTTTCGGCGAGTGTTCTGCACTTGCCCCCAATTTCATTATTTATGATCAGTTAGCTTACATATCAATTTAAACTCTGTGTGCCTTTGTTGTGCATCTCTTTTAGCCCTTTTAATAACATAACTGTATTGTGCATCTCTATAATTTTATGAGTTAATTTCATTTTGAGTTTATTATTTAAATTGTCCTCTAATTTTTGTTGGGCTCAAACTGCATTTGACGTCGCAAATTTCAGGTTTCCGGACTAATTTTGGTTAAGTGGTTATCTTTTATATTTAAATATTCTTTATTGTACGCATGAATGCCAATTTAACATAAAATAGTTGATGTGAATTAAAATATCAAAATTAATATCAAAATATAACAAAAGAAAAAAGAATTTGTAATTTATATATAATATAATAAAAACCAGAAAATATTAAAAGAGAAGAACAATCTTAGATTTATATATAATCAAATTAAAAAATAAAAATAAATAAATAAAACAGAAAAAATTAAAGGAAAGTCTTATTTTCTTTTCTTCCCCTTTCGCATAAATGTGAAGCGTTATGATATAAATTAATAAATAAGCTAATTTTATGTCAACAATTGAAAATTACGTAAAGTGATACGTAAATTCCATACCTTATAGTAACAATAAATCTTATTAAGACCATAAATATGAACTTATGATTGATTATAATTAAATAAATACACTATAAAATTTACTAAAGATGAAATAAAATAAAATAAAACTCTTAATTACAAGAGTTAAATAAATAAATAAATAATTTCGGGAATACCTGTTTAAAACTGTCATGAACAATTTACGAATTCATAAACTGATCATTTAGGAAAATAAAGATGAACGTTCTTGATCATTATTATTGAAAGTTTTACGTAGTCTGTAATCAGTAAGAAAACACAATAAAAACGAGTATTAAAATCAGAGTACACGGTGTTGTCTAGTGCGTACATCAGCGTAACATGCAGCGGAATAACAATAAAAATAACAAAAAGATTAAGAGACAAAGATTTATCCACGAGTATACAAATACTCGCGGAGTGAAACTTCCTTTATTAGATGATCGTTGTAGTAAAAGGAGATAGACAGATCTTAAGATAAGATTGTCTTTAGAAGCACTCAACACGTTCTTTGTGAATATCAATGAACCCTATGGACATATGCAAAGACTCTCAAAAGTTCACTAAAATCTCTATCTTTACTAAATAGTCATGAGCATGCAAACTTTATGACCTAAAGAAAAGAAGACAGGGTGGTGTTATCTATGCTGGTAAAGAAGACAGGGTGGTGTCGCCTATGGTGTTGGACGTATGCAAAGACTCTCAAAAGTTCACTAAAATCTCTATCTTTACTAAATAGTCATAAGCATGCAAACTCTATGACCTAAAGAAAATAAGACAGGGTGGTGTTATCTATGCTGGTAAAGAAGACAGAGTGGTGTCGTCTATAGTGTGATCTAACACCGGGCAGGACACTGGTAGACTCGAAATATTGAAGCTCTCGTTGTGTGTATTAATCTCTAGTCTTCTTGAAATATTGAAGTTGTGTGTATTGATCTCCAGTCTTCTCGTCCTATAATCGACTCTAGATGAATTTTCAATCTTGCACCACACTCCAGTAGTAAATCTCTCAAATCCAATCTTATCAAATCCTATCAAAACACGCACACAAATATATGATCTACTTTCCCTACAAATAGGAAAAGTTTGTTAAGAGTTATTTGATTCTTGAAAAGAAAAATACACGTGTGATTAGAAATCAAATCTTAAGAGATAAATTTAATTTCATTAAGAAATCAAATCAAATCAAATCAAAAATTTATGAAAAGATTGAAAAAAAGAAAAATATATCAATGTTGGAAAATCCAACACTAACAATTATTGGTGCCCATTTTCGAAATTATATAACATTCTTCTGACACAAATAATTTTGTGCATGTGGGGTCACCCAACCCAAAACCCCATCCACATAGGTGTTTCCTTTTTTTTTTTTTTTTTTGGATTCAACATTTTCACAAAACTTTCAGCACATTTTTGGATTTCACATACTTTTATGTGATATTATTCATACTTTTATATAATGTTAGTTGCACGTCCTTTATTATATTACATAAAAATATGACCTTATATCAATATAAAAGTTCAACTAATGTCATATAAAAGTATATATATGTACAAATTTTGTTGGAATTCTTCCTTTTTTTTTTTTCTCTCTAAGTTACAGCACATAAACATGAGCACATTTGTATATAATGATCATACTTATATAACATAAATATTATACTAATGGCAAAAACTTGTGTACTCCAAGGGCATGGATCTTAGATCCATGCCCTCTGACATGACCCGGTGCGTGGGCAGCCTCCATGCGTGCCCACGCGCCGCCACGCGTGCCAATAGCAAATCCTGTGTGCGCCCACACACACCTGATTCCAAAGTTAATGATTCAGTGATGGATATTACATGTATACTCTATAGGTATTACGCGTATACCCTATAGGTATTACACTTATTTTTCTTAAGATTCAATGATAGGTATCATGTGTTTAGTCTATAGGTATTACATGTATACCCTATATGTATTACACTTATATTTCTTGAGATTCTTATAGGTATTACTCTTATACTTCTTGAGATTCACTGATATGTATCATGTGTTTACTCTATAGGTATTACATGCATACTCTATAGGTATTACAAATTTACTCAATAAATGTATTAATTTTTTGTTCAATAGGTGTTACATATATACTCTTAAGGTATTACATGTATATTCTTAAGGTATCGTGTGTTCATTCAATAAATGTCTTAATTATTTGTTCGAACTTTTGTTTTATAGGTATCACATGTATACTTTATAGGTATTACATATGTACTCTATAGGTATTATATTACTGTATAGTGAGTTTAAAATTTATAAATTCTAAAATCACGATTTATATCATATTCTTCCTCATTTTTTTCTACAAAATCTACAGAATTGCAGAATTCATATGAATTTGTATCACAAAAAGCATTGTGTAAAGAAACCCTAGAGCAAATCTATTCAATTCGATCAATCAAACAAATCTCATCTGTTTGATCAAATAACCATACTCTGCAAACTCCTTCCATAACTTAGTCAATACAAAGAGTGAATCGAAAACTTCCTCATCGGAGTCGAAGTGGAGATGTAAAGCAGAGTCGGAGCAGAGATGAGAAATAAACAACAACAACAACAACAACAACAACGCAAAAAAAAAAAAAGAACGCAACAGAGAAGAAGAAGAAGAAGAAGAAGAAAAAGAACGGAGAATAATAATGGAGAAGAAGGAACGTGCGCAGAGAAGAAGAAGAAGAAAAAAAAAAGAAGAAAGAAGAAGGAAGAAGAGGCGTTGTGGAAGAAGAAGAAAAAAGAAGGAAGAAGAAGAAAGAAAAAGTGCAAGAAGAGGCGCAGAGAAAGAAGATGAAATGAAAAATTAGGGTTTTGATTATATATAGTTTATTCGGGTCTGGTTGGGGGCACCCAAGTCCTACTCCATACTAATATACAACATAAAGATCACAGACGGCTGTTGAGACAAAAAAATTGAAGTAAAAACATAATTTAAAAGTCACCATACTAGTTCATAAACGTCACAATATTGTACAACATAAAGGTCACACACTTGAAGTAAAAAGCAACAACAGAAAAAAAATAAAAAAATAAAAGCACAAACTCGAATCGATTCAATCCGACCCAAATTGCATCGTACAATATAACTTTAATTTCCAGATATGTAATAGATAATGTTAAGCTCACATATTTTATGTATTTTATTTTATCTCTTTCATTTTCATTACTTCTTTTTAGTTAGGGTGATATCCAAAAAATAAACCAAAGTATTAATTTGGGTTTTTTTTTTCAATCTGCACCGTATTTTATATTTCCCGATTGCAATGTTGAGGTTTTCTACTTTATCGGATTGCAAATTACTTATTCACAATGTTGTTGGAAAAATTGTGACTTTTTGCCCATTTTGGGTGAATTTTTTGGTGGACCCATTTCGTGTAAAATGAGATCCGGTTAGAGAGACGAGCTCTCCTCTGTGAGGGTTTCGGTTACATGTGTAGATCACCCAAAATGCATAATGGGTGAATGAGAAATTGAGGACCAAAGTAGACGTTTTGGATCCTAGGAAAGAGAAATATTTGGCTTAGAAGATATCTTGTCCCACATAGGAAAATTGGAGAGAAATACTCCAATATATATTGACTTTCCCACATGTGGAGGCTAAGATGCTAAGCAAAAGGCTTTTTCTCGCGCTCGCGCTGGGGTGTAAATCATTTTGGAATATGCTCGATTCAATTGACTAGTGTGCATGCGCGTCCTGCGTACACGAATGTCGGACAGGAAATGGGACAATTTCGATAACCACCGGATAGGACCGGAAATGGGGCAATTTCGATAACCACCGGATACCAAATTTTTCCACAGCTCCTCAAATATACGAAACATCCCTCCCTACCTTTCCTTCATTTTTTCTTTCGCCTTTCCTGTCCTTTCCATAAGTAAGTTAGGCTCACACTCAGTTCGCCGTTGCAACTACAGGCTGCTATTGTTGGTCGTTGTATCCTGGGAAACAAACGTAGAGGCGACGAATCTGTTTTAAGGAAACTGTGCTCGCACAGGCCTCGTGTTTTGTGAGACTTAGACATTCTTTGGAGAAAATTTTGAAAACTTTGAGTAGGCTTATTCACCCCCCCTTTAAGCCTACTGACACTTGGGACGGGACCAACAGATTCTATACTTTATAATATAATCCAAGCAATGATCTTGAAAGATCCAATTAATTTCAGAACATGAACATAATTTGAAAATATGTCCAGTAGCTAAAAAGTATCGAAACGAGCACATTGCTCCGTCATCATGCATTTAAAACCCCCTTAAATCAGATATCTCACAATCTACAGGCTCACCCTGTGTAAGATTAACCAAATTTTCTATTTTCTTGAAATTAATAGCAATTATCGAAACAAACAAGTTTATCAATAATCACTTAACCAAACTAAAAACCAACCAAATCAAACAGAATTTCTACAATACTTCAAACACAAGTTGCAATATGTTACCTTTTCAAGATGGTCGAGATGCACCGCTCTACCAGAGAGAAATACCCAAATTCACAAATCCTAACAGAAATGCACAGACCCCTAATGTTCATCAAAGAAGATGTCGAAAAATGTTCTGATCAAAAGTAAAAGTTTGACATAAATGAAATCATTGGAGAATGCACTTACAATGTCAGTCGAACAGAACTCTGACTTCGGTGCGGAAGAGAGAGGGGAAGAGACAACCGTTTTAGACAGACCTTTCACAACTACGAGATCGAATGAGTCTTTAGTAGATTACTTCCATAATGCTTGCGGGGATGAACAAGGGGGATTCAGATAGAAGTGGAAGAGCTGGAGATCGAAAATGGGCAAAAATCTAGGGCATCTAATAAATTAGGGCCAACAAAGATGAATGGCAATCGTGTAATTTCTCAGACATATAAGGGTAATATAGACATGTTTTTTTGCACAGTAGGGATAGATACGTAATATAACACATAATTCTCTTGGGTTACATTTAACCCACCAAAATTGGTAGGTTTAAAAAAGGTGAGAATTGGAGACCCTAAACCCAGTTTTAAAACCAAGGCCCAAGGACGAAATCCGGGTCCTAAACCCACACCCCAAACATGTGTTTAGCTTTTTTTCTAAACCCAAACCACCCTAAACCCGGATATCAAACACCCCCTTAGTGTTGTTGGAATTGTAGGAGGCACGTGCATTTGTCGTGCCAATTAACCCGAAATTGTCCGATTCAAACTTTTTTATCCTCAAATCGAGTTATTCTTGAAAGATAGTATCCCTATTTCTTGAAATGATGAATTGTAAAAAGTTAGTGTGCTAATTAATTTGTAATTTTTTCCACTATAATTATATTATATATCTATATGCTGCATTTTCTTAAATTTTAAATTTTTTTAAAGGTTCATTCACATCCTCTAAACATTTTAACCACCCCAAATCAGTAGTTTATAGGTTGGAAGACTATGAATAGAACTGAAGTAATTTGAATTTTCCCATATCAGTAGCAATTATCGAAACACACAAGTTTATCAATAATCACGAAGTGGACTACCATATCTTAATACCATTTAAACAGTAGAATATTGTGTGCCATGGCCCATGACAGCTAAGATATACCTTTGTCAAGTGTTCATCTTTTCCATAACATTGAACGATGGGTGGGATGAGTTTGACTGATGGATGATCAAAAGACATTGCCTCTTTAATATTGTGAGTGTGTTAATTTTGTCACTACGGCTTTACATCATGGTGAGTTTCACATGTAAACATAGAATTCTATCATATATTAATTTCATATTGATAAATATAATATTTTTCATTTCGATATACCAAAGTTTCGGTATGAAATTTTCATTTCGCTATAACGATATTTTCTTTCAGTATATCAAAGTTTCGGTATATATTTTTCATTTCGGTATGACGATATTTGCAGTATATCGAAAAATTTCGGTATACCGGTATGAAACAGTATTACTACTTATGATACCGAAATTTCTGTATACTGAATTTTTTGGCACGGTAACTGTATTGAATATTTTGATATAAAAACTTTCGGTATGATATTGGTATGAGATTTCCGGTATGGTATACCGTACCGACCAACCTCTAGGTAAAATTGAAAGAATAGATAAGTTATTAGGCAAAAAAAGTGTGAAAAAACTAGAGTGCACGTTCTAATCATGCGTGAATTTAGCACGAATAGGCTTTTCGGGGTGAATTTGGGTTAAATTTCCGAATTTCCAGAAGAGATAAGGATAAAATAGCCAGCTCGAAAAGATAATGGATAAAAATGCTAGAATTGAAAAGTTAATGGGTTAACTCTGTAAAAATATACAATACTAGAATTTTGCATTACATTTGGAAAATATCTCATGGCCCTTCTCTTTCTATAAATGTTGAGGAAAATATACAATAATATGCTCCAAAATAAAATCAGTTGAGAAAGAAATGACATCTGAAAACAGTCTAAAGCATTTACAACATGAAGAAGGATTATCCCAAGAGTGCAAGGAGTTGATTTCCAGCCTCCCCAAAAGTATAGGGCTAGCAACCAATATGTATCAGTATCAAGGTTTCTGGTATCCTGTTTACTTCATCCAGGGTGCCACTTCATTCCAGAAACATTTCGAGGCTAAAGATTCTGATATTTTTCTTGTCACGAATCCCAAATCAGGCACGACATGGTTGAAAGCCATCATGTTTACCTTATTGAACCGAAACACGAATCCTGTCGGGGAAAATCACCCTCTTCTAACCCATAATCCTCACGATCTCGTGCCCCACATAGAGCACGTCTACCGGGAAAACAAGAACCCGGAAATTAACTCACCTCATTCTCCCTGCAGGCTCTTTGCCACTCACGTTCCTTATGTAACTCTGCCAGAAACCCTAAAAAATAATTCTACATGCAAAATTGTTTACTTATGCAGGGATCCCAAGGACACCTTCGTGTCCTTGTGGCACTTCTTAATGAAGATAAGGGCTCATGGAGACGTGGAAGATATTGGAGAGGCTTTCGAAGCTTTCTGCAAGGGATTGAGTCCGTTAGGGCCGTATTGGGATCATGTCCTCCAATATTGGAAGCTAAGCAAGGAAAACCCTAATAAGGTCTTTTTCTTGAAATATGAAGATCTCAAAGATGAACCTGGGGTTCATTTACGACGCCTTTCGCAGTTCTTGGGATGCCCTTTCTCGGCAAATGAAGAGGAAACCGGGCTTGTTGATCAGATCTTGAAACTCTGTAGCTTTGATAATCTTAGTGTATTGGATGTCAACAAGAATGGGAGAATATCAACATCTGGTGTAGAAAAGAATGCTCATTTTCGTCGGGGCCAGGTTGGAGATTGGAAGAATCATTTATCCGCTAAGATGGCTCGGAAAATTGATCTCATCACAGAGGAGAAGTTCTTTGGTTCTGGATTAGTGCTTTAATTCAAAGGGATTAATTAATTGCCAATGTTGTGGTTTCATTTCATCTTATTTTTCTGCTTTAATTTGCTTGTTCTTTGCTGCTTTTAATTTTAAACTGTGTGTGCCTATGGCTTGTGAGAGCTACTCTTATTATCTATAATTCTATGAGTTAATTTCATTTTCACATATTATTGTGCATTCAGCTATTGTTTGATCTAATTGGAAATCACAACAAATCAAAGACAAAATATTTTAGGGTCAAAAGCTACAAATTCAGAATATTTTCTGTCCATCAAGATCTACGTGTTTCTAGATGTAAATCGTGAGTTTAAAAAACATATATTTGATCCCTATTTTATATGTTTGAAGTTTGATGCACCTGTCGAATTGATAGTGAACAAATTATACCTTCTATATAATTGCATCTATATGATATAATGCATTTTATATTTTATATGATGCAACAAATTCCTTTTTTTTTTTTTTCCTTTTGTCTTTTTTTTTTTTCTTCTTACCAGTTAAATAATAATGGGAAATTTTACAGTACACTAGCTGGGTTGTTGTTTTTTTTCTCGATCCCTAATTTAGTGAAAAAGTTTGTGGTGAGTTTTCTTATTGGATAGGGTTAAATTTTCCTATTGGTTTGAATTTAAATTTAATACATATTTATTGAGCTTGCATTAATTTGACTTTTTTTTCATTTTTTAAATCTATCAATGTGGGTAAATTTCAAAAGTGACCCCGTAGGAATTGCCTCGGGCCGATTTTGGCCCCTATGTTCAAAATTGGCCCAAAAATTCTGATATATGACTCTCTCCGTTAGTTAGTTAACAGAAAACGTGAAGTCAAATTTTTGGTAGGAAAATTAAATTTTCAGCTTCATTTTCCTGATTTTTTCTACCTCCAACCTACACCCTATTTAAAAATCACACTTTTCACTTCATAATCTCCCACCTAATTTTCAGATTCATCTCCAAAAACATAAACAATATAGCAAAATCTATTTTTGAATTTGTTATATGAAGTTATATATGTTTTATTTTTAGTAGAAATTAATACCAAAATCATAAAATTTCATAAAATATTTTAGGCAAATGCTGTTGTGTACCAGGTGCACGGATCTGGATTGGTGCAACTGGGGCGACCCGACCCGGATCCGCGCACCTGGATTTTCCTTTTTTTTTTCTTTTTTTTTTCGCTTCAAGCTGTTACTTTTATGTTGTAAGGACGTGACCTTTACGTTATATAAGTGTGACCTTTATATATAAATGTTATGACCTTTATGTTCAGTAACTTAAAAAAAATGAAGATTTTCAGGTTTTTTCACTTCAGATTAAGACCTTTATGTTGTATTGTTGTAACCTTTATGTACAATTCTTGTGACTTTTATGTACAAATATTATGACCTTTATAATCCATAACTTTGAAAAAAAATTGAAATTTTCAAAATTCAATGCATTTAAGGATGAATATATGTGCAGCTAATATTACATAAATGTAAATGTGTACAAATTTTGCTAAAATTATTCATTTTTTTCTAAGTTAGAGTATATAAAGGTCATTACATTTTTATACATAAAGGTCACACTTATATAACATAAATGTCACATACATATAACATAAAGGTAACAACTTGAAGTGAAAAAATAAAATTGTTATTAATGCCTACTCATGAATCTCATCATTACGTCCTCTTGGGGTGTTTATATTTTTATTGAGAAGTACTTGGGTGTCCAGGGTAGTTGTGTTTATATTTTTTCTTTTTTTCTTTTATTTCATTGAATCAATAAACAAAGGTAATACCTATAGAGTACATATGTAATACCTATAAAATATATCTATGATACCTATAGAACAAAAGTTTTATTGAATGAACACATGGTACCTTAAAAGTATATATGTAATACCTATACATGTAGTACCTTAAGAGTATATATACATGTAATACCTATAGAACAAAGAATCAATATCTTAATTAAGTTTGTAATATTTATAGAGTATATCAATAGTCAATACCTTAATTGAGTAAGTTTGTAATACCTATAGAGTATACATGTAACACCTATAGAGTAAACATGTGATACCTATAGAACAAAAGTTCAAACAAATAATCCATACCTTTATTGAATGAACACATGATACCTTAAGAGTATACATGTAATACCTTAAGAGTATACATGTAATACTTATAGAACAAAAAATCAATACTTTAATTGAGTAAGTTTATAATACCTATAGAGTATACATGTAATACCTATAGAGTAAACACATGATATCTATCATTAAATCTCAAGAAATATAAGTGTAATACCTATAAACACATGATACCTATCATTGAATCTTAAGAAAAATAAGTGTAATACCTATAGGGTATACGCGTAATACCTAAAGAGTATACATGTAATACTAATCACTGAATCATTAACTACGGAATCAGATGTGCGTGGGCGCACACCAAATTTGCTATGGGCGCGCGAGGCGGCACGTTGGCAAGAGTGGAGGCTGCCCACGCGCCGGGTCGGGTCAGGGGGCAAGGATCTAAGATCCGTGCCCCCAGGGTACACAAGTTTTTACCATTTTTATTCTATTAACAATACACTCGCGAAATGCACGGTTACCTACTACACATAAAAGTATTATATATTTTCATACACTCTAACCAAATCCAAAATCATACTATTTTACAAAAGTATTACATAATATATTGAAAAGTAATATCTAAAACACACAAAAGTATTACATAATTTCCCAAAACTTTGTCACACATAATACACATAAAAGTATTACCTTATAAAAGTAAAAGTACTACATTCATAATGTAATACATTTATATATGTCATGTACTACTTTTACATATAATATGTAATATTTTTGGTCAATGTCGTTGACCGGCCGTTGACCGGCGTTGACCAACTGTTGACCGACGTTGACTTTTGACCGTGAATGTAGACTTTTGACTGTTGATTTGACTTTGACTTTGATTGTTGACTTTTGACCTGGTTGGGTTGACCCGTCTCACGGAATGAGATCCGTGAGACGGTTTTATACAAGAATTTATCATATTAAATATGTACGTATGCATGTAGAAAAATAAAAAAAATCCCCTTTTGGTGCTGAGGAAATCGACTTTATTTTATTAAATTAAATGGTTAGAAAGCAAAGTATTGGTAATCCAAAGAAAAATATATATTACTCAATAAGTAATCGTTAATCAAGATTGTTGTGTTATTCACTTCATAAATGATTGTGATTCCCCACTCGTGAATCTCATCATCCACTTCATAAATAATTCCGTCTTTACAATAGGGTATCTTTCAAAGATCAGAAAATTTATTTAACATTTTCCAAAATATAGTTTAACTATCAATCTAAGTATCAATAAATATTTCTTTTTGATTGGATAATTTATCGTCTATATATATAGATTGTTTGGTTATATGTAGAAGTGTGTATATATATAGATTGTTTGGTTATATCGCTTCTACTTCTACACGGTACGCAAACTGCATAAACTATATATAATGTATATATTCCCATATATACTAAGTTAATTATTTGTTTACCCATTAACACTTTGGTTCAGATAATTTTACCCATTATCTTTTGGAGCTGGTGATTTTATCCTTTATCTTTTAAAAAGTTGGAAATTTGATCCAAATTCAGCCCAAACAGCCAAATCAGGCTTAATTCGCATGTGATTGACACGTGACACCCTGTAAGGATAGAAAACTCAAAATGTTGATGGACAAAATTATCAAAACAAATATGTTAATGGATAAAATTGTCATAACAGATAAGTTACTGGGCAAAAATCATTTTGGTGATTTTATCATTTATCTCTTTTCAAAAATCAGAAATTTGACCTACATTTAGCTTGAACAGTTAAATTGGGCTTAATTCGGATGTGATTAGCACGTGACACTCAATGAGGACAGAAAACTCAAAAAACTAATGGACAAAATTGTTAAAACTAATAAGTTAATGGGTAAAATTGTCTGAACGGATAAGTTACTCGGCAAAAATAGTTTGAAAACTATGGTGTACGTGCTAATCACATGTGAATTTAGCCCAATTCGACTGTTCGGACTGAATTTGGGTTAAATTTTTGAATTTTCAGAAGATAAAGTGTAATATTGCCAACCCGAAAGATAATAGGTAAAAGTGTTAGATCTGAAAAGTTAATGGATTAAAAAGGTAATTAAATGTTCAAATTAATTAAGCGTAGCCTAACAATCTTTATAAAGTATCATATATTGAGATTAGGGAAATATCAATTTTAATTTAGTAACTTAGACCGTATTCAATTTTGGTGTATATTAACATTGTATTTTTAAATTTTGTTCTCTAGCTTAGTTGTCAATTTCCCCAATTTAAGTCTTTTTTTGTTGGCTAACCATAGTTACTTTAGTTTGGTTGCCACGTAAAATTTTCTCATTGCCATGTCAGAGTTTCTGAAACATCAGTAATTTGGATATTCTGACAAATAAAAAACTGAAATTGGAACAAATCGAGAATTATGGAACCAAAATGAGAAATATAAAATTAATACAATTAAATTAAACAAGACATAAATTATTAGATTAAAATAGATATTTTCCCAATCAATTTTTCCTTTAATCCGGTTACATCCATAATATGATTTTGTCTTATAAGTTATAACCCAATTAATATAGCCCATTTTGTAAACCAATGTACAAGTGGGTTATCTCTATGCCAAATCTTTTTCAGTGACTAAACCTATCAGTTAAGACAAGTCTTTACTTTTCGTTTAAAAAAAATAGTTAATATCAATGGAAATATGACACATTTTTCTGTGTCTAAACCTAATCACATTTTCAATTACTTGGGAATATGAACTAAAAGGGAAGTTAAGTTTCCATTCCCCAAACTGTTAAAAAACAAAAATCAACCGGGATTTTTAGTGAAAATGGAATTTTCGGGAGATGAAGAAAGATACAAAACTATATATCTATTTTTTCTCTATTTGAATTTGATTCTATACGTAAGACGAAATTCGTTTTATTTGCCCAATTTCACGAAAGAAAGAACTCGCGTTTTTATCTTGTTGATAGAGACTTCTAAATTAGTATGTTTGAATTTTTTTTGCAGTCCGGACACGGGGTCGAATATTAAGTATGAATCATAGTTCAAATATTTCTTAATCTAGTTCATATAGTTCGTGTTCCAGATACTCGAATAAATATCCGACGAAGTAGAACCATCTCTATCAAGGCGACAGACCTATTCTCTGTACTATCAATAGAATCAATTATAACAAGTCACACACTCATATTCCGGAAATACAGGAAGAAATAAATTCCACGATCGATTATATAATTCTCTTTCAAGTATTATATTGTTGGTCCCAAGTGGCAGTAGACTTAGAGGGGGATGAATAAGCTTACTCAAAATTTTCAAACTTTTCTCCAAACGAATGTCTAAGTCACAGAAGACAGGTAGCTACTGAGCTTTCTCCTTCAAATATGTTACTGCTTGAGCAGTTACTTTGAGACTTAGTGAAAACAGAGTTTGTATGCACATCGAAAATAAACTTTAAAACAATGTGTTTTTTGAAAACCTTTATTGAGAGAAAGATACGTGTTGTTCGTCATAGTGAGGGGAAGATAGGACCGATTGTGTATCTCGGTAGAGAAGGGCTAATTGTTACCATATAAGAACACAAAAAGATGTGGGAAGAGAATTGATTTTCATTGACAGATACATGAAGTATATATATAGATACAAGATTACAAGGACTATACAAGGTGTCCAAGATCTTTACAGAATGCATAATACATGGTGTTTGATTTGAAGTTTCCATTAACTTAACTTGGTAAGAGTATCACTAGAATCTTCCTTGATATATTCATTTTGTTTATGACTTTTAGTTGTTTGATTAGATAACAACTAGTTGAACATGTTATAGTAATTTGAAAGATGTGATTTAATAGCGGAAGAATGACGACGTAACATATATGTGAATTATATTATATAAGGAGATTAGTGATTTTATGTGATGTCACAGTGAATAAAACACTACAAGAACACAAGAACCAAAAGAATGAAATCGGCTTTTACTTGCTAAAGAAGAAATATAGAATGTATGTTCTTGATTGAACAATGGTGAAAAAGTTGCTTTACAACACATAATTTCTCCTATTTATACTATACTTTTACAAAGAGGGGTATTTCTGCCATTTCCCATTGATCTTTTCTTGTTGCCTAAGCCATCCCAAATATTCCCTTTTCAAGGTACTTCTTTTACTGCTCCAAGTACACCTCCCCTCCTCTAGAATCTTCCATTTTCTGTTATATGGGAAGATATTTTCCTTCGTCCTTTGTGGCCACATCAGCAAAACCTTAGAGCATGCCTGTCATCCTTGCTTGTGAGCTATTATCCTCTACTCCGAGCGCACAGAATCCGTTCGTCTGCAACTCAACATCTCAGTTCTGCAATTATGCGGTTACGCGGAGCTTCTCGTCTGCAGTTCGATATATCTTCGCCACTTCTGCGATTTTGTGGTCACGCGGAGCATCTCGTCTGCAGTTCGACGTATCTTTGCGACTTCTGCCACCACGTCTGCCTATGCAAAAGCAGTTCTGCAAGATCACTATTTTACGATTTTGTTTTATTAGAGGCAAGGTATCCAAATGACGCAAGACCCTTTAATATTCTCCTTCTTCACCAAGGGCTTGGTATACACCCAGGGACCCGTGGGAAAATCCCATGTGTCGACACCAGAGATGAAAAAATATTCTTCCTTCCAGTGCTTATCACGGCTCTGGGGTTTGCCTAAGAAATGAATTAAGCCCCTGGGGTCGGCAGTGACGTAAAAGAAAAGAGGTTTGAACTTAAGTGGAAAGTTGGAAAAAAAGAGTTCTGCAGTAGGGTTTCCACCATTACCCTTCAAAATTATAAAGAAGCCCAGCATCAGACGGATGGCAGAGGGCGTAAATTGATTCAGGGGAACTTGGTAAAAAAATGATAATTTACAAAGGTAAGGATTCACAGGGAAGCGAACTCCAGCCCTCAACTGTGCAGTCCAGAAGGCTAGTTTACGCCCAGAAAGGAAGTTGGGCCTATGATGCCCACCAGGACAATATATACAAAAGCTTTGAGGAATGTCAAAAGCTAGGCGAAGGGTATCAACGCGATCAGCAGTAAAGGAAGTGCGATGGCTAACAAAGTCAAAATTGGGGTCGGAGGCGCTGTAACTTATGGGGTCAACATTGGCGGCAGAAGTCTCCTCCTCGATAGGAGGAGAAACCCTAGTAGAAGAAGAAGAAGTTGATTGCTCGCTGGGAGCGGGAAGAATAGAAGGGGAATCTCTTTCGAGCGCTTGAAGAGTGGAAGAATCAGTTTCATGGTCGGAGGAGGCCATGGAGAAGAAGGAAGTAGACAGAAGGAAAAATCACCCTAAGAAAGTACCAGAAAATCCCAAACCTCACCAAACAAACCAGATATCCAACAAGTATGGCCACAAGATCGCAAGTTTTAGAAAAAAAAAAAACACCCACTGCAAACAACAAAAACGGGAAAGGTTAGAAATTACCTCCTCTCGCCATGGTAAAATGTACGCAAAGGAAGAAGAAGGAGAAGAAGGTTCACCGGGAAAAAATCTCTAGCAATCTCTCACACCAGAATCGCCGGAGAAGAAGAAGAAATCGCAAGAGAAGGAGAATGAAGGCGCAAGAGTGGAGAGAGAGAATGTGAGAGAAAGTTAGGGCAAATTTGAATATGGCATTGGGAAGAGGCGCGACGTTTCGTGACACACCACACGATGATTGACACGTGTAGGAGCCAGATTGTGCACATCAAGTATGACGTTTTAGAAAGGCAAAAATGAAAGGACACTCAGTGTCAGAGTCAGGGGATTTACCAAATCTTGAAGATAAGGTAGAATGTGGCGCGTGGAAAAGATATTCTTATGGCAGAGAAGGAGTGAGAGAAAATACAAGAAGTGCTGCAGCCGACCAGCTCTGCCAAACCAGATCTGCTCGACTGCACCAGGGGGAGTAGCTAAGGGGAAAATTAGCTCTCTAACTGAGAGAAGAAAATACAAGAAGTGCTGCAGCCGACCAGCTCTGCCAAACCAGATCTGCTCGACTGCACCAGGGGGAGTAGCTAAGGGGAAAATTGGCTCTCTGACCGAGAGAAGAAAACACAAGAAGTGCTGCAGCCGACCAGCTCTGCCAAACCAGATCTGCTCGACTGCACCAGGGGGAGTAGCTAAGGGGAAAATTAGCTCTCTGACCGAGAGAAGAAAATACAAGAAGTGCTGCAGCCGACCAGCTCTGCCAAACCAGATCTGCTCGACTGCACCAGGGGGAGTAGCTAAGGGGAAAATTAGCTCTCTGACCGAGAGAAGAAAATACAAGAAGTGCTCAGCCGACCAGCTCTGCCAAACCAGATCTGCTCGACTGCACCAGGGGGAGTAGCTGATGTGGGAAGAAGGAGAATATAAAAGGGCCTTGCGTCATTTGGATACCTTGCCTCTAATAAAACAAAATTGTAAAATAGTGATCTTGCAGAACTGCTTTTGTATAGGCAGACGTGGTGGCAGAAGTGGCAAAGATACGTCGAACTGCAGACGAGATGCTCCGCGTGACCACAAAATCACAGAAGTGGCGAAGATATATCGAACTGCAGACGAGAAGCTCCGCGTAACCGCATAATTGCAGAACTGAGATGTTGAGTTGCAGACGAACGGATTCTGTGCGCTCGGAGTAGAGGATAATAGCTCAAAAGCAAGGATGACAAGCATGCTCTAAGGTTTTGCTGACGTGGCCACAAAGGACGAAGGAAAATATCTTCCCATATAATAGAAAATGGAAGATTCTAGAGGAGTGGAGGTGTACTTGGAGCAGTAAAAGAAGTACCTTGAAAAAGGAATATTTGGGATGGCTTAGGCAACAAGAAAAGATCAATGGGAAATAACAGAAATACCCCTCTTTGTAAAAGTATAGTATAAATAGGAGAAATTATGTGTTGTAAAGCAACTTTTTCACCATTGTTCAATCAAGAACATACATTCTATATTTCTTCTTTAGCAAGTAAAAGCCGATTTCATTCTTTTGGTTCTTGTGTTCTTGTGGTGTTTTATTCACTGTGACATCATTATGTTATGATAAATCAATCTTAGGTAATTTTTGAAAGTTAATTGTTTAAGGAATCGTGTACGATACCTTCAATGGCTCCACTGGTTAATTATCTCGAGAGAGTGGTTAATTCGATACTTATGATTGTTCATATAGATGAATTAATTAATCATGAATTTGGGTTTGTGAAAGTGATAATTTGATAAAAATTAGATACCGCATGACTTAAATCCTGTTTTGTTATATGGATTCTAATACATTAGTCCAAATTTCAATTTTGTTATAGTTATTAATTTGAAATATTAGATTTTTTGTTCTCCGGTTAAAATTAGCTAGATATTGAGTTTTTTAGTTAATTAAACTCTAATAACTAGTCTCTGTTTGATCAATCATGCTTACGTTTTCTACAATCTAGAAACAAGTATTTGGTGTCTGTTGCCGAGGATTAGAGTTTAAAATAATTAATATTTGATTTTTTATTTGATATTAATTTAGGTGTTTTTATGTTTTATTTAGTTTGTCTTATTTAGGAGTACGCTTCTTAGCAACCGGATCCAGAGATTAGAGCAATCTGCAGACACAGTAAAGTATGAAAGTAATTTATTCATTCAAATGGCTAAGAATCCACCATCAAATCAAGAACTTGCTAATGGCGGGGTAAAATAAAGCTATTGTTGCTTAAAGCGCTGTTCGAGATTATTTTCAGCCTGAATTAATTATTTTTTTAATTTAATAATTTTTCAATTATAGCATTTTTACCTATTATCTTTTTGAACTGACGATTTTACCCTTTAATTTTTGAAAATTTGAAAATTTAACACAAATTCAGCTTGAACATCTAAATTGGGCTAAAATATTCGCATGTGCGCCTAGTTTGCAGAATATTTTTGTCCAGTAACTTCTTTGTTATGACAATTTTACCCAGTAACTTATATGTTCTGGCAATTTTATCCATTAAATTTTTTAGATTTTGTCCTTATAAGGTGTCACGTGCTAATCACATGCAAATTTATAAACCCGATTTGATTGTTCAGGCTAAATTTCGGTTGAATTTTCGGATTTTCAAAAGATAAAGAGAGAAATCGTAAGCCAAAAAAAAAAGTGGGTAACAAATAGAAAACAAGAACCAATGATTTCTCACATTATTTGAAACGAGTACATGAAAAGATAGAAAGAAAACCACAACAATGATAATAATAGCTAGCTCTTTATCTTGGAGGATTTTTAGAGCACTAATCCGGATCCAAAGAACTTCTCTTCCATAATTTGATCAATTTTCCGAGCCATCTTAGTAGATAAATGATTCTTCCAATCTCCGACCTGACCCTTACGAAAGAAAGCTTTATTGTCAGCACCATTCAATGCTTTCCCTTTCATATTGACTTGCATGGAGTATTTATATGTGATACTCAACATGAATCATATACAAATTCATGAACCACAATTAATTCCTACTAATAAATAACATACATGTACTAACCAAGAATCCAAAGGTCATTCATGTATTCTTCAAATCACATCCATAATAACTTTGACTCTTTAATCTAGTTTATTATTTCAACATCCCCTCTTAAACTAGATTAATTACTCCAAGTGAAAAACGCAGCTTCTTGAAGACATCATACTTTAATGGTTTGGTGAATATGTCGGCAACTTGATCTTGTGACTTCACGTACTCAAGCTTCACTTCCTCCTTTGATATGCATTCTCGAATGAAGTGATACCTAGTATCAATATGTTTGCTCCTTTCATGAAACACTGGATTTTTTGCTAAAGCAATTGCTGATTTATTATCACATAAATCTCCGTCAGATACTTTTGTGCTAAATTCAATCCCTTTAACAAACTTCTTAGCCACACAGCATGGCAAACACAAGAGGTAGCAGCAACGTATTCCGCCTCACAAGTAGAGAGAGTCACAATGGGTTGTTTCTTTGAATTCCAAGTAAAAGCTGAATTTCCCATAAAGAAAACAAACCCGATTGTACTCTTCCGACTATCAACATCACCAGCCCAATCGCTATCGCAATAGCCAACAAGCTTGAAATCATCAGAAAAAGCATACAAGATACCATAATCAATTGTACCTTTGATGTATCGAAGTATTCTTTTGGCAACTTTCAAATGTGAAGTAGTTGGAACTTCCATGTAGCGACTCACAAGTCCAACGCCAAAAAGAATATCCGGTCTCGTACAAGTTAGATACCTCAAGCTTCCAACGAGACTCTTGAAAAAGGTTGGATCAACTTTCTCACCATCTTGATTCATATGCAACTTGATCCCACACTCCACGGGTGTGCTAACAGCCTTACTTTTCTCCATCTCAAACTTCTTGAGAATTTCTTTAGCATATGCTTCTTGAGAAATAAATATGCCATTATCTCGTTGCTTTACTTCAATCCCAAGGTAGTAGGACATCAGCCCAATGTCTGTCATCTCAAACTCCTTTGTCATGGCTTTCTTGAAATCATCAAACATCTTTGGATTATTGCCTGTAAGAATCAAGTCATCCACATACAAGCAAACAAGTAGCATATCACCATTTTTCTCATTTTTTACATAGAGAGCATGTTCATATGGACACTTCTCAAAGCCATTTGCTTGGACATATTTATCAATTCTGCTATTCCAAGCACGAGGGGCTTGCTTCAACCCGTAGAGAGCCTTCTTCAATTTCAGCACTATCTTATCTTCGTTGGGAATGATATAACCCAAAGGCTGGTCAATATATACTTCTTTCTCCAAGTATCCATTCAAAAATGCAGATTTTACATCCATTTGATGGATTTTCCAACGGTTTTGGGCTGCTATAGAAATGATCAATCGAATTGTCTCAAGGCGAGCAACGGGCGCAAACACTTCATCATAATCAATTCCGGCCTTTTGCTTGTACCCTTTTGCAACTAATCTTACTTTGTATTTTTCAACCTCTCCTTGTGCATTTCTCTTTATTTTGTATACCCACTTTACTCCAATGGTGTTTTTGCCTTTCGGTAATGATACTAGCTCCCACGTATCATTTTTTGTAATCGCCTTAATTTCTTCATCCATGGCCTTTCTCCACTTTTCATCATGAGCATCATCTTCATACTTTACGGGCTTAGTTTCTGCAAGTAGGCAAAATTGAGTAAAATCACTCAAATTTACCTCTTCGGTGACATTGTAAATGTCATTCAAACTTCTAAATCTCTGAGGGCCTTCACTTGAACTTTCTTCCTCAATTTGTGCAATTTGTGGTAGTGGTGATAGTGGTGGAGTATTAGTCGGTGCCATTCCTTCTTCTTCCTCATTATCATCAAAGAGAGGGCTATATCCATTTTCTTTCTTTGTGGTACTCCATCCCCAAACACATTCTTCATCGAACTCCACGTCTCTACTTAAAGCAACTTTCCCGTTGTTTGGATTATACAACTTGTAGCCTTTAGAACTTTGGTCGTAACCAATGAATAGATACTTTGCACTTTTGTCATCAAGTTTGATTCTTCTCTGATCTGGCACATGCATATAGGCAATGCTTCCAAACACCCTCAAGTGTGAGACACTTGGCTTATATCCACTCCAAGCTTCTTGAGGCGTCACACCACAAACACTTTTAGTGTGACATCGATTCATCAAATAAACAGCACAGGAGACAGTTTTAGCCCAAAACTTGTTTGGCATTTTCTTGCTCTTCAACATGCTCCTCACCATGTTGAGAATGGTCCGGTTCTTTCTCTCCGCCACTCCATTTTGTTGTGGTGAGTATGGAGTCGTCATGGGACGATAGATACCATGTTGTTCACAAAAATTCATTAATTCATTAGATGTGAATTCTCCACCTCTATCGGAACGAAGAGCTTTGATTTGGTAACCACTTTGTTTCTCTACCACTAATTTGAACCTTTTGAAGATTCCAAACACCTCCGATTTTGCCTTCAAAAAATATACCCAAGTTTTCCAAGAATAATCGTCAATGAAAAGTACAAAATATTTATTCTCACCAAATGATGGTGGATTGATTGGTCCACACACATCCGAGTGTATCAACTCCAATGGATGTTGAGCTCTTGTCAAAGACTCCTTTGGAAAGCTCTTTCTTGCTTGTTTGCCAAGTAGACATCCTTCACAAAGTTGATTAGGATGATCTATGAAAGGTAAACCTTTCACCATTCTTTCTTTGCTCATCAATTTCAGCCCATCAAAATTTAGATGTCCAAATCTCATATGTCATAGCCATGATGTATCTTTGAAACAAGATTTCAGGTACATAGGAACACCATTTTGAATGTTAAGCAAAAACATTCGAATTTTTGTCATAGGCACCCTAGCAATCAACCTTCCATTTTCATCCTTCATTGTTAAAGATTTATCTTTCAAATGAATATCATAATTCTTTTCCAACAGTTGACCCAAACTCAAAATGTTACTTTTCATGGCCGGCACATAAAACACATTGGAAATTAATTGATGACTTCCATCTTTTGAACGAATCAGTATTGTACCTTTTCCCTTTACTTGAACTTTTGAAGAGTCTCCAAAAGTTATATCTCCTTCTGTTGATTCATCAAGTTCCACAAACAAATTTCTCCTTCCACAAATGTGACTACTTGCACCGAAGTCAAGGTACCATTGATTCTCATTCTCCTCTTGATTGGTTTTGCAAGTTAGAAGTAAGGTGGAATCTCCATCTTCTTTTGCATTATTGTTCTCCTCAAAATTATTTGTCTCCTCCACTTTATTTCTACATTCCCATCAAAAATGCCCAAGACGATGACAAGAGAAACACTCAATTTCAGATTTGTCATACCTTGATTGGTTTAGCCTATTTCCTCCACCGATTCTTCCTCTTCCACGAGATATTCCTCGAAAGGAATTTTGGCCCGTCTCAAAATTATTATTTGGAGTGTGTTTATCACCTTGTCCACCTCTTCCATGACCACATCCTCGACCTTGTCCTCGAGATCCTCCACGTCCACGACCTCTTTGGGATGTGTCTCGATTTGACTCCTTCAATGACAGCTTTACCTTCAAAGCTTGTTCAACCGATTCTTGATCCGGTTTCAGCAATCTTTCTTCATGAGCTTGCAACGAACCGGCAAGTCCATCAACACTCATGGTGTCCAAATCTTTGGACTCCTCAATGGCAACCACGATGTAATTAAATTTTGGATCCAAGGATCTCAAAATTTTTGCGACAATGCGATCATCTTTCATGTGATCTCCATATCTTTTCATTTGATTCGTAATAGCCAATACTCTTGAAATGTAATCCGAAATAGATTCAGAATCCTTCATGTGTAGAGATTCAAACTCCCCTCTTAATGTTTGGAGACGTACCTTCTTTACTTTATCAACACCCTTGAATGAAGCTTGAAGAGTTTCCCATGCTTGTTTGGACGTAGTCGCCGCAGCGACTTTCTCGAACATTTTTTCATCCAAACTTTGATGGATGAGGGTGAGGGCCTTTTGATCCTTGTTCTTGGCTCCACAGGCTCCCAAGCTTCATATGCTCCAAGCAATGCCTTAATTCTTATGCACCAATTATCATAATTGTCCTTGGTGAGAGATGGGACAACAAATGGGGTTCAATTCGACATTTCTCCAAGCTTTGTCTCCAAACACTAGTGGCTCTTGATACCAATTTGTTAGAAAACAGAGAGCATGAACCTCTATAGAAAAATAAATCTCAAGAGTGGAGGATCACTATTTTATATTATCAACTCAAATTATCATTTTTCTTCATGCTACAAATGATGAATACATGGAGTATTTATATGTGATACTCAACATGAATCATATACAAATTCATGAACCACAATTAATTCCTACTAATAAATAACATACATGTACTGACCAAGAATCCAAAGGTCATTCATGTATTCTTCAAATCATATCCACAATAACTTTGACTCTTTAATCTAGTTTATTATTTCAACATTGCATGCAACTGAGACTATCGAAGCTACATAGTTTCACGATTTCATGCACCATCCCTTTTTCGTCTTCATCCGCAGAAAAAGGGCATTCTAGGAATTCTGAAAGGTGGCGTAAATGAAGCCCTGGTTCGTCTCTGAAATCCTCATATCTCAAGAAAAAGACCCTCACGGGATTTTCCTTACTTTGGTTCTAATATTGGAGGACATGATCCCAATAGGGCCCAAACGGATTCAATCCTTTGCAGAAATTAACGAAAGCATCTCCTATATCCGTTCGGGATCATGAAGCCCTAGCCTGACCCTGAAGTGCCATGAGGATACGAAGTGTCCTTAGGGTTCCTGCATATGCACACAAACTTGCATGTAGGGTTTTTCTTCACAGATTCTGGCAGAGATGTATAAGGAGTGTGAGTGGCAAAGAGCCTCCGAGATGGAGACGAGCTCAGTTCCGGCTTCTCTTTGCCACTAAAGAGGTGTTCCAGGTAGGGCACAAGATCATGAGGATTATGGGTGCGAAGAGGGTGATTTTCCCCAACAGGATTCAATACTTTCCGATTCAATAAGGTGAAGAGGATAGCTTTGAACCAAATGGTGCCTGATTTCGAATAAGTGGCAAGAAAAACATCAAAGTCTTTAGCCTGGAAATATTTTTGGGATAAAAGTACACCTTCAATGAAATGAAGAGGATACCAAGCAAACCCTCCTTTCATTCTGGGGAGAGTGGAGATCAACTCCTTGCATTCTTGGGATAATGATTCTTCTTCTTGTAAATACTTTGGAGATGCCATTTCTTTCTCAACCATTTGAACTTGGTAGCTAGCTTATATATATACTTTATTTTGTGTGTATACTAATTCTTACTATTTATAAGTAAGAAATTAGTCAGGCCACTAATAAGATTTCACAACCAATATATAATAAGAAGAGTATATTACTTTTTTTGCCCCCTAAATTAGGAGGTCTGGCATTTTCGGATACCATTTTTTCGGGCTGGCAATTTTGCCCTGTAAATTCGTAAAATCGGCCAATTTTGCCCAAATTAAACCCGAATTCCTTACTTGGGTCGTAATCTCACGTGCGACGCACGTGTTGCGTTTAATTCGGGCTATTCAGGGCCCAATCGGCCACATGGAAATTTTTGAGGCTATGTGGCATATATTTAAAAAAAAAACAAATCCACATGGAAATTGGAGTTCATCAAAACGAGCTCAAAAACATAACGGGAAGAAATTATTTTTCCCCTAAATCACATGAACCCTAGCCCCCAAATCTTCGCAGAGAAGAGGTTGCCACAATAGAAATTATTTTTCCCCTAAATCACATGAACCCTAGCCCACAAATCTTTGTAGAGAAGAGGTTGCCACAATCTACAGAAAGTACGAAACCACAACCCACTGCATAATCCATCTTCAAGGCAAGAAATTGCTCGAAGCTGCATATCTATAGGAAACTGCTGCACTTCCCACCTCCTGGATATGGTGAGTTATCCTCGACTTTTTCACTATCTTGAGTGGAAGAGATGTGGTGTTTAGGGTTAGAAAATGGGGGAGTTTAGGGTACTATATACTGGATACCACATTATATTTTTTGGTTGTTTATTAATTCGATACCACATTTTCCAGTCATATGGGGTAGGGAATAATATGCTTTATTCTATTGGTTTGTGTGGTTGAGATTTCTTTATTGTCTTGGTTGGCTTGGCTTTGTGGTCCACATTTCATGTGTGTGTTGTTGGGTATTTAATTATTTCATCTACTTTTGTCTATTTTGGATAGATTTGTGGACCACATTGCAGTTTACTGCGGACTTTTGTTTCTTTCTCTACTTTGGAATCTATTAAATTATGTTATGTATATTAAATAAGTTAGATAGTTAATCCATGTTTTTTATTTTGTAAATTGACAGACATTGAGCACCAATTCATCACCCTTGTCATACACTATGGAGGTGAGTTTATAACTTCAAACAAAGCTGAATATAGATGTGGTTCCTTTATGACAATTGACTATGTAGAAGCTGATTCAGTTGGCCTAGATGACTTAACAAGGTGGACTGAAGTAGAGTTAGGAGGATGGGATAGGAGGTTTCACATGATTCAGAACAATGGGTTTAGACTTTTATACTTTAATGCATTGTTTAGGGAGATGGCATTAGATTTATGTTAGATGTATGCATGTGTATGCTGAAAAAATGGATAGACTGGACCAGAGTGTGCATGATCATATTGATGATTTCATGAATGAACTGGAGGATGATGTGCAAAATGAACTGGAGGATGCATGATATGCAAAATGAGAGTGATGAATTAATTAATGATTCTGATTATTCTATGAATTCTGATGAATCTGTTGATGAACAATGTGATGATGAAAATGAACAATGTGATCATGGATTGGGAGGGGCAGGGGGTGAAACTGATGATGTAGGAGGGACAGAAAGGGAAGGGGCAGAGAGTGAGTGTAACTCCAGTGATGATGATGTAGTTCACACTAGGGTCAACTTTGATGAATTCAAGGATTCCGATGGTGGGGATCCACATGCTTCTTTCCCTACTTTTAGTACTGAGTGTGTTTATGATCCTGTTCTTGTTGTTGGGTTAACTTTTAGTAGTAAGTCAGATTTTAAAAAGGCTATTGATTCTTATGCCATTAAAACCCATAGGTCCATTACATTTACTAAGAGTCATCAAAAAAGATGTTATGCAAGGTGTGATCTGGATACATATAATTGGATGATGAATTTAGTAAAAGTTCCAAGTGAGAGTTCCTTTAGGATTAGGCTCATGCATGATAAACACACTTGTCCAACTAGGAATGTCAAAAATGTGACAAGTAGATGGTTGAGTGAGAGGTACTTGAGGAAATTCATTAGTGATCCTAAGAGGAGGGTTCAGGGGTTTAGGCAGGACATAATTCAAGAGATTGGGTGTAGTGTGTCAAGGGATGTAGCTTATAGAGCTAAGAGAAGGGCTATTAAAATGATAGGGGGGATCCAGATAAGGAATATAGTAAACTGTGGGACTATGCAGAGGAGTTGAGGAGGAGCAATCCTGCCTCAATTGTGATTTTAGGGACTGATTTGGAGGGTGATGATGTTGAGAGGTTTTCCAGATTCTACGTGTGTCTTGGAGCATTGAAAGAGGGGTTTCATAGAGGTTGCAGGCCCATAATAGGTGTGGATGGATGTTTTCTTAAGGGTTCACACAAAGGGATGATCCTAAATGCTATAGGTGTAGATCCTAACAACAACATATATCCCATTGCTTGGGCAGTTGTTGCCAAGGAAAATGGTGAAGTGTGGGAGTGGTTTTTGAGGGTTTTGAAGATTGACTTGAGCATTTATAAGGATTATGAAATGACATGGTTAAGTGACAAGCAGAAGGGACTTATCCAGGCATTCAGTGAAGTGTTTCCAAGCTCCACTCACACATTCTGTGTGAGACATTTACACTCCAATTTCCAGGTTGCAGGCTTCAGAGGGGCTAAGTTAAAAAATGCCCTATGGAAGGCTGCATGTGCCACAACTGTGGGTGAGTTCAAACAACAAATGGGGGCTCTGAAGCAAGTAAATGAGGCTGCCTGGAGGTGGTTAGTGGGCAAGTCACCAGAGCAATGGAGCAAGTCACACTTTTCAGAATTTCCTAAGTGTGACATGCTCCTGAACAATGGATGTGAAGTGTTTAATAAGTGTATTTTGGAGGCAAGGGAACTTCCCATTATAAGTATGCTTGAGTGGATTAGGGAATGGGTGATGAAAAGATTGAATCTCCATAGAGAAAGGGCTGAAGAGAAGTGGAAAGGAAATATCAAAAGGAGTTGGTAGACCTCCTGAGAGCATAAGAAGGATGTGTTTGAGCTGAGCAAAGAGAAAAAAACCATGGATTTAGTAAGACTGAGAAGGCAACAAAAACCATACTTATGTGCTTTTTGCAAAGGGAAGGGGCACAATGTGAGGACCTGTCCTAAAAACAACATTGATCAACCTGAAACATCAAGAAAAAGATCTAGACAAGCAAAGGTGCAACTTTCTTCCTTAATTTGTTTTGTGTGGTTTTTGAGGGTTCTTTATAAGTGTTGATGTCCTAATTGTATAATTTCCCATTTCAAGTTGCAGGAGTTAAATGAAGTGCAAGAAGATGACTTTACTAATGAGGTTCTGGATGACTTTCCTAATGAAGTGCAAGAAGATGATGTAAGTGCACTCCCACCTCAGTCTCATTTTGCCACTCAATCTGGATTAGAATCTGCTGTAATTTTTTCTTTTCCCTTGTGTTTTTTATTGTTGTTACCTTATATTTTTTTAACTAATGATTCTATTTTGTGCAACATAGGATGATGAAGGTGTGCATCTACCACAACCCCAAGAAACTGTGGTTCAAGATCTACCAACACAACAATCTCAAGTACATGTTCCTTCAATGTACGAGCAACTTCAATGGGGACAGATTCTGGAAGGCCAAGAGGACCTACAAGTGATGGCAAGAAGTTTGTGACACTTTCTCAGTTGCAGAAGAAAACCAAAAGGATGTAGGTTGGGTATGGAGCAAATCTTTTGACATTTGTATAAAGAAACTACAAACCAAAGAAACTACAAACCAATCATGTTAGGCGACTAACTAGATGTTTATTTTGGTATTTTTGTCTTGTGTGGATGAAAGTTAACTTTGAAACTTTCAAGTTGGGCAGTTGTTAGATTGGTGTATGGAAGTATATTTTGGTGCTTGTGTGGTTTGTGCAAATTGTAATTTTCAATCTTAGCAGATTGGTTTACTCAGATTATATGAAATATTGGAATGGTTTGCTTTGTGGCAGATTGGTTTACTCAAATCTTGGATGCTTGTGTGGTTTACTCTCAATCTCCTTAATGAATTTGTATGTTAGATTATATGAAATATTCTAAGCTAGGGATGACATTGCAAAAGACTATGACATTCATTACAATGGATTCCAATGTTGTCTTCCTTACATGATCAAATACAAAAGACTAATGCAAAAACAACACTGTCTTACACCATTAACCATCCTAGTCCAAACCCAACACAATACCAAAAACCATCTTGCAATCTATCTTACACCCTAAACCAAACCCAACAACAAATACTATAAATTACAGAAATTGCAACCAAGAATTTCACTAGCAATCTATTTTGCATTTTCAATTTGGTGGTCTCATCGACTATGCTAATCACTTCATTTTTCAACCTAGTGTTCTCCACCTCCATTGCATTGATTCTTCTCAACAAACCAGGTATTTGAGCTCTTGATCTAATACACATAGGGGGGTCTTCCCAAGCAAAGAAACCACAACCACCTCTCTACAAGACAACAAAAACAGGGTTTCAATCATACACCACAAAATAATCAAAAGAATCAGCCTCAAACCATGTTTACTTACATTATAGTGGAGGCAAGAATTGAACCTTCTTCCTGGGTTCTCATTACTCCAAGAAGTGCGAATTACAGCCCTTATTCCACAATTGCAAATCATGTCTCCCACTTTATATGACATTTTGCAGATTCTCACAGAAATGTTGATGTTCAAGCTGTGTCAAAAGTGTGAATTAATTTCAAGACTACTTTTTATATGCTTCAATCAACTCACAAACCTAGTTTTTTCCTTCCTCAAATCCTAAAACACAGCCCATAATTAATTTGATGTTCAACTTGTAGGAGTTCGATATGCGAAGTGAGAATGAGAGATTACCTAGAATAGCTTAGTCAAATCACCAGGATTGGGTTCGGGAACGTTGACAATGTTTGGCGACAGCTCGACCACGTGGGGAATACCGAAATGTCTGCGGAGTGGGAGTTTTCAATTAGGGCTAGGGTTCAAGTTATTCATGGGCTAGGGTTCATGTGATTTGGGGGAAAAATTATTTCTTGCCCGTTTTGATGAACTCCAATTTCCATGAGGATTTTTTTTTAAATATATGCCACATAGCCTCAAAATTTTCCACGTCGCCGATTGGGCCCTGAATAGCCTGAATTAAAAGCAACACGTGCGCCACACGTGAGATTACGGCCCAAATAAGAAATTCGGGCTTAATTTGGGCAAAATTGGCCGATTTTGTGAATTTACAGGGCAAAATTGCCAGCTCGAAAAAACGGTGTCTGAAAATGCCAGACCCTCTAATTTAGGGGGCAAAAAAAGTAATCTACACTATATTTAAAACAGGAAAGTTTGACATATTTACTGATTTGCTACTCAATTGCAAAATTGAACATAATTACTAATTTGCCATTGACCAATAGAAAAAAAGTTGAAAAAAAACTAAAAAACTTTTGAGAATCTTATAGAACAAGCTTTATATATATTATAAATAAAATAAGTAGTCTTTTAATTTAATATATGGATAAAATGAAATAGAGAAAATTATTTTGGATGGTATGATTATATGATTATGCCTTAATGATATAATTAAAAAAATCTGAAAATAATGAAATTTAAACATTGTTAAAAATTTAAAAATTTGAAAATTATTCAATAATTTTAATATATAAATGTGAAATATAGGTCTAAAGGCTAAATTTCATTTTATGAAGGGCTGTAAAATATTTAAAAGTTTAAAAGCTATTATAAAATTGTTAAAAAAATAATTAAATTTGTAAGTAAAACTAATAATAATCTAATAATGTTGTGAGGTTAATCTAAAACAAATCCACAAATAACATTTAAAAATAAATTCAAACATATATGCAATACTAATTGTGTAAGATATAAGAAAAAATATTTTAAAATGGTTTCAAAATTCTAAAAAAAATATTGTTTTAAATGTAAAATGAATTTGAAACCTAAATTTTTTAAATATAAACTAAGTTTTTGAATAAATACAGTGTTCGTAAAATAAATCCATCTAAAAAAAATGTAGAAAATTATTTACAAATTATTAATAATTCTAAGATATAAAGGAACAAAAATATGAATAGAACATATATATTAAAAAATATAATTAATCACTTATAATTAAAGCACACAAACACGAAACTATTATTATTATTGTTTTTGTTATTGTCGTCATCGTCGTCGTCAACCTTAAAAAAATATGGATTTTTTACAAATCTCAAAATAATAATATCTCATGAGTAATATTTTAATATAATAAATTTATTATATTATTATAATCGTATTTGTCATAATAAATAATAAACCGCGCATCGCGCGGGTGTACTACTAGTATACTCATAAGAATTAAAAAAAGCTTTACCCCCAAATTTTTGGTGCCGATAATTTTACCAATTATATTTTTTGGTTGTTGAGTTTACCTTTTATCTCTTTTGAAAAATTAGAAACTTAACGTAAATTTAGTCCAAACAGCTGAATCGGGCTTAATTCACATGTGATTAGCACACGACACCCTATAAGGACGGAAAACTTGTAAAGCTAATTGACAAAATTGCCCAAACAAATAAGTTAATGGGTAAAATTGCATGAACAGATAAGTTACTGGGCAAAAATAGTTTGAAAACTATAGTGCACGTGCTAATCAAGTGCGAAGTCAGCCTGGTTCTGCTGTTCGGGCTGAATTTCAATCAAATTTTTGAATTTTCAAAAGGTAAAGGGTAAAATTGCCGACCCGCAAAAGATAATGGCTAAAATTGCTAGAACCGAAAAGTTAATGTGTTAAAGAAGTAATTAACTCTATATAATAATGTTTAAATTAATTAAGTTTAGCCTAAGTTAACAATCTTTATAAGTATCATATATTAAGATTAGGGAAATATCAATTTTAATTTACTAACTTAGAACTTATACAATTTCGGTGCACGTTAACATTGTATTTTTCAATTTTTGTCCCTATCTTCAAAACATCAATCAAAATGTGCGAGTAAAATGACCCCCTCTTGAAACAAATATATAATATGACAGAGTAGGTCTCTTGTGAATCAGGTGCATGGATTTTAGATCCATGCACCCGGGTCGGATCCGGGTTGGGGGGACCGCATTTATCTTTTTTTTTTTTTTCACACATGATTTTTGAAAAAAATCACATACCAATAGGTTATGTTAGACATATTTTTACGTTATGTTAGACTATACCTTTAAGCTATGTTAAACATACCAGTTCTGCCCAGATTTCATGTCTTGTCTTTTTTTGGCTTGATTTTTGAATTTTGGCACATACCACTACGTTATGTTAGACATACGTTTACGTTGTGTTAGACATACATTTATGTATACTTAGACATACCTTTGTATATGTTAGACATATCTTTTTATATAGTTAAACATACCTTTATATATGTTAGACATACCTTTGTATATAGTTAGACCTACCTACACATGGTTGGTCTAACTATACACAAATGTTGGTTTAACTATACACAAAGGTTGGTCTATTGGAGCGAATTTTGGGTGAACTTCAGCACAAGTGTTCAGGTGCGTGGGAGCACGTGCAGGCGTGTGGGAGGTGCGTGGAAGCGAGTTTTGGGCGCGTGAACGGGTCGACCCGGTTACACGGCAATATCATGATTCAAATCCAATTCAGACTAGCATTAAAAGGGGGAAACAAAACATTCAAAACTTTATAATCTTTGTTCGATATTTCAAACTAGCTAGTATTACCTCTAAACTGAAATATCCTCCTTGGTTATGCTACATCTGTTAATATATATCTAAGACATTAGTTTAAAACATAAATTAAGATAAAGTTCATGATTTTTTATTTTTTTAACAATTATCCATTGCTTATATATTTTATGATTAAATATTAATTGTGTACGTATGCATATAAATTTTCTTTTTTTCCTTTTGGTGCTGAGGAAAGCAACTTTATTTTATTAAAAGTTTAGAAAGCAAAGTAGGTAATCCAAAGAAGAATATATTACTTATAATCGGTAAGCAAGATTGTTGTGTTATTCACTTCATTATAAATGATTGTGATTCCCCACTCGTGAATCTCATGATCCATTTCATAAAATCAGAAATTTAGTTATTTACAATAAGATATCTTTCAAAAATCAGAAATTTTATTTTAAATCTTTAAAAAAAAAATTGAACTATCTAAGTATCAACAAATGATTATTTTCGGTTGGATAACTTGTCGTTTATATATAGGGTCCTTCTGTAGTATACTTGGTGTATTAATACACCAGGTTGTCAGTCATTTTTGTCCATTAGATCTGAGTACTTTCAATCCTGACCATTCATTTCTCATTTACCTTTTTTTACCTTTCTTCAATATTTACTATGGTAACTTCTTATGATTCCCCAAAATGGTATAATGTCCTAGATAATGAGTCCAAATCCTCCTTCTCCTAAAATTTCATTTATCAGTTATTATCATCCATAAAACCAAATTCACGTATTCTAGTATTATGCATCGTTTGACGACGATTTATTTGACATCCATATTCAATATATTTTATTGTAATTTACGATGGTTACATTATGGATGACAATGGGGCATGCTGGGGCGGGTACCCAGCCTTCCCCGCAACTACTACCCGCCGGGCGGGCGGGCCAGAAGCTTGCACCCGTGGCCCGCCCCGCCCGTTTTTAAAAAAATAAGAAAATAAAAATTTGTAATTTTAACATGAATAATTTGAAAAACACCTAATTAAATCATTAACTAAATAATTTGAATAATTATTTGATTGAATAATTTGAAATGAGGATTTAATTTTACTATTTTACACACCCAACAACAAATTAAAACATTATTTTACATGTAATATTACTAGTTTAGTCTTTTACTTAATTAATTAAAATATGATCCTAAATTACTTATATACACACACATATACACTTAATTATCATAATATATACATTAATTGAGATTAATGTATATAAACTTAATTATCACAATATATATTATGTATATAAACTTAATTATGTATATTAAAATATATTATGTATTTTATGAATGTTTATAAAATGCTCTCAACGTAAACACTTCTCAAAATTCACCAATAAAATATTATTTTAGATCTTCAAATGTATATATATACTAGACTTTATATTAATAAAATACAAATTCCTCATAATTCTTATATACACAATATTAGATTTCTATAGAATATCCTTAATAATTTTACCGATGAAATGTCCTTGTATCCGTTCTTTCCTCAATAGTGATCAAACCATGCAATCCAATTTTACTGATGAAATATCCTCGTATCCATTCTTTCCTCAATAGTGATCAAACCTCCATGCAATCCTCGTATCAGTCTCGTATCCATTCTTTCCTCAATAGTGATCAAACCTCCATGCAATCCTCGTATCAGTTCTTTACTGATGAAATATCCTCGTATCCGTTCTTTCCTCAATAGTGATCAAACCTCCATGCAATCCTCGTATCTGTTCTTTACTGATGAAATATCCTCGTATCCGTTCTTTCTTCAATAGTGATCAAACCTCCATGCAATCTTGATCAAACCTCCATACAATCGTCGTATCTGTTCTTTCCTCAATAGTGATCAAACCTCCATGCAATCCTATAGGTTTGATGATGAAACCTTGTATATGTTTGAAAAACATTTTATAGGTTAAAATAGGTTTGAAAAATTATTTGGTGTGTTTAGATTTTAACACAAATACATATTATGCTTGTATTTCACCCACATGCTGAAAATTAATCAAGAAAATGAGTGCAATTTTTTTTATTTTTTTCATATTTTACATATATTTAATAAGGTAGAAAGATTTAATATTGTCTAACCAACAAAACAAAACACATGTTTAATACTGTCTAAACAAAACAAAACCATAAATATGAAATCAGTGGAATACTGTTTTAAAACTCAATTCAAAACAAATCAGTCGAAAAATGGTAAACTTGTAAAGGAGTGATTGTCTTTTTTTCTCCTGTAATTAGTAAAAATCTGATCCTGTAACTTTCCTTTATGTTGTATATATATTTTCTATATCTCAATTTTCAGTTTTAATGGGCCCAATAAATATATGTATATGTATTAGGTTGTATTGGGCCTTTTAGCAAAAATTCCATTCACTTGGGCCTTATAAATGGGCCGGTAATTTTTAAATTGGATCGGGCCCAATCTCTAACCCATATTAACCACTCCCCCCATAGTGTGGCCCAAAAGACGTCTGCCTTGCAGAACTACTTTGGCCATGAAACTGCAGACCTCTCTTTTCTCAAAATAACTCCGATATAAGGAGTTCTGCACAACGAGCGTGACACTTGTAATTTTTCAGAATAAGGTAAGAGGTTCAAAGGAATCACGAACTGACAATTATCTTCATCCCATATACCCACGTGTCTTTCAGAAAAGTGGGGAAGAGGAGGAATTTGAATCGTTTCAAATCCCTCATTTAAATATTTTGGAAATTCTCTCTCTTCGTTCCCTCTCTCTCTCTCGCATATACTTCTTCTTCTCCATTTTCTTCTTGTCGATTTCACCTTTTCTCCGGCCAGCATTACTGATTTCTGGCGGTTTCCTTCATTTTTACCCAGCTTCTTTACAGACTCTTCCCCTTTTCCATTTTTCTTCAACAATGTCTCAAGGTATTCACTTAACCTGTCCCCTCTTATTCCTTTGATTCGTTTGTGGATGATTGTAGATATTCCTTTTCCGAGTATCATCGTGTTCTTTATGAGTGGATAATTTTGGCTTATATTTGCATCGATTCCTTCTGTATTTTTGATCAAGCAGTTTCTATTTAACCAGTTGTACGTATTCTGGATATATTTGATTGTGTGAAGTGTATATATAATTCCACACATATATTCTCCATTTATAAATAATTTAGTAGAAATGTCATCGCATATCCCTGATTTTACTCCTTCGGAATCCCCTTCTTGCTCCGATGAAAATCAGGGTGAAGATATTCCCGCTTATCGAGCCCTTCAAGGGCTTCTGTGTTCTGATTCCTACAGTGATACTCGTGAAGGAGCTCTTTCTGTCACACCTAGTCCACCAGAGCCTCTTTCTCTGCTAGCCCCAGAAGCAGCTGATTCTGCAAGCAGCGCTGATCCTCTTCGTTTTTCTCCCTCTAATCCTTTGTATGATTCTGTCAGCGGTCCTTCCTCTTTAACTTCTGTTCGTATTCCTCTTCTCCATGAACTTTATTCTATTCCTACCAGCTATACTATTCGTAAACCTGCTGACTATCAGAGACCTAACTTTGCTCCTCCACCTTTCTTAGCTTTTTGGACAGCTCAACTTCGTGCTGGACTAAGATTTCCTCCTCATACCTTTTTGTGTGAAATCTCTAGCCGATATGGCATTCTCCTTAATCAATTCACTCCTTCAGCCTTTTGTTCCATGATATCATTCTATATTCTGATCAAGGGTAACGGGGGTGAACCTACTTCTGCCCTCTTTCATTCTCAATTTTCTCTGAAATATAAGAAGCCATTCTTTTACCTTAGTGCCCAGCCCCGAGGAATGGTCCACTTTCTTGGGAAACCTCAGAGTGTAGATAAGAATTGGAAACATGATTATCTTTTTATATCTCCTGAGGATCAGTTTTGGCTCTTTCCTTCTAACAAGTGGTATTATGACAAACCTGCCCCTCATAAATCTGTTTCTATTCCTTGCTCTGACAAAACCAAAGAGGTTATCGAGTATTTAAACTCATCTGTTTTGGAGTTCGGGCTTTTCAATCTAGTGAAATTGGTCGAAGATCCTATCATCCTCTCTGCTTTTGGCTTCTGTGTTGATCAGGCCTCTTCCCTTCCTGAACTTGGTAAATACAGACATTTTCCTTTTCCTTAGCTAGTAATGCGTAGGTAACAAATTTTCTAAAATCCTTATCATATCTACTTTTTCCCTTTTGCAGATCGTCAATGGATGTCTAGTATCCGTTTGAAGGATACTTCAGGTGCTAAAACTGGATCTTCAGCACCTCCTAGTGCCAATATCCGAGCTCCTCGACCAGATAATCAGGCAATTACCTCTGACAGAGGCAAACGGGTTCTTACTTCTACCGAACCTCCACCAGATCCGCAGCGCCTTCGTACTAAATCACCTCTTTGAAACAGCCTGCACTGAAATCGCAGTGCGGAATCGTCAGCGCTCTCATGCTCGTCCTTCTGCTATAGAGCCTCCTCATATTGAACTTCCCAAATCTTTATTGAACTTGAATGCTGAGGAGGCCAAACAGTATTTTTGCCTCATGTTAACCTCTGATGATAACGCCTCCCTCAGTAGCCTTCCTCTGGATGATGAGTTAGCCCAAGGAGCACAATGCATGTTTAAGGTATTTTACCCTTATTTTTCCAACTATGTTTTCGGATATCCCTCATTTATTTTTCAGGCTGTAGTTCATTTTAGCAAGTTACAAGCTAGAGTTGCTAGCTCAGAACAGGCTGAAACTGCTCGAATGGCCGCAGATAAGAGCGCTGAAGCAGAGGTGGCTAAGCAGAAGTATGTGGAGCTTGAAAAAGCATTTTCAGAGGCTAAGAGTAGTTGGATTTCAGAGAGGGAATCTCTCAAGAAAAAGTTGGCCGATGAGAAGCAGAGCCGTCGTGATTATGGGTCCAGAAAATTCGCTGAAGGTATAGAGCTCTGCCGTAAGAACTTGCTATTGACAGAAGCTGGGCAAACCTTCTTAAGTCGTTTAGTGGAAGGGTTACGAGAAGCTTATTTGAAGAGCAGTAAGTCTTTGGCAGACTTTGGGCCTCATATTGGTCATTACTACCAATATGGGTTTGAAGCTGCTTAGAAGTAGGCAGAGGATCAGGGCTTCTCAGGTGAACTAGATGTCAGCAAACCTTTAGCAGATATGCCCGCCTGCCCTTATTTTGAAGGAGATCAATACGAACCCCTGGATCATCCTTGGTGGTTGCTCGTTCTTCAGCAAGCATATTCTGACCTGCTAAAGGCTTCGCCCTCGATGACTCCTATGAAAGAGGTTTCTTATCCTTTGTTGACGAATACTCTGTCTTCTGCAGATGCTCAAGCTCTACCCATACTTCCACCAATTTCTGAGACAGAAGTACCAGATCTTCCCCACGTAGATCTGGTTATGCTGAGCGGTGATTCTACAGGGCACACTGCAGATGCTAGTGAAGTTGCTGTTTCAAGGGGGCTTCTTCTAGAGCCAAGTCTTAGGCCTTATAGCTATACTTTTGACTCCTTTTTGTTTTGTTTTTGACTCTTAGCCAATTGTGGCTAAGTACAAATGGGGTTGAAAATGTATATCCCCTGGGGGTTGAAAATGTATATCCCCTGAAACATGAAGGCCTTTTTTATTTCGCTTTCATGAACAATTATGTTTTCCTCTATCACCATATCAAGATGAACAGTTCTGACATGTGTTTTCATAGTTTTAACTATACTTTTTATTTTTATATTCATCATTTATGCTCATTCCATATTCTAACATCTTAAAACGTTCTATGTGAAAGAACAAAATATTGAAATTTTCAATTGAAATATTTACCTGATATTTCGAAGCTTTCGTGTTATCTTTATTTCTTGTATTTTCCCTCTTTGATATCTGGAATCTGGATTACAAGATGCACATATGCTTATACCTGACTTTTGTCCAGAAGATATATGATAAGAGCTTGTTGAAAAGGTTACAGCTTCTCTGGTTAATAATCCATTGAAGGAACATAAAATGAAACAATGTTAATTGAGTCTCTGCTCCACAGGTCAGAGGATAACGCAGACGTAGAAGTCTGACCTCTGCCAGGAAGACGTAAAATGAGACCGCGTCGACTGAGTCTCTGCTCCACAGGTCAGAGGATGACGCAAACGTAGAGTCTGGCCTCTGCCAGGAAGACGTAAAATGAGACCGCGTTGAATGAGTCTCTGCTCCGCAGGTCAGAGGATGACGCAGACGTAGAAGTCTGGCCTCTGCCAAGAAGACGTAAAATGAGACCGCGTTGACTGAGTCTCTGCTCCGCAGGTCAGAGGATGACGCAGACGTAGAAGTCTGGCCTCTGCCAGGAAGACGTAAAATAAGACCACGTTGACTGAGTCTCAGCTCCGCAAGTCAGAGGATGACGCAGACGTAGAAGTCTGGCCTCTGCCAGGAAGACGTAAAATGAGACCGCGTTGACTGAGTCTCTGCTCCGCAGGTCAGAGGATGACGCAGACGTAGAAGTCTGGCCTCTGCCAGGAAGCTTCATCCAATATGGTTCTGACCAAGGATTCCATTTATACATAACAGGTAGATTTTCGATCCAATGATAATAGCCATGATGTTCTTCAGAAGATAGCATTCAGTCATAATAATGTACATCTGAAAATTTTACAACAACGAACAAAGTAGAAATATAAAAGACTTATGCAAAATATTTTTTTAAGTTACATATATTCCATGGTCTTGGCGCTACCTTCCCTTCATCGTCAGAGATGCGATATGCACCGCCCTTTAAAACCTCTGTGACTATCCAAGGACCTTCCCAATTCGGCTCCAACTTTCCTCGAGGCTTTAAGGCATCTGCCCTTCGTAGCACCAAATCCCCCACTTGAAATTGTCTTACGCCGTACTTTCTTATCATATGTTGCCTTGATTTTGCTTTTATACTTCTCAATTCACAGACGTGCCAAGTCCCTCTCCTCCTCAACCATATCCAAATTTTCCACCATCAGCAGCTCATTTTGAGTTTCATCAAAAGACATGATCCTATGAGTTTCCATTCCGATTTCCATTCCAAAGACCAAATTGAATGGAGCCACCTCTGTAACTGTCCTTGGAGTAGTTCTATACGCCCATAATACAGACTCCAATTCCTCTACCCATCTGCTTTTAGAGTTTTCTATTCGTGTTTTCAGACCTTTAAGCAGCGTTTTATTGGTAACCTCAACTTGTCCGTTAGCTTGGGGGTGTGCTACTGCTGCAAAACGCTGCTCTATCTTCATCTCTTCACACCACTTTCTAGTTTTCTGACCATTAAACTGAGTTCCATTATCAGATATTAATACCCTTGGCACTCCATATCTACAACAGATTTGCTTCCATAGAAACTTAATGACATTACCTTCATCAATTTTGCTTAAAGACTCTGTCTCCACCCACTTAGTGAAGTAATCAATAGCCACTATCAAGAATTTTTTCTGCCCTTTGGCCAGAGGAAGGGGTCCCACAAGGTCAATTCCCCATTTTGCAAAAGGGCATGGTGCATACATCCTACCAACTCCTCTGCAGGTATATGAATCAGAGGTCCATGAATCTGATAGCTGTGACATTTCTGCACACATGCTTTTGCATCTTGACCCATCGTGGGCCAATAATACCCAGCCCTAAGTGCTTTCCTTACAACAGATCTGTATCCAACATGATCCCCACCACAACCTTCATGTATCTCCTGAATAACATATTTTCCTTCTTCTGCACTGAGACACCTTAGATATGCTTGTGTGAACAAGCGCCTATAAAGCTGTCCTTGATCAATACAATATTTCATTGCTAATTTTTTCTCTTTTTCTCCCCAGTTCTGACTTTGACTTGCTGCCCTCATCAATTCCATAATTGGAGTTCTCCAGTCATCATCTTCTAAGATCTCCCAAACATCATGACCGCTCAAACCTCTTTCTGCAATCAGTACAGTAACTTTAATGGGCTGCAGAGAAGGGTATGAGCTAGCAATTTTAGCCAAATAATCTGCTGTAATGTTCTCTACCCTGGGAATTTGACAGAGCTCAAACTGCTCAAAGGCCAGCTTTGCTTTCGTGACTTTATTCACATAACTCATCAGAGCTTATTTTTTCACTTCATATACACCTTCCATCTGTTGGACCACCAATTGTGAATCCGTAAATGCTTTTAATCTTACTCCCCCTATTTCAGTCACTATTTTCATACCTCTCCAGAGGGCTTCATACTCCGCTTCATTATTGGATACTGGAAAAACGAGCTTTATCGCGAATTGCATTTCTTGCCTATCTGGACAATAGATCTGGATCCCCACTCCATATCCTTCTCTCGATGAAGATCCGTCTACATACATTCTCCATTCCTCCTTTGTTGACGTATAAGCAACCTCTTGTATGAAGTCTGCTAAAACCTGAGCTTTTATGGCTCTTCTTGGCTCAAATTCAATCTCATAAGCCCCAAGTTCTACTGCCCATCTGATCATCCTTCCAGAAGTGTCCATTTTCCCTAACACTTGCCCCAGAGGATAATTCGTTCTTACAACCACTTTATGAGACATAAAATATGGGCGCAGTCGTCGCACAGTGGTTATTATAGCCAGCCCTGCCTTCTCTATTTCTGAATATCTCATCTCTGGACCTTGCAGAATTCGACTTATGTAATAAATAAGCTTTTGCAGTGATCCCTGCTCTTTTATTAGTACAGAACTAACCGCCACTTTTCCTACAGATATATATACATATAAAGTTTCACCTTTATATGGCTTAGTTAGCAGAGGTAAACTAGCCAAATAAACCTTCAGTTCTTCAAAAGCCTGAGTGCATTCATCCGTCCAGGCAAACTGACATCCTTTCCTCAAAATTCGAAAGAATGAGTAACTTCTATCTGCAGCTTTAGATACAAATCTACTAAGAGCTGTCACTCTCCCCAGCAATTGTTGCAGCTCCTTGGTATTACCTGGGACTTTCATATCCACTATGGCTTTGACCTTAGATGGATTCACCTCGATCCCATCCTTAGTTACCATGTATCCCAAGAACTTGCCAGAGCTGACCCCGAAGCAGCATTTTTCAGGGTTTAGCTTCATTCCACTATTTCTTATCACTTTAAAGGATTCCTCCAGGTCTGCAACATGATTTTCTGGCAATATGCTCATCACTAACATATCATCCACATACACCTCCATGTTTTTGCCTAACAACGACCCGAATAGCTTATCCACCATTCTCTAATATGTGGCTCCTGCATTCTTCAAACCAAATGACATCCTAACATATCCAAAGGTCCCAGCTGCAGTTACAAAGCAGACCTTTGGCACATCTGCTGGATGCAATTTTATTTGAAGATAGCCTTGATAAGCATCCATCATACTGAGCCTTTCACATCCAGAAGTGGAATCAACAAGCTGATCGATGCGGGGCAAAGGATAATGATCCTTAGGGCAAGCTTTGTTAAGATCCCTGAAATCTATGCACATCCTCCACTTCTTTTCTCCTTTGGGTACTAACACTGCATTAGACAACCACATTGGAAATTGGATCGGAACTACATGCCCCCAACTCAGAAGTTTTTCCACTTCAGTGCGGATAATCACGTCTTTTTCTTCTCCAAAACATCTTAACTTTTGCTTCACAAGCTTGACAGAGGAGTCTTCATTTAATTTATGTACCACAATACTGGGGTCGATGCCTGTCATATCCTTGGCAGAAAATGCAAATTGGTCTACATTACTTCGGAGGCAATGAACCATCCGCTCTCTTTCTTCCGCTGCCATTTTGCTTCCGATCTTAGTACGAAAGCCTTCTTTGCCCTTATATAGCTCAATCTGAATTAACTCCTCTGCACATACCATCTTTCCATATTCATCTTCTGAGTCACGCTCTTCCCGAATTCTTTTACCACTTCTTGTTTGCATATCGACATCACTTGTACTCAATAGAGCTGACTTATCTGCAGACTTGACTGCTTCTGAATAACATTTCCTGGAGCTTACCTGATTTCCACTGACTTCTCCTACTCCTCCTGAGGCAGGGAATTTTATTTTCATGTGGTATGTAGACACAATAACTTTTAATTCATTCAAGATAGGTCTGCCAAAGATGATGTTATAAGCAGATGGAGCATCTATCACCAGAAAATCAACCATCAAGATTTTTTGCCAGGGCTGAGTTCCTAGTACAACTTGAAGGTTGACCACTCCTACAGGAAATACTGCTCCTCCTGTGAAACCATAGAGAGTTGTTGTTACAGGGCATATAAGTGCATTTATATTCATTTTCTCTAGGCAATCATGAAAAATGATGTCTACTGAGCTTCCTGTGTCAACAAAGATCCTAGCAACATCATATCCTCCCACCTCGGCCATAATCACCAACGCATCTGAATGTGGTTGTAATAAGGTCATCTCATCTGTAGGCCCAAATGAGATATCTAATCCAACACTTAATTCCCCCACCTCTGGCATAGGAGTAAGATGATAATTCTGAGCTCGTCTCAAAGAAGCCTTTCTTGCCCTGTTCGAGTTCCCTTCTTCCAAACCTCCTACTATCATCTGAATAAATCCTCGTTTTGGAGGAGGTGGTAAGTCCTCCTCTGGTTCTCTCTTCTGCTTTCCCTTTGGATTACTTCCACCAACTTCCTCTTGTTCACTTCTGTTTTTGTCAAATCTGTTTCCTCTATGATCCACAAACTCACCCCAGAGCTCCCAATCGAACCAATCTCTCAATCTCATTCCTCAATTGTCTACATTCGTTTGTATCATGTCCATAGTCATTATGGAAGACGCAGAAATACTTTCCTTTAGGTCTCTGAGGCGTACTAGATCTGTTCATAAGAAATCTGAAGGACACAGCTCTTTCAGTCAATTGCAATATCTGAGCAACTGATGTTCTCAAGGGAGTATATCGTTGAAAGTTTTCCCTCCCTAAGTCTCCTCGACGTTCACTAGTTGCTCTTGGCAGGGCTGATGGGACCCTACGATGTACCTTATTTTCTCGAGAGCTGACTCTCTCTCCTTGTTTGGCCTTACTTATGTCCTCCAAGTTGATAAATTTGTCAGCTCTGGACAAGATTTCATCAAAATTTTTGGTTGGCTTCTTTGCAATCGAACGAAATAAATCCCCTTCCTTCAGCCCCTGCACTATAGCACTAATTTTCACTTCTGGAGTAGCAGAAGGTACCTCCAGAGCTGCCATACTGAACCTCTTTATATAGGATCTCAAAGGTTCACTTTCTCCTTGTTTCAAGCTAAACAAGAATTGAGTTGTTCGCTGTTGTCTCCTTGCGCTCTCAAATTGGTGTAAGAAAGAGTAGCTGAAATCCACAAATGAGCTAATACTATCAGGTTTCAACTGTCCAAACCATTGTTGCGCTGACTTAGTCAAGGTAGTGAGGAATACTCTACACTTAACTCCATCTGAGTACTGGTGTAAGAGAGCTACATTCTCAAAACGCAACAAATGGTCATATGGGTCTGATGTCCCATCATACTCAAATGATAGAGGATGGAAGCTCTGAAGCAACTCATCTTCCAGAACCCTTGGCGTAAACAGAGTTCCATCTGGTATTCTCAACTGATTCCCTCCATCCATCTGCTGTTTTAGGGACTTCATCTCATTTTGCATCTCTTCCATCTTCCTCAACAGCTGATGCTCTCTGTCCCCGACTTCTCCTTCCTGAAAGAAGGAGTCTCCATGCGCTACTTCTCCCCGAGCTAGCGTAGCCCTTCTTCGACCTTTATTTTCCAGTTCTCTTCTTCCTCCATCCTCCTGGCTTTCCTCAAACCTTGTCCTCCTTTCCACTTCTCCTGTTGCAGTAGCCATAACAGCAGGATGAGCAGCTTGTAACGCCTTGCTCACTGCTGATTGTATGAACAGTTCCAGCTGAACAGGAGTAAAGATTACTTTCTCCGGGGTTCTTTCATCACTTCTCACTTCCCTTGCTTCCTCAACCTCTTCTTCCTCCCTATGGGGTATACGCTCTGCCTCTGCTTCTGCATCCCTCTCCATTAACTCTTCCTCCTCTTCTTCATCAAACTCCCTCCTTAAGTTCCTAGCTAGAGCTCGATCATCTCCCTCCATAACTCCACAAGATAGGAAACTCTTTCACAAGAAAAAGGGAAGGATTCTCACTTACCTTTTTTCTTCGGTTTCCCACAGACGGCGCCAATTTGTAAAGGAGTGATTATCTTTTTTTCTCCTGTAATTAGTAAAAATCTGATCCTGTAACTTTCCTTTATGTTGTATATATTTTTTTCTATATCTCAATTTTCAGTTTTAATGGGCCCAATAAATATATGTATATGTATTAGGTTGTATTGGGCCTTTTAGCGAAAATTCCATTCACTTGGGCCTTATAAATGGGCCGGTAATTTTTAAATTGGATCGGGCCCAATCTCTAACCCATATCAAAACTCATAAACAATACAATCCATATGATCCATGAAATCAGTCGAAAAATGCAATCCACCCTATTAAACTTATAAACAATACGATCCTTATGGTTTATGGGTTAAGCAAACGTTTAGAATCTGAACAGTATCCTCTGATACACAACCAGACTCTCGCAACACCCTCTCACAGTCGACAACTATTTCATTCCACAATTTAAGCGCACTAACCTTACATTCCATGTTAAAGCCCTCCGAATTACGAAATGTTTCAACTGCAGACATTCTCCTTGTTTCCAATAATTGACGCCCATTTTCACTCTGTAGAAAAGACTCTCCAGTCGAGCACTCCGCTGCATACTTCACTGAGAGATCATGCACCTCCATAGATAATTCTTGCTTTGTTCTCTCCAAGTTTTTAATAGTATCATTCATAAGTTGCAGCTGAATATTCTTCTCATGTAGTTCACGTTTACCTTGTTCACCCAAAACTTGATATTGTTGCAGTCTTTCATCCAACACAATATTGTAATGCATCAACTTCAAACAACAGCATCATTACTTTTTCAAGTAGTTCAAAACATTAGTGAAAAACTTTATTAAAATGTCATCTATATATGTGATGATATGAATACATGCAATTATTTGCAGTCTTTCGAACTATGTCTTTGTTAGAGAAGGACCTGATAGCATTGAGATCATTAGAGTTAGGAATGGGTTGTCTGGTGTTAAACCAACCCAAGCTAGCGTCCTCGTCCAAAAGGGAGAATATGTCGTCATCGTTAAAACTTGATCCAATATCCTGTCGTCACCTTTTCAAAGATGATGTCCCATGACTTCTACACATGTCATCGTCCAATGCATCCATAACATGTACATTCTCGATTGGATTGTTGTTGGATGTGTCGGATGTAATGTTGAATTGTTTTGTTACGGGACCACTATTAAACAAACTTTGAGGACGAAGACTGTCTCGAAAAGCTCGAACAGAATCAAGTGTTAAACCTTCATCTGCAATTAGTAACATAATTTATATTCATATTATTCTTACAAATATAAGACTTATTTAACAGATAATATTAATATTTTGTGACAAACAAATATTAATATTTTGTGACAAACAAATAAATCTTACTGGAAACACTTGGTGGTTTTAATTTAGCTCTATGTCTCGATTGCTGGTTAGTGTGCTGGCTAGTGTGACTTGGTTCATCTGCAATTAGAAACGTAATTTATATATTATTCTTAGCAATTTATATATTATTCTTAGCGGCATAGGACTTATGTGACAAACAAGTCTTACTGGAAACACTTGGTGGTTTTAATTTAACTCTATGTCTCGATTGCTGGTTAGTGTGACTTGGTTCATCTGTAATTTGAAACACAATTTATATTATAATATTATTCTTAGCGGCATAGGACTTATTGTGAATTGTATAATTTCATAAATTGCTTCTAACATCCAAATTATTGTGCATGGTAAAATTGTGAATGGTATAATTTCATAAATTAACTAATGGTTAAATACATGAGAGTAAAAATGGTATGATATATACCATGGTCATCTAATTTCATTAATGTTATAATTACCTTCTAACATCCAAATTATTGTGCATGGTAACATTGTGAAGGGTTAAAATCGTTAGTACATGTTTTAAAATGGTTTATACACTTTTTTTATTTTTGTTACGATTCCATTCAATTATAATGCATCACGCTAGCAGTTCATCAATGGTAAGTCATCCAAAATTATTATTGATCACTTGTCATCCAAAACTATAAGTGTGCAAGTCAAGGGTTAAAATGATTTGTACACATTTTTTATTTTGCTCACATCTCATTCAATTGTAATGTCATCAATATTGTAATGCATCAATCAATGAATTACAAGTTAGAATGGTACGTACACATTTTTTTGTTTTTTATTTTGGTTAGCATTCTATTACATATTTTAAAATGATTTGTACACATTAATTGGACATGGATTAAATATGCAATACATTGTACAAATCTTTTATTTTTTAAAATGATTTGTACACATTAATTGAGCATGAGTTAAATATGCAATACACATTGTACACATCTTTTATTTTGGTTAGCATTCACGTTAGCATTATGTATCAGGTTAATGACATTGTGAACAGTTAAATATGCAATTCATGTCAGTTGCAAACCATCGCAGCATTGCATCTACAAGTCATCCAAAATTGAAGGTAAAATAACCGTCTAAAATTATTGTGTGTCGTACATATTAAATATAAACATGCATTAATATGCAATGCGAGAACGGCTCAATATAATAATATATGAGAGGATATTTCTTCACTAAAATTATTGAGGAGAGAACAGCTCAATATAATACTATATGAAAGGATATTTTCTCAGTAAAATTATTAAGGAGATAGGATATTTCCTCAGTAAAATTATTGAGGATATTCTATAGAAATCTGATATTGCGTATAAAACTGACAGAAGAATTAAGAACTTGTATTTTATTGATATAAAGTCTAATATATATAATACACTTCAAGATCTAAAAAGATATAATGAGATACAAAAAAATCTTAACAACTTTATACATGAGTATGTCTAACTTTATCTCTAAGTGAAATGTAAATTATGTGGGAAAATATTCATTTATAGTGCAAGACATTCCATTCAATTGCAATGCATCAACGCATTGCTGCAAGTCATCCAAAAAATTCTTATGCATAGTTCATTGTGAACGGTTAGAATGGTTTGTATGCATTTTTATTTTTTTGTTACTATGATGCATTGCAATAACATGCATTGCATTATATCAATGCATGATACCATGCAACCGATGTTATGAATTGCATTGCATTGCAAGAACGATGCATTGCATTATATCAATGGCATGATATGAATTGCATTGCATTATATCACTTGGAATATGCATTGCAAATCATTAATTGTTAGTATAATACGTAATATATTCAAACTATAATATGCAAATATATACAACATAGATAACATTGGTGAATTAAAATAAAAATCATAATCCTATGACTCGTTCATATATTACAAGATAAAATAGAATGCGTTAATGACATGTGAGGGTAATATGCAATATATACAAACTAGTTTGTATCTTATCAATGACATCATGCAATGGTTAATGACATTCAATTATCAATGACATCATGCAATGGTTAATGACATTCAAATGTATACATTGATGAATTCAAATAAAAATCGTTGGGCAATAGACAATTCATAACATTGGTTGCATGATATCACACAATGGTTAATGACATCCAAAATTGTGGGGTAATATGTAAATATATAAATTAATATACAATTAAAACATTCGTGAATAAAAATTAAAATTGTGGGGCAATAAACATATTAATATATCTGAAATACATTAAATATTTCAATCTAATGGTTGAAGGAAATAGTTGCAGGGTCAAAATATACAATAGTGTATTGTTGAAATACAATGTTTTGCACATACAATGCTTGCACTGTATAACATGGTTAAAATGGTTGCACTGGTATGAAATTGTTAAAATGGCATGTAACCAATGTTCCTATTTAAAAAAAGCATGCAAGGTTATAATGGTTGCACTTATATCAAATTGTTAAAATTGTTACCATCGTTAAAACAACACGTAATAAAATTAATTTTATTATGAAATTTATTAAAACTCCATGATCAAAACATATTAGTATATCTCAAATATATTAAATATTTGATTTCAATTTCATCACAATGGTTGTTAATGTTTTATCATTTATTAAATTAGGTATGATTTATGCAAATGAAATAAGTTTGTAACAAAGATTTATATTTTATATAAATCAACATTCTAAAGCGTACAACTCGTATGACCCAAAATTAAATGTAAAACACACAATATATTTCATATCCCAAAATAAACTCTAATTAAATGTAAAGCACACAATGTATTTCATAGCCCATAATACACAAATCAAGACATTGCAGCTCATTGTCCAAAGGTTACACAGCCCATACATATTACAAAGCCCACAACTCCTATAGTCCAAAATTCAAAAAGTTACCTTAAAAAAAGTTATTGCAGTAAAAAAACTCTGGTGTATTAATACATCAGGTGTACTACAGAATTACCCTTATATATATATGATGATTGTTTGGTTTATATTCACTTCTGCACGGCACACAAACTGTATAAACTAAATATATTCACCTCTTGGATGTTTTTTGGGTGTATTTTCAACTATCCTTCATTTTATTTTAGGATTTTAGATTATTCAGATTCTGCAATATTTTGGAACAGTTGAAATAAACTTAACCACCATTTCTTACGTTCGCACCTTATCACTCTTCCACGAGTATTTTTCCTGTGAATCAGTTGCACATGTAGCTGGATGCATGCAGGTCGGGCTGGGTTGGGTCCTGCCCGAATCCGTGCATAAATTTTGTTTTTTTAATTTATGCAATAACATATACTACCTCCGTCCCAGTCCAACTTGTCATTTTCGTCTGTCCCAGTCGAACTTGCCAGCCCCAAAATGACAAAGAAATAACATTTTTTTAATTAAAAATAACCAAAAAGTCAAAAAATGTGGGCAAAAAGTATAAAAACACTTTTTTAATCAAAAAGTAACCTAAATCAACAAGTCAACTGCATTTTCTTAGGTTCCGTGCCCGGTCCAAGTAGGTAACTTGGACCGGGACGGAGGTAGTATATTATATGAGTATAACCTTCATACTATATTAGTATAACTTTTCTATACAAATATTATAACCTTTAATTTACAGACTTGGACTTTTTTCATTATAAAACTTAGTGTAATATAGTTGAAAACGTTTATGTTATAATAATGTAACATTTATGTTATATTGATATAACATTTATATACAAACATCATTACATGTATGTACTTAAAGAATAACATAAGAATTATGTTAGTATAACATAAAAGTTAAGTTTTCACAACATAAAAGTTATATTATTACAATATAAAAGTTTAAAAGGTAATATAACATTTAAATTATATACTTATATTTTTTCATTCATGTAATATATATAGCTGAAATTTTTTATGTAATAATAATTTAACTTTTATGTTATATTGATATAACATTTATGTACAACTATCGAGAAAATTTCAATTTTGGTCCTGCCCCAGAGGTGTCGTACAATTTTAATCCTATTAAAATCTGAATTTCTCTTTCGTCCTGCTATTGAAAAAATTGTCCAATTTTAGTCCATTTTCGTCGGAATCTCAACTTTTTTGATCAACTCCCGACGAGTGTGGCACACTCGCCCCCTATTTTAATAATTCAGTATATTCTCATTGATTTGGAAAAATTTATCTACTGTGGAATTTAATTATGAATTTATTTATCCACTATTTTAATGGGAAAAACTATTTTTTGGTCCCGTTGAAAGGCCACTGTCGGATTTTGGTCCCTTTAAAATCTAAAAATCAAATTTAGTCAAGTTAAGTCCAATTCTGTCCAATTTCAGTCCTTTCACCACCGGAAAAACAATTTTCAAAAAACTTTCTGGCAAGTGCGATGCACTCGTCCCCAATCCGAAATTTCCGATGACCTCGTGCTGATGTGGAATTATGGAGCCCATGTGACATTTCTTTTACATTAAAATATAACACAACTAAAGCCACATCATTATTGATACAAATAAAATAAATTCAAAATAAGAAGTGAACAAATTAAAATAACAAATCCCCAAATCACCCAAAAAAATCCCCAAATCACCAAATCAACAGCAAATCGAGGGAAGAAGAAAATTCCAATAGTCTCCCGCTGCAAATAACCTCCACCAAAGCTTCTTCAATGATTTTCTCTCTTCATTTTTCTCCTTGTTGTTTTCCCTACATTGCATGTTAACCACGTGTACCATCTCTTCTCTCTTTATTTGAATTATTTATGCATAAATTATATATATCAATTCTCTCTCTCTCTCTGCCTCTCCTTTCTGTCTGTGTCAAAAGAAATCAACGTTCTTCTGCTTGCTTTGTCTCTCAATTGCCTCGCTTCCAACCAGAGATGACGTCATGTTCCGGCCAAGCACGGCGGAGATCCTGATCTCCACCGCCTGGCTCTGGAGCGCATGAATTATTGTGGTAAAAAAAAGAAGAAGAAAATTCTCGATTTGCTGTTGATTTGGTGATTTAGGGATTTCTTGGGTGATATGGGGATTTGTTGTTTTAATTTGTTCATTTCTAGTTTTGAATTAATTTTATTTGTATCAATAATGATGTGGCATTAGTTGTGTTATATTTTAATGTAAAAGAAATGTCAAACGTGCTCCATAATTCCACATCAGCACGAGATTGTCGGAAATTTCGAATTGGGGGCGAGTGCGATAGTTGCCGGAAAGTCGCTTTTCCGATGGTGCAAGTACTGAAATTGGACAGAATTTAACTTAACTGAACTAAATTTGATTTTTGGATTTTAAAGGGACCAAAATTGGACAATGACCTTTCAACGAGACTAAAAAAGAGTTTTCCCCCTATTTTAATGCATTAACTTTTTGCTTCTAGCACTTTTCCCTATTATCTTTTTGAACTGACGATTTTACCTTTTAATTTCTGAAAATTTGGAAATTTACCGTAAATTCAGCCCAAACAACCAAATTGGGCTAAATTCAAACATGCACCCTAGTTTGCAGACTATTTTTGTCCAGTAACTTATCTGTTATGACAATTTTACCCAGTAACTTATATGTTCTAGCAATTTTATCCATTAACTTTTGAGATTTCTGTATAAGGTGTCACGTGTTAATCAATTAAGCTCAATTTGGTTGTTCGGACTAAATTTGGGTCAGATTTTTGATTTTTCAAAAGATAAAAACACTACAAGAAAATCGCTGATAGACAACGGTTAAAAACCGTTGTCGTAGGCCAGAAAGCAGCGTTGTCGTAGCCAGGGTTGTCGTAGGGGTCAGCAAATTTTCGCTCATAGACAACGATTTTTAACCGTTGTCTTAGACCCCTACGACAACGGTCGTTACGCACATTGACAACGATTTTTAACCGTTGTCGTAGGGTTGTGGTTCCAAATAATCGTTGTCTTATCTATCTACGACAACGCTTTGACAATGGTTTTGTGTCGTTGTCGTAGAGCCTACGACAACGATTATTAATTGTTGTCCCGCCGTTGTCGTAGATAACATTGACAACGCTTTGACAACGGTTTTCAACTGTTGTTATAGAGGCTTCAGACAACGGTTTTTAACCATTGTCCTGCCATTGTTGTAGCTGTCTAAGACAACGGTTTTTAATCTTTGTCGTTGTCGTAGACCCTTATTACAACATTTTTGAAACTATTGTCGTAGTCTATTTTCAGCGTTGTCTTTTACAAGTTCTAGCAGCATTTAATAATTATTATATATTAATTGAAATTCAAATATACAAAAATAAACATTCAACTCAAAATAGTCATATCAAATTGAAATATTCATTTAACAGTTCATACAACAACTATTACTCTAAACGTTCATATGATCTAAGAGTTGGTACAAGATATGGAAGCTACAAGCTCTACTGATACATAGCCTCCCATCAATGAGATATGAATGGCTAGACCTCCAACACAATGTGCAACTATGTGTAGTTTTATGGATTCTTCATGTATGCAACTCCACGATTTTATTCATTGCTGCAGAGAAACACAGAGAGTATTACATCATCATTTTAGTACCAGTTGTATATAAAAAAGCGTCAAGTAATTCTAAACATTTGTCATAATGTCAAACAATATTTACCTAAATATTCAACAGTTTATTATAATGATTCCCAAAATCTCATGTTTAATTTCCAACCTTCTGATACAATTTTCGCCATAACTTTTTACCAATATCCAAATATATATCGATGTTTCCATAAGATTAAGTGATTTTCTCATAGATATCCATATACTAAACAATGACTAACCACAACTGAGAGGGAAACTAACCTTCCATCACCTAGCACAAGACATCTTTTAATCAACTCAAACATGACATTATTTGCTGCTTCTCATGTTTTGAAAATTACAAGTGCTTCTCCTATCAAAACGTTATTTGCACCAGAAAGATGTAATCAACAGAGAGTGTACGTAAATTGCAGAAAACATAGGGCTACTATTACTGCTATATACCAGGGCATGGACTAGACATTGCAGTATGTTGCACCATCTTTGCCTTACCCTTTTGTTCAAATACACTCCAAATGATATCCTGATAGAGAAACAAAAATCCATTAAATGCACACTGAGCTAGATTCTACTGATGCTGCATATGAAAAGCTACTCAATCAACTGCAACTAAATCATCAGCAGCTTGAGATGTTACATGTCTGCGTAAACATTATACACTGAAATCATAAGCAACAAATTCATCTAACTAATACAATGTCACAAATAGAGGCAACACTTAAAAGTGACATGAATAAAATCCAATCCTTTTACTTCTATTTGTGGTTTGTTTTATGCATAGAAATCTCGTCGAAAGAATCGCTAGTAAATTATTTTACAATTTGAATACTAGAGCTGATAAAGTGAGACAGACGATACAATCTATCACCATCTGTTGGACATCTTTGGTAAAAAGAAAACTCATATTTCTTAATCAAAATATAGAGACTTTCAGCATCAGTTCACAAGGCAAACTCAAAAGGATACAAAATTCCACTTAACTGAAGTTAGTTACACAAGGCAAAGCACTCACCTCTAGCTTCAACCATTTGCTTGAATCCTGCAAGTACTTTATACAAATAAGTAAAGCAAAAATCAAGTCGAATGTGCAAGTATTGCAATTGACCATTAAATGCTCATGGAAATAGGTACCAAAATTTTAAGCCATTGATAACTAGGTAGCTATATCAAGGCATCATCGCTGATGCAAACTAATAATGATATGACTGAAAAATATTTCCCAAATTCATAATTAAACCATGAGATGTACAAAAGACTCCAAGGAATAACTCATGATTAATTTCATTTGGAAATAACATGTATAAGGAAAATGGGACACTTTATATGTATGAATTTAGTGCTCAAATAACAATGAGATGGCATAAAGCTGAACTCTAGCACGGCTACATCTCTAAACCAGGGAAATAAAGTTTCCAAGAAAAATCAAAGGTGGTCTGCATACAACTGAACATATTATAACTTACCATGAATGGCCTTCTCATGACTTCGTTGTACTTGTAACTTATACCTCGGCTTAAGTGCTGTTTGTAAGGTCCTTTCTCAGTAAACATGCTCATTTTTTCATCCAATCTCTCTCTGGTAGACTGATCTTTGTTCTCCCTGCAAGAATCCTTGGTAGCACTATGTTTCTCTTGTCCAGAAACTCTAGGTGAAGCAAAACGCAATGCATCATCTCTTGGACCAACAGCTAGACCGAACAAATATTAGGTACCAAATACTCCACAACTACTTAGTTTTGAAAGGACAAATTAAATAAAACCTGGAGAGATTAGAAGCTTTCTTTTCTTCAGTACATTAGATGAAGTTGAAAGAAAATGTTCAGATCTCTTCAGTTTAGATCCAGAACAGAGCACATTTTTCACAGGACTGTTTATTGATCCACCAGCGGAAGTACCTAATGCATTGGATCCTGCATGTTAAAAAATTGATTTGAAATATAAATCAGTAGTCAAATATTATGGTTAAATATGAGCAGACAATCAGTATGCACAATGTAGATAAATGTCAGTTCAATATCAGAACTGGAAGTGGCTAGATGAGAAGTAAATCAGGCAAGTGCAAGTGAACAAACAACCTTGTAATAATTAAAAGGTAATATGCACCTCTCTCCCAATGCAGATTAGAAAACAAATAAAATTATTTTCTACCTCTGATACAAGAATAGAATGAATGTCTAGCTCTTGTGTTGCTTTATTTCTATACTGAAAAGTTCATTATTTGATAGACATTACATTCCATAGTTCTTTCATGAAGCAATCCATCCTTGATAAATCAGTGCAACTGTCTTTCTTATCCTTTTACACAAGTAAAACTATGCCATCAGTTATACCTTCCAATTTCAACCACAAAAATGCATTATACATCGTGAATTGAAGTATAAAACAATAACTTTAACAAGTATCAACTGAGTCCTACAACATGTGGATTATAGGTTGCAAGAAGAGAAAAACGCAATAATACAGATTGCAAACTGAAGTTTAACTCTAAAGTCTGAAACTATGTTTAGATATCGACATGTTTACTAAAACCACGATAGTTATTATACTTTTTTTAATCACTGATGCAATATTAATACAAGTATAGATGTCAGCCCCACCATTCGTAAGGTCATGTGTTTATGTTAGATATATCTTTTTTTTTTCATCTGGACAAAACGCAAACTGAATTTTAAATCAGTGCAATTTATCACCTTAATAAACAAGGAAGAACTGCTTACTGTAGTTACCTTTTTCTACTCTAGCACACTGATTAACTCTGGTTGCTTGAATAGGTATTTCTTTAATTCTGGGTTTTGAATGTGCTTTAGGTTCAGAAAAAGCACTACGATTTGCACTATTCCTCCTGTTAAACAAATGATCCACTGCATAGTATTAAGTATTAGCATATTCAGACCATATGAATAAAAATATTTACTGGAATTTGTAAGCATTAGCTATTTTCAGAATTTGGTTTGAAACCACTCCAGAACTCCAGTCAATCCCCCAAAATGAAAAATTAGAGATGAAGCTTAAAGTAGAAAAGTAAATTGCTATACCTTCAATTCCACCAATTGAACTAGGAAATTTATCTGATATTACACACTTTTCAACATCAAAAGTGTGAGAAAATATATAATCAGCCCTTCTTAATTCTTCTTCAGTTGGTTGAGGATTTCTTTTGTCCTTCGATGAGCAAACTACATTGCACTTTCCAGATATTGCTTCCTAGATGACCATTGGGAAAACAAAGTGTGATGTAAGGAATGACTCAGCACCATAATTGTTTGCTCAGTCTCAACCAACAATTATTGCACTACAAAAAATTGGTGCTTGCAGATGAATGGAAAGATAATGCCATTTTGACATCAAAGAGAAATAAGAATGTTATGTAGGTTCTATTGAAAAGCAAAAATTGTAGAAACATCTATTAAGATTGGGCTATTACTTAGACCATCCAAACCAATTCTATTACTTAGACACCAAGTGACATCAGTTCACCCAAAGACACCAAGTGACCAATATTAGATTACTGCAAAGAAAACACTATTTTAGACCAGCCTTAATCCTTATCCAACTAATTATAGGGGAACTCACTAAATGAATGATATAACACTATGCTAAGAAAACTTACAAACATTCCCGAAAAATAAGACAACAAATCAAGCATTATTCCCAACAATTATTGGCAAACCAATTCTTAATAGTTCTGGGTTCACAGTGCAAGAATTGGAAATCTAGAAACTTCCACCCATTAGTATCTCTTTCCAGAGAGAGAGAGAGAGAGAGACCTCTCATTAATCTTGCTCCTCCGGCGCTGCTCCGTCACTGAATGTTTCGACCTTATAGCATTAGCTTTGACACTGCTCTTCCCATCTGCTCCAAAAGAGAAAAAAAAAAAACCAAAAATCAAATACGAAAAAGGGTAATCGAAATTGATAAACACACACAAATACAGAAAAATCAAACAGTAAGAATACATTTGGAGTAATTAACGGATGATGAGGCAGCGGCTGGAGGGGATGGGTGGGCGCGGAGAGGCGGCGGCCGCGACGTGGGTGCGCTCGGTGAGGCAGCGCTGGCGGGGATGGGTGCGCTCGCAAGAGCTGGCGAGGATGGTTGCGAGCTGCGAGGCAGCAGCTGGCGGCGTGGGAGAGCGGCGGCGACCTCACCGGCTGCGGCGACAGTGGCGGCGACAGATAGGGTTCCAATTGATTGTGAAGGGCTAGAGTAAATTTGGGGATTTTTTATTTTGGGGTAATTTGTCTAGGTAAATTTTACATGTATTACATATAGTAATAATAAATAAAAAATCAAGTTAATTTAGACTACAACAACACTACCAGAAGGTTATGACAACGCTATAAAGTTACAGTTGTCTTAGATATATATGAATACGCCTCAACGACAACCTCATATCATAAGCATTGTCTTAGGGTTCATTTTTTACCTAAAACTACACCTCTACGACAACCTCAGGTCACCACCATTGTCTTAGGACTGAATTTTATCCTACGACTACGCCTCTACGACAACGCCAATAAAAAACCATTGTCTATGAGCGCATTTTTGCCCCTACGACAACGGTTTTGTCTACGACAACGCCAATTTTGGCTACGATAACGGTTTTTTAAAAACACCGTTGTCTTAGGGGTGTAGTCTATGTGCATTTTTCTTGTAGTGAAAGAGAAATCGTCAGCCCAAAAAAAATGGGTAAAATTACAAAAATCAAAAAGTTAATGGGTAAAAAACAAACTAATCTATATCTATATATATATAAAAGCAGAATATCCTGCCAAAAATAACTGCAATAAATTATCTACCTATTAAATAATTACTATTTTAAGAAACCTATTAATTGCTTTCATATTGTATTTATTGTAAGAAACTCAATACAAATAAACCTATTTATTGTATTTTAAGAAACTCTATACAAATAAAAATAAATAAATCTATTTATTGTATTTTAAGAAATTTAATACAAATAAATAAATATTTAATTTAAGAAATCAATTATGATACTCAATTTAGTATTTATTGTATAGAAATTTCAAATAAAAAAATAAATTGATAAATAAGATGAAATAAGGGATTATATATTTATTATCTCTCATCTTATTTTTAAGTACTTATTTTAAAGGGTAAATTACAAAAAAACAACTCCACCTATCGACTTTTTTCAAATTGCAACCTAATCTTTTTTTTTTTTTTCCAAATTGCCACCCAGCCTTTCTATGGTTTTGTCGATTGCAAATTTTCCGGCGAAATGGAGATTAATTTGTTCACTTGCAACCTAAACATTGTTTTTTTTTTTTTATCTAATTGCAACCTGAACTTTGTGTTTTTATCAGATTGCAACCAAGAATGAAAATTTCGATTCCGGTGAAAATATAGGTAACTTAAATTCACAGAAATATCGTGAAAATATTGATATCGATGGAAATATGGGTACATATATTTATTGTTATTTTTCCTATATTTACCAATATATTCCGATATTTTCTCGATATTTATTGATATTCCATCTATTTTTTATCGATATTACATATATTTTACCAATTTTAACCAATATTTCCTTGATATTTATATTATGAATATCGATCACACTTATATAACATAAATGTCACACTCATATATATAACATAAAGGTATCAATGTGAAGCGAAAAAAAAAATCATGATTTGCTATTGGACAAACAAATTAAAGTTTGGGTTGCAATTGGATTAAGAGAAAAAGTTTAGGTTGCAAAGTGAAAAAAATTAATTCATTTGCCGGAAAAATGACCGGAAATTTTGCAATCGGCAAAACCACAGAAAGATTGGGCGGCAATCTTAAAAAAAAAAAAACAGATTAGGTTGCAATTTTTAAAAAGTCGATAGCTGGGGTTGTTTTTTGTAATTTACTCTATTTTAAATCAATTTTAAATATATAATATATAAAATCAATTATTATTTAATAATCTTGAATTTAATATTCATATAAAATTTATCAAACTGAAATATGGAAATGTATGTGTGTGGGCTTCAATGATTTTTCATTTTTAAACGTTTTTATGATATATAGTATTAATTTATTGTAAATTGATATTAAAATGTAGAAATAAAAAAAATATTATAGGTGTACCTAATAGATTACACATATAAAATATATCAAATAGAAAAAATTAGATTAAAATTATTATTGCAAGTTAACCAACTTATTCATTTGAAATATACAAATATTTTATTTTATCTTTCTTATTTTATATGTATTTTTTGTCAAATTTTATTTATATTTATATTCTGATTAATTGAGGTGGCATAAGGGATTGGACAAAGGTAATTTTTCTGGTTTTTCACAAATTAAAACTTCATCATTCTTAGTTCTTGATATATTGACTTATCAATCTTATAATTATTATTCATAATGTTTTTATTCAAAATGTGTAGATTAAGTCCAATTTTGAATTGTTTCATTTAAATAGATAGCAAGAAAGATTTTCATGTATTTGATAAGCTCATATAATTTTTTATTTGATTCAGAATAAATGAGTTATATGTGTCGTTGAACCAAATTTTTTTATTAAAATACGTGTGTATTTATAGTTATAAATGCCAATAAAATATAAATTTATTTATCTCAATACTTAAATCATACCGTTTCTAATACATATAACTTATTTTTAGATATTAAATTTATTTTTTAAAATTTCACTACCCATGTAATATTCTGACACAATTGTTTTTATTTGTTTGTTTAATCCATAGATTAATATATTACTTTATATATTTCAAATTTCTAATATTTTCGGATATAATTATTTATAATGACATAAATTTAAAGTTAAAATACCTAGCTTTATACTAATACAAATTAAAAAAGTATCAATATATTTTTGTTAAAATAATAATCATTATATTTATATGTTATTATATTTTTTTAATAATTATATATATAACTTACCGTACAACGCACGGGTATACTACTAGTTAATTCTTACTCGACAAAATGGTAGTTATTTATAAGACCACCCATCCAGGCTAACATTAGTGTTCAAGAAAACTAAAGATAAAAACACAAATTTGCACAATAATCCGCTGTGGATAGTTATACTTATTATATATAAATTTTGTTTTTTTAATTTATGCAATAACGTACATATTATATGAGTATAACAATTATCCTTCATACTATATTAGTATAACTTTTCTATACAAATATTATAAAATTTAATTTACAGACTTGGACTTTTTTCAGTATAAAACTTAGTGTAATATAGTTGAAAACTTTTATGTTATAATAATGTAACATTTATGTTATATTGATATAACATTTATATACAAATATCATTACCTGTATGTACTTAAAGAATAACATAAGAATTATGTTAGTATAACATAAAGTTAAATTTTTACAACATAAACGTTATATTATTACAATATAAAAGTTTAAAAGGTAATATAACATTTAAATTATGTATAACTTATATTTTTTCATTCATGTAATATATATAGCTGAAATTTTTATGTAATAATAATTTAATCTTTATGTTATATTGATATAACATTTATGTACAACTATCGAGAAAATTTCAATTTTGGTCCTGCCCCAGAGGTGTCGTATGATTTTAGCCCTATTAAAATCTGAATTTCTCTTTCGTCCTGCTATCGAAAAAATTGTCCAATTTTAATCCATTTTTGCCGGAATCTCAACTTTTCTGATCAACTTCAGACTGTGGCACACTCGCCCCCAATTTTAACAATTCAGTATATTCTCATTGATTTGGCAAAATTTATCTAGTGTGGAATTTAATTATGAATTTATTTATCCACAATTTAACTTTTTTCTTCTAGCATGTTTCCCTATTATCTTTTCGAACTGGCGATTTTACCTTTTAATTTCTGAAAATTTACCGTAAATTCAGCCCAAACAGCCAAATCGGGCTAAATTCACACGTGCACCCTAGTTTTCAGACTATTTTTGCCCAGTAACTTATATTTTCTAGCAATTTTATCTATTAACTTTTTGAGATTTCTGTATAAGGTGTCACGTGCTAATCAATTAAGCTCAATTTGGTTGTTCGGACTAAATTTGGGTCAGATTTTTGATTTTTCAAAAGATAAAGAGAGAAATCGTGAGCCCAAAAAAAAGGGTAAAATTACAAAAATAAAAAAATTAATGGGTAAAAAAAAAACTAATTAATTCTTACTCGACAAAATGGTAGTTATTTATAAGACCACCCATCCAGGCTAACATTAGTGTTCAAGAAAACTAGAGATAAAAACACAAATTTGCACAATAATCAACTGTACGTGGATAGTTAATATAAAGTTTCAGTTCAAACATAGAAAATATAGATTAAACAAGTATGCATTCGTACAACATCTTCTTTTACACAGTCTCACATTATTTCAAAGAAAGAAAGAAAGAAGAATAGGAGGGAAAGAAAACCACAACAATTATATAATAATAATGGCTCTTCATCTTGGAGGATTAATTTCTTAGAGCACTAATCCGGATCCATATAACTTGTCCTTCATAATTTGATCAAATTTGTGAGCCATCTCAGCAGATAAATAATTCTTCCAATCTCCGACTTGGCCCTTGCGAAAGAAGTATTTGTGTTCTTCACCAAAATCAAGTTTCCCACTCTTGTTGACATCCAATGCACTGAGACTATCAAAGCTACACAATTTCACGATTTCATCCACCAAGCCTTCCTCTTCTTCATCTGCCGAAAAAGGGCATTCGAGGAACTGCGAAAGGCGTCGTAAATGAAGCCCAGGTTCCTCTTTGAAATCCTCATATTTCAAGAAAAAGACCTTACTAGGGTTTTCCTGGCTTTGCTTCCAGTATTGGAGGACATGATCCCAATACGGCCCAAAAGAACTCAATCCATTACAAAAATTATGAGAAGCGTCTTCCATATCTTTCCCGGGTTCATTAATCCCTAGCCTGACACTGAAGTGCCAAAAGGATACGAAAGCGTCCTTAGGGTTCCTGCATATGTACACAAGCTTGCACGTAGAGTTATTTTTCACGGATTCTGGCAAAGATATATAAGGAATGTGTGTGGCAAAGAGCCTCGGAGAAGGAAACAAGCTGATATCCAGCTTATCCTTGCCATGATAGAGGTGTTCTAGATTGCGAACAAGATCATGAGGATTATGGGTTTGAAGAGGGTGGTTTTCCCCAACAGGGTTCGTTTTTCTGTTCAATAAGGTAAAGAGGATAGCTTTGAACCAAGTGGTACCTGATTTGGCATAAGTAGCAAGAATAGTATCAAAGTCCTTAGCCTGAAAGTGTTTTTGGGTTGAAATTACACCTGGAATGAACACAACAGGATACCAAAATCCTTCATACTCATACATATTGCTTGCTAGCACTCCTTTCATTCTGGGGAGGGTAGTGATCAACTCCTTGTATTCTTGGGATAATTTCTCTTCTTGCTCTAAGTACTTTGGAGTGTTTTGATCAGATGACATTTCTAATTTTCTCAACTATTTGCTTTGTTGTGTCTGTTTGTATACTAATGCTCACTATTTATAGAGTGAAAAGGATGAGTAGTGAGCCCACTAAGTTACAATCAATATAAATATAGCGTGTACAATAACAAAGCTTATCTCAAAAAGCAAATAAAAACTTAGTAACTTTTCTCGATATTTTTATTTAACCGTAAAAAATCTCATCACAAATAATTATTTCTATTGTTTTGCAATGTACACGCCCTGTAGGGGAGTTTACAAGACTGACTCGGTTCAACTCTCTAATGGTCCATAATATTGCCAAATTTAATAAAGCAGGAACCCTTATTCTTAACCATCTTTACATAATAAAAAAATAAAAAAATTCTCAAGTTATTAAATTTTATTTTTATTAGCCAAAAAAATGATTGTTGTCCATTTATACTCATCTAACATTTTCAGGTGTAATAGAATTGTACGGGCTACATTAATCCTGATATTGGAGATGTAATATATAGTGGTACAAGCTACACTGATAATAACATAATTGTGTAATATGGTGCTACATATCATATTCTTTATTGTACGAGGGTGTATTATGGTGGTATGGACTAATATTGGGTGAAATAAGTTGGTATATGGTGAAGTATGATGGTACAAGTTGGTACGATGTTGATTTCATTAAGGATCGAATGGTCCAAAATAATATTTTCTTGATAAAATTAAAAAAAGTTTCAAACTCATAGTATATAAAATGTTTCTTTTAGGGTTAATTTCAATTTTGGTCTCGTATATAAGACTCTTTCTTTTTGGGACAATCAAGTATATGTTTCCCAATTTCGATCATCTATATATATTCAATTTTGATCTTATTATTTCAAAAAAAAAAATCACAATTTTGAAACAGGACCAAAATTTTTAGAGTAGGACTAAAAGCACCACATTGTTTTCTAAGGGCACCACATTCCATGTGTATTATTTGGGGAAATAATACACATGGAGTGCGGTGCCCTTAGAAAAATATGTGGTGACTTTAGTTTTGCCCAAAATTTTATTTATAACTCATGATTATATTAATGCATACATATAAAAAAAAACCTTGTAGGAAAGCAACTTTATATTATTGAATGCTTACACTGTAGAATTGAAAAGTAAAGTTGGTGATTGAAAGAAGAAAACATTTAGACAAGTAATCTTTCAATTAAGGTTGTTGTGTTGTCCACTTATACGATAAATGATTAATTGTTATTAATGCCTACTCATGAATCTCATCATTACGTCCTCTCTGGGTGTTTCTCTATTTTCACTCTATTATTAAACAATGTTTTGAATCAATTGATCAATGTTTTAAAAGGAAGTTTGACCAAATCTCAAGTTACATAACATTTAATACACGTTTGTATTAATTAGTTACATAACTGAATTTGAGTTACAATCTCTTTGATCCCTTGATTCTTCTCTTAAATACTTGGAGTTGACGAGTAAAGTTGACTTGGTCAAAATTGAAATCCTCGAACAAACAACTCGATCCGCGGGTTTAGCACCTTATTTTGGATCAAGTAGCAGCTTTCGGAATTCCGTGAAGAACGTCCTTGGATTTGTTGAAGAACGTCTTGAAGATTCGAAGATCACCGAAGAACTTGATAAAGAACGTCTTGAAGATTTGAAGATCACCGAAGAACACCTTGAAGATTTTAAGATTGCCGAAGAAAGCAGGAGAGAATTTTTAACTCTTGAATTCTTCAATTTGCTGTTTATGATAAATGATGAATTTGAGACTCATATTTATAGGAATGGAGATTTCAATAAATATTATATCTGAAGTGGAGCAATTTGATTGGTTCAACATAATTTGATCATACTTAATTTCTGATTTGATCATACCTGATATGCTTACCGATAATTATCAAATTTTATTTTATTTAATTTGATAATATTTGCAACACTTTGACACGTGGCAATCTTTGATTGGTCAACAAAATATTCATGAAATATTAATTTGTTTGATTATTTAATTTAGGAATTGTATTTAATTAATCCCTAAAATAAATATAAATTAATATTCTACACTTTATTTTACGTGTGGCACAATATAATTGGACATCAAATTTATGTATCTACAAATTGCCCCCTTGAGACTTGTTCATGATGGATGATAATTTTGGAGTGAATAAGTCTAAAAGAAAAATATTTAACTCATTATTTACATAATTTTTTCTTGGCCCATAATTCCAATTCTAGCACACTTTGGGCTCAAGTCCAATTAAGTAAATGTATTTTTCCAATTCAACCTATTACCATTTGGGCATGATTTTAAAAGCCCAACCCATATTTAAGAAGGATAGTACACCTTCTTCTTCAGCACACCATCGCAATACAGCATTCTAACTTCTTTCTTAATCTTTTTTTTTTTTTCAGCAAATCAATTTGTACTATTTTTCCTCAAAATCTTCTTGTTAACTTATCCATTTAGGCCCTGTTTACTTTGAGGGTTTAGGGTGGTTAGGGTTTAGAATCCAACCTAAACCCATGTTTACTTTGAGAGATAATCGGCCGGGATTATAAGTTATCCATGGGTTTGGGCCGGATAATAAGGCGGATTAGGCTGTGCTATTGGGCTGTTTTTAAACCCACCAAACTTAGTGGGTTTATTTGAGACCCAACACTGTTTAGTGTAAAATTACCAAATTGCCATTACTATTCAATTTGAAAATACGTTTTAGCCCTTTGAAGTTGAATGATTTACATGAGTGCCATTACATATATACCCAAGAGCACCGACAAACCCTAAAATTCGGCCCCTCTCTCGCTGGAGATCGTCGCTGCTGTCGACGATAACGAAGCTGCAGCGCCGCGCCCAAAACCGCCGAGGAAGATCGTCGGACGGCGGCTCTTGTTCCCTATCTGCCTCCATCTGTTGCAGGTAAGAGTCACACCCTGTTCCCCTTTAATTTTTTTCGAAAATTGTTTCCCAAAGTCAGTTTATTTTGGGGAAACTTGGAGACGATTACGAGGGTTGGTTATGCACAATAGGATTTTGTTTGCACTATATGTAATTTCAATGAATGTGTTCGAATCTGTGAATATCGTTGTTTTCTTTCCTAGAATTAGTTCGAATCTGTGATGTGTCCAGTTTTCTTTCTTTAAACATGTGAATGATTCTATGAATACATCTGTTTTTAGGATTGAAGAATGGATTTCTGTTCTTGCTTCAAAACTTGGAACGTTTTTTTCGAATCTGTAGCTTCGATTTCCAAATGCTACTTGTTTTCTTGCTTCAAATGTTTTTTATTTTTTTGCCATGGTGTGACTTCAAATGTTTCGAATCTGTAACTTTGCAAATGTTTTCTTGTATTTCAAATGCTTCAAATACTGTTTTCAATATGTTTTGTTAGTCTATATATACATATATATATATATATATATATACACACCAAATATGGTTTATAAGAACATTATGTGTCCATTTCAGTGAGCATATATATGGTATATATGATTACTAGTCTTAATAATTCTTGGAATATACCATATATATATTACTTCATGGTTACCATATATATTTATATATGTATATATATATATAATAAAGCTGGGGCAGATTCATGGTTACCATATGTATTGGGGGATGTATATATAAATATAAAATAAAGCTGGGCCAGATTGGGGCTCCTCAGCCTTAATAACCAATTCCCCATTTTTGATTACACATATAGTTGGGTTAAGTAATGCACAATGATTTCATCATGTGACACAGTAAACCAGTTTGTGTTTAATTCTGTATCTTGAACCACTTGCATGTCTCCAATCTATTCATCGTTGCAGTTTGAAACTTGCATGACCTTATTATTTATTTGAACATGTGTAACGCCTTACTTCCGAATATCACTAAAACAAAAAGTGGTGCAGATATACATGCATACTGTTCCACCATTTATTCCAAGGTTAAAGTGACAACTACGTACGTATTCTACCATAAATGCTTGGTTATTTGATATATGTTTTGATATACAGTTACAACTCCACCGTGGGAGCTGACTTGGTAGTAACATACTTGACTTTTTGCATTTCGAACCAGGTGACTTGCTAGATCCAGCCTCGTACTTTATTTTTTATCTCGAGCACAAGTAATGAAATTCCGGATGATTCTTTCCTGTTTAGTCGATTAGGGTTGGGATTGCGTGCTGTAGTTTTAGGAATTAATGTGCTATATGTGAATGCTGTTAATAATTGATAATCAATACGTATGTAAGACTATGCTAGCAATTAGGAGATCCTCACTGGATGGCGACTAAATGACAAACATTTACGACATGCATTAGTACATTATCACTTGCCTTTTTGTTTTATATTTATCCATGTCTAAATTGAACTTGCTGCGACTGTTGCCGAAATTTTAAAATTACATTTGTGTCATGCTAGCTGGTTGTTCAAATGAGACCTCGCTGCCTCATATGTTAGAAGAATAAGTTCATATGGCCAGAAGTTAGATTAAACTTTTTGGCCTTCTTGGTATGTGTATATGTGTCTTCATACTAAGCTTCGTACACATTTCTTAGTAAATGTACTCAGGGGGAATGTCTAGCACATCATTTGTGTTAGGAAATCTATGAATAGAAATATGAATATATGTGAATATGGCTTAGGCTGATTTTAAATAACGAAAAAAAAATTGATGGCATAGTACACAAAGTCCATGGCTGAATTTCAATGGCAAAATTTGTCAAAAGACTACAATGATAAAAGCATGCTCATTATATTTTTATTTTTTAGATATCACAAATGGATGAAATCTCTGACCTCGAGCTCATGTGTCGTGCTGTTGAGGCAATGAATGCTTCATTCAAGTTTCTGTGTACCCTCATCACATTTGCATATATCCATTGACGCAGCCAAAATGCACACACGCAACTTCCTTCCCGAATTCCCAAAAAATACAATGTTAAATTCAAAGTAACTCGACAACTAGATCACATTCGTGACCTTACACTTTTATCTGATGAAACTTGCATTAATCATCTCCGTATGCCTCGTGACACTTTTAGCCACCTTTGTTACTTATTAGAACACCTAGGGGGTCTAGAGTCCACAAAGCATGTCGGGATTACTGAGCAAGTAGCAATTTTCCTCTCAATTCTATCACACCACAAAAAAAATAGAGTTGTGAAGGACGATTTTCTTAGAAGTGGCCACACAATAAGTAAACATTTCAACTCTGTCCTCAAATGTTTGCTTTCACTACACACCATACTACTTGTTCAACCAACACCCATTGGGGATGACGAGCAGACCGACCGTTGGAAGTTTTTTAAGGTACCGCGACAATTCCTTTGCTCGAATCAATTTCCCAATGTGTAGAAAACTAGGCACATCTTTTCCGTCAACTTGACATTGCTTAAGATCTTTACATTTAATTGCACTATGTAGGACTGTCTTGGTGCCCTAGATGGCACTTACATCCCTGTCAAAGTTCCTCTTGGGGAAAAACTAAGATCTAGGAACCGCAAGGGCTTCGTGTCGGTCAATGTCTTAGCTGTATGTGATAGGAACATGAATTTCATCTACGTCCTAACTGGATGGGAGGGGTCAGCGACGGATGGTCGAGTTCTCCGTGATGCCATCACACGTCCCCATGGATTATGTGTCCCCATAGGTAACATTGTACATATCTCGCAGATTGCATTAATAGGTCTTTTAGGCCGATAAAAGTAGCAATAGATGCATGGTTTTAGAAGACTTAATGAAATCATTAACTATGACCAATATGTTGTGACAGGGAACTACTACCTGTGTGATGGAGGGTACACAAATGGGATTGGATTTTTAGCACCTTATCGGGGTGTTAGATATCATCTCCAAGAATGGCATCACGCGGACCGACATCCCGAAACACCTCATGAGTTGTTTAACTGCATGCTAGGGCCCGTAACGTTATCGAACGGTCTTTCGAGATTTTGAAAGCTTGGTGGGGAATTCTTCGAAGCAACTCTTTCTATCCAATCAAAACTCAAAATCACATAATCTTAGCATGTTGTCTTCTTCACAACTTCATTCGTACTCATGCAAACTCATAGTATATAAAATGTTTCTTTTAGGGTTAATTTCAATTTTGGTCTCGTATATAAGACTCTTTCTTTTTGGGATAATCAAGTATATGTTTCCCAATTTCGATCATATATATATATATATATATATTCAATTTTGATCTTATTATTTCAAAAAAAAAATCACAAATTTGAAACAGGACCAAAAATTTTATTTATAACTCATGATTATATTAATGCATACATATAAAAAAACCATATAGGAAAGCAACTTTATATTATAGAATGGTTACACTGTGGAATTGAAAAGTAAAGTTGGTGATTGAAAGAAGAAAAAATTTAGACAAGTAATATTTCAATTAAGGTAGTTGCGTTGTCCACTTATACGATAAATGATTAATTGTTATTAATGACTGTTAGGTGAGTACCGTGGGTCTAGCTGTGGTTCAGATTTCCAGATCTTTTTCCGTTCGATCACATAGACCAATGGAAAAGAAAGTTGGGCACACTCAGAGTCACAAAGACTCACAAATCTAAGATCTCACAAAGAGATCGAATCACTCAGATTCTTAAACCCAAAATCAGCCCCAAGAACCCACAAGAAGTTGCCCCTCACTTTAACCCTCACTGACACCCCTAGATATAGAGGAGGAACTCACATATATAGAGGAGATTTCGAAGAGGATAAATAGAAAAACACAAGGAAGAAAGAAGATTTCTGCTCGTTTCCCTACCGGGAGCTCCACCACAAAAACCCCATAAGTAGGGGTGGGTGAGAGGAGCAAGAAGCTTGAAGGGTTGCATCAAGAAGGTGAAGAAGGAGATTGAACAACACCAAAATGAAGAGAGAAGCAATGGGGCGGCTGTTTTTAGGGCACAAGGGAGAACCATGGGCTACGGTTTGATTTGAGCTTGGGATGGGCTTGGATAGAAAAGAAATAAAAGAAGAAAAAAGGCCCAACAACTATTGGGTCAACATTTTCCAACAATGCCTACACATGAATCTCATCATTACGTCCTCTCTAGGTGTTTCTCTATTTTCACTTTATTATTAAACAATGTTTTGAATCAATTGATCAATGTTTTAAAAGGAAGTTTGACCAAATCTCAAGCTACGTAACATTTAATACACGTCTGTATTAATTAATGATATCATTGAATACACGTGATGTGTGGTGATTGATTTGGAATAGAAAATGTAACATTCAATGTAACATAACACCTTCCTCCAAATCCTTATTCTCAATCTGAAATTAATACAAAATGTCAATTTTAGTCTGGTAACTTGTCTTGTCCAATTTTAGTGCACCATCTTTGCGTTTTTCAATTTTGATCCTTTAATTGTCGAATTTTTTTCAATTTTAGACATTTTTTATCGGAACAGACAAAATTGTTGACATGGTGGTCGAAATTTTTTAACATGGCAGTCTAGAAATCTATCGTGGCAGCCAACTTTCGACAGTCACATTAGCAATTTTGGTCATTCCAATAAAAAAAGACTGAAATTGGAAAAAATCGATAATTAATGGTTCAAATTTGAAAAAAACAAAGTTAATACACCAATTGATTTTTGGAATTTAAGTGGACTGAAATTGGATAATGACTTTTTAATGGGACTAATTGAGTTTTTCTCTAATACTAGTATTTACCCCGTGCGATGCACGGATATAAATTTTAAAATAAACATTTTTATATAAATACAATGTAAATAGAATTTTATATATAATAATATGTTTAAATACATATAAAATATACGAATTGAATGAAATTGAGTAATATCTTATTCAATATTGGTATTGGTAATGTAATTTAATAACATCTAAAAACTTTGTTTAGAACTAGTATAGAATAAATTTTGTTACATAATTTTTTATTAGTTTCTATTGTTATATAATGTTGAAAGTGATTGAAAATGTCTATATTAAAACTAATAATATAAATTTATAAGAAAAAAATAACTAAAATAAAAAATCTTACAAATGACAAATTTGGAACCTTTTTTTTATTTACAAATTATGGTGTTCTTATCTCTCACGGTCTCACCATATTTTTTATACATCAAAATTTTTACTTCTAAAACAAAAACATATAATTGACCACGACTAAATATCTTTACTTCAAGAAAAGTCCGACATGGGATTTTAAATTATAATATTTTAAAATTCATTATAAAAATAATACATATTGTAATATATATATATAATATATTATTAAAAAAGATCATAAGGTGATCAAATTGAATTACATCAGTATAAATTGCTAATTTTCGAAATATATCATATGATATTTAAGTTTAATAGTTGACTTATATTGCAATATATTGTATCAACATGTGTAATATTACATTGAGGTAATATTTTTGATTTATTAATATTTTTCCAAATATAACTTGAGAAATCAACCTTACTATATATATTATAAAACAATATACACTATATTTTAAGAAATAAATAAATTAACTAAAAATCTCATATTACGTGCATATACCAATTTTTTTTTTCAACTTTTTTTTATTAATATAAGTTAGATGAAAAAAAGTGGTACTTAGAAATAATATTAACATGTATATATAAATTACAAAAAAGATCAATGATGTCTATATTTCAAGAAAATTGAAAAGTATATGTATTAAATATCAATATTTTTTTTTGATTTTATATTTGACAAAAGAATAATTGACAATTAATATTCATAATTTACATATTATTCAAAGTACAAAAAAAACTGAAAACGCTAATAAAACTCTAATTTCATCCATTATATTTATACATCTATAAATCAATATAAATCACTATATATTTAATCTTAACAACATAGATATGCATCATTTTGAGAGCTAAATCCAAAATCAGATTTATTTCCCCTAACATATTACCTTTCAAGCTTTCACTATCTTGATTGCTAAGTCAAAATCAATTAATATTTTTTAAAAATTGGTGAATATGTACTCTCAAGTCGCAAGCCTAAGATTTCTTCAGTTATTACCTGCATATAAGAAGTGATCAACGCTTTTATAAAATTAAATTATATTGAAGTAAAAATAATCCATATATAATACTACGATGATAAAAAAAAAAAAGTATAATAAAAATCATATAAAAAATCAAAAAAATTTGAAATAACACAAATCAATCAAATAACATATCATAGAATCTCATATCATTCAATAGTGAATTATCTTTATATATAATTCTGTATAATGGTAAACACTAAATAAAAACCAACAATAATTAAATATCCATCCACATGATCCTCAAATATAATAATTTTATAACAAAACAAATAAAATAAACATTAAATTTATAATTTTTACCTCTAAGGACGTCTTACACTTCATAAATCGTTCAAAAGTGATATGTAAAATAACAAAATGAAAGCGAGTGAATGAAACCAAGATAAATTTGTATTATTTATAATGTATGATTATTGATTATATCAGGTAATTACCATAATTTAAGATTTAAGATAATCAATTTAAATGTTCATTTTAAATACATATTTTGTGATATCTATATACGCTAGTTTAATTTGTAGAATCAATGACAGAATAATTATATATTTTAAATAGTGCAATATAATTAAATAATCAATGTATGTTAATGATAATATAATTATATGCCTCAAATATTCTATAACTCACAATGGATAGAGTTGTGTTGCATTTACTTACGAAAAATTAATATTCAAATCTGAAATTAAAATGAATAATTACTTACAACAATTACCACAATCATTTATAAATAATCAATACCATAATTTAGGAAATCAATAATTTTATTCCATTTAAATCTTCACTTTTAAAGGAAAACATTTTTATTTCCTAATTTATATAAATAGATGAAATTTATTTTATCATATATATTCATCATTCTATTTTTATTTATAATATGTGGCTTTTGGATGGAAAATTATTGTCATACTGTATTAGACAATATTTTTATTTTTATATAAATAAAGATAAAAATTTATTCATCCTTCACGTCAAATGTTTATATATATGCATAACAAATTATTTAAAATTTTAATAAACATAAATCCCATAAAAATTATATTTCACAATTATGAATATATATGAATTTTATTAATATATATATATATATACATATATATCCCACAAATCATGCAAATGTCATCTTACATTTCTATGTGATATGTTATTCTGATTAGATACTTTTTATAATGAAAAAAATAATCAATATATCTTTCCTTTTATAAATGATAAATAATTAAGTAGACATATGTTAAGTGAAGAAAGATGTGTCATCTTGAAACAAAATTCAATATATGTATTATAGCATTTTATTGTGGAGTGATCAATTATAATATATATATATATATATATTATTCATTTGATTATTAAAGCATATCTATATTTATATTATTGTAAATGATCAATGTTTATATTATTGATGATATGATGTAAATAATATTTATATACATTATTTAAGTCATATCATAAATATATCAATTGAAATTTAATAATCAAAGTTGACTTACCATATAGACAAATATGTGGAAAGATTTTTTTGCCATATCACTTTCATAGATATATACATCATCATATTAAAATCATATGATAATATTCCATTTGCATTTAAATTCATTTATATATTGTATCTTTTTATATATTAGTAGAAATTAAATACCATTTATCATTTTCATTTATTTAAATAATGTAATTATTTATTTAAATTGAAAGGTGTATCCACACATAACATCACTAAATTTTTTCTTGCCTAAATAATTAAGTTTGACTTTCCTTAGAAAATAGAATGCAATTAATATACTTAATATATGTATATAAAATAAATATATAATTTATTTACATAAATAGAAAGTGGTTTTAGGCGGGAAAATTCTTACTTTTTTTTTTTTGGCAATGTTTGTGTTTTTATATATATAAAGATTATACATCATCACTCCATATAAGATTAAAAAAAAAAATTAGAAATTAGATTTAAAAAAATCAAAAATTAAAAATAAAAACTTCTGCGAATCTTCTCCCAACAGACCGCCTTGCACCACCACGCCTAACCGTTGACCACCATGCCACTCTGATGAGAACAACACACTCCTAACACAGCCACCACCTCCATCTAAATCAAGCATCAAAATTAAATGTAACAAAATAAAATTTTAGACAAAGAGGTGTAGGCAGAGACGGTGAGGAGGGGAGGAAAAAAAAATTCTCCAATTTTTTTTATGTTTGTATTCAAAAAAGAAATTAAATTAAAATTTGAAAGCCACACCAACAATTCGGCTCAGAGAGCTCGAAATCTGGGGCTCACGCATGATTCACATGCAATTTCGGTCCAATAGAGTAGTTCGGGCTCAAATTGGGCGAAAATCGCGAAGCCCGAAAAGTTGTAGTCTTAAATTGCCAACCTGAAAACTTAAATTCCGATGTTGCCAAATGACCAAGTTACCGGGTAATTTAAGTAATAAACTATGTCTATTAAAGGGATTTTGTGTTGATGTTATGATTAACTTAAAGACTGATGGAGATGAAGCCGCGCTGCTGTTCTTGGATAAACATGACCGGCTCATAGTAGATAAAGCCCAGGCCCGTGGGATTTAATGAAGAATTATGAGCTTTATTATTCAGTTTTCTAAATTTCAGCAATTAAGTGTCATATTTCTTATTGCCTAAAATAGAACAAGTATAAATAGTTGCTGTCTTGGTTTCGTGAGGATGATGGACTTTGGAATAAAATTATTAGGGTTCTCCCTGTTGTGTGCGCTCTCTCCGTAGTATACGTAGTATCAGCGGAGTTCGCACCTTTTGTTTCATCTCTGTTGTGTTCTATACGCTTTCTCTGCATCAGTTGGTATCACGTTGCCGGAGGACAATCCTCGCCATGCCGCCTCGTCGCCAAACTTTCGCAAACGATAACAACCGGTTGGAGGAACACTTAGATCACCTTACTCAACAGATCGCCCAGCAGGGTCAATTGCTTCAGCAGTTGGCCGCCATGACAATCGGCGGACCGACGCAGGCGCCCGTCGCTAATCACGTCGCTCCTCCCCAAGAGACCCAGTCCTCTGATGACGAGGCTACCATTGAAAACCCCTTCGCGCCGGTAGTGCCTCGCCATGATCGACGCATTGTGGATGGATCGAGATGGGAATCGGGCCTCAAGATCGATCTCCCTGAGTTTCAGGGGACCATGGATCCCGACTTGTTTCTCGATTGGTTGGTCGCCGTCGAGGAGGTCCTTGAGTTCAAGGATGTGCCTACTGACAGACGAGTTCCCCTGGTATGCACTCGTTTGCGTGATCGAGCGGCAGCATGGTGGGCTCAATCGAAATCACTCCGTCGTCGGCAGGGCAAAGCACGGATTGTATCGTGGGATAAATTCGTGAAGCATTTGCGCAAGGAATTTCTCCCATTCAACTATGATCGTACTCTTTATCAACGCCTCCAAAACCTTCGACAAGGTTCAAAAACGGTTAATGAATATACTGATGAATTCTACCGATTACTGTCTCGGATTGATCTTACGGAGACGGCCGATCAGTTGGTCCCCGTTTTATTGGAGGGCTGCGTTTACCATTTCAGGATGTCCTCAACATGCTATCCCCTGCCATGATAGCAGAGGCCCACCAACGGGCAGTTCTCATGGTGACTCAATTATCTCGTAGGTCGGGAGCACTATTCGTCACTTCGGGATCTCGTTCCACTAGGGCACCTCTTACTCCTCCTCCTCCTCGTCCTTTTACGGAAAAGGGTTCATCATCACAGATCCCAATTCAGCCTCCTATCCCGCCACCCACGACCTTCGGGAAGCCAGGCCAATGCTTCTCTTGTGGTGAAACGGGCCACCTACATGCGAATTGTCCACGTAGAACTTCGCATGGTCTTTTTCTTGATGATGGTCCTACAGATACTGATGCCTATACTGCACCCCCTATCTATGACGACGATCAGCCCATCTCAGCACTTGAGGAGGTTCTTACTGGTGATGGATGTTGGTACGAATTTGGTCCTTCGTCCTGCTTGTTTGGCACCTAAGCTCCAAGACCCTCAACGACATTCACTTTTTGAGTCCACTTGCACCATTAATGGAAAGGTATGTCGTTTTATTATCGACTCTGGATCTTGTGAAAATGTAATTGCATCTGTGGTTGTTGAAAAATTATCTTTGGTGTCGGAACCGCATCCTAATCCATATTCTTTGGCTTGGTTACAACGTGATAATAATTTTACTGTCAGTCGCCGAGCTTTGGTGGCGTTCTCTATTGGAACTAAGTATACAGATAGTGTTTGGTGTGACATTGGCAATTCGATCGTGATGTCGTGCATCATGGTCGGGCAAACTCATACAACTTTGTCTTGGAGGGAATTAAATTTACACTATTGCCATCAGTTCCACGTCCACTTGCATCTCCTCAGACGGATTCCGTTGCTCTCCTCTTTTATGGCCCTTTTGTTAGGGAATTAGCTGTTGCTCCCAAAGTCCTTCTACTATTGGTGCATGATATTTTTAATGAGGTTACAACACCACCTTCAGTACTCCCAGTGCTGCATGATTTCAGTGATGTTTTTCCAGCAGAATTACCGAATGTCTTGCCACCACTTCGTGACATTCAACATCAAATCGACCTCATTCCTGGGGCCCCTCTCCCTAATCGCCCACACTATCGTATGAGCCCCGTCGAACATGCTGAATTGCAATGCCAGGTGGAGGACCTATTGAGTAAATGGCATATTCGACAAAGTTTGAGCCCGTGCGCGATACCCGCTTTGCTCATTCCAAAGAAGGACAATTCGTGGCGCATGTGTGTAGATAGTAGAGCAATAAATAAAATCACAATTCGCTATCGTTTCCCTATTCCACGGCTTGATGATTTATTGGATCAATTGGGTGGAGCAATTGTTTTCAGTAAATTAGATTTGCGTAGTGGCTACCATCAAATTCGGATACGGCATGGAGATGGGTGGAAAACATCATTTAAAACACGTGAAGGGTTGTTTGAGTGGCTTGTGATGCCGTTTGGCTTGTCTAATGCCCCGAGTACATTTTTGCGAGTCATGAATCAAGCGCTGCGTCCACTCATAGGCTCATGTGTTGTCGTCTACTTTGACGACATTTTACTCTATAGCAAGACGAAGAAGAGCATTTGGAACATTTACGGGCTGTTTTTCAGATTTTGAAGACCGAGCAGTTTTATGCTTCTCCGGCTAAATGTGTTTTCTTAACAGACTCAGTTTTATTTTTGGGGTATCGAATTTCGGCGATGGGTATTGGGGTTGATGCACAAAAAGTGGCTGCTATACGTGATTGGCCGACTCCATCTTCTATGACCGAGGCCCGTAGTTTTCACGGTTTGGCATCCTTTTATCGGAGATTTATTGCTCATTTTAGTTCATTGATGGCCCCTATTACTGATGTCATGCATGGCAAGACATTTGCATGGTCTTCTGACGCTCATCAAGCTTTTGAAATTATTAAGCAAAAATTGACAAATGCTCCACTACTTGTACTCCCAGATTTTTCTTCCCCTTTTGAGCTTAATTGTGATGCATCAAAGGTGGGGATTGGTGCGGTTTTGAGCCAAGGGGGCCGACTAGTGGCTTATTTCAGTGAGAAATTAAATGGTGCCCGTTCTCGGTATAGCACGTATGATCTTGAGTTCTACGCCGTTGTGCAAGCCATTCGTCATTAGAGACATTATCTTTTTCAACGTGAATTCGTTCTTTACGCCGATCATGAAGCATTGAAGCACCTCTCTATGCAAGATAATCTCTCTGCTAGACATGCTAAATGGTCTTCCTTCTTGCAACAGTTCACGTTCGTTGTCAAACATCAGTCCGGTGCTTCTAACCGCGTCGCCGATGCCCTTAGTCGGCAGGTGTGTCTCTTGGCCGACATGCATGTGGCTGTACCCGGTTTCTCAGAGTTCCCAGATATGTATGCTGCCAACAAATACTTTGGGCCAATCATCCGTCAACTTCATACTGGTACAGTGGAAGGGTATTCATTGGTTGATGGATTTTTGTTTCGGGATGTACGACTTTGTGTACCCGACTGCAGCTTACGTGGATTGCTTGTCTCTGAAATACATGGATATGGCCATGCTGGCCGTGACAGAACATTAGACATGGTGCTTCGGCGGTATTTTTGGCCAACAGTTCGAAGAGACGTTGACCGTTATGTTAAACGTTGCAGAACTTGTCAAGTAGCGAAGGGGACGACATCAAATGCTGGGTTGTACCGACCCTTACCTATCCCTTCACAACCATGGGTGGCAATAAGCATGGATTTTGTCCTCGGGTTGCCTCGGACTCAGCGTGGCAACGATTCTATTTTTGTTGTGGTGGACTGATTTTAAAAAATGGTGCATTTTTTACCTTGTAAAAAGACTGCGGATGTTGTACATGTGGCTACCTTATTTTTTCGGGATATCTATCGCCTCCACGGTTTGCCTTTATCTATTGTGTCGGATAGAGACACCCGATTCCTGAGCCATTTTTGGCGATCTCTATGGCGTATGATGAACACGGAGCTGCACTTTAGTAATGCGTATCATCCACAAACGGACGGCCAAACTGAGGTCGTCAACCGGTCACTGGGAAATCTGTTGCGTTGCCTTGTGGGCGACAAACCAAAATCTTGGGATACAATCTTGCCACAAGCTGAATTTTCACATAATATGGCCTCTAACAGAAGTACTGGTTTATGTCCTTTTCAGGTGGTCTATGGAATAATACCTCGCGCTCCAGTTGATTTAATTTCAGTCCCCTCTGCTCACCCTGTTGAAAGGCGTGCTGAAGACATCGTGACCGAACTGCAGTGCACTCATGCCGCCACCGCTGTGAGTCTTCAAGCTGCTGCTGATCGTTACAAACAAGCAGCAGATGCACATAGACGGGACGTGAATTTTGAGGTGGGAGATTACGTATGGGCAGTCCTTACGAAGGACCGGTACCCGGCTCATGAATATAACAAGCTATCTTCTCGCAAGATTGGGCCTTTGGAGGTGGTGCAGAAAATTAATCCCAATGCTTATAGACTACGACTTCCTGCCCACATACGCACTTCAGACGTCTTCAACGTCAAACATTTGGTGCCATACGTGGGGGATACATCGGATGGAGATGAAGCCGAGTCCGATTCGAGGGCGAATCGTTTGGAGGGAGGGAAGAGTGATGGAGATGAAGCCGCGCTGCTGTTCTTGGATAAACATGACCGGCTCTTAGTAGATAAAGCCCAGGCCCGTGGGATTTAATGAAGAATTATGGGCTTTATTATTCAGTTTTCTAAATTTCAGCAATTAAGTGTCATATTTCTTGTTGCCTAAAATAGAACAAGTATAAATAGTTGCTGTCTTGGTTTCGTGAGGATGATGGACTTTGGAATAAAATTATTAGGGTTCTTCCTGTTGTGTGCGCTCTCTCCGTAGTATACGTAGTATCAGCGGAGTTCGCACCTTTTGTTTCATCTCTGTTGTGTTCTATACGCTTTCTCTGTATCAAAGACCATGCAATATAAGCACCGACCGGCCTGTTCCTGAGATAAGAATACATGACTGTGATGAATATTGCTTGTGTTCTTGTTTCAGTTTTGATTAGATTTGTCGATTGATTCTTGAAAGGGTTTTTGAGCATTGATCTTGTGGTTGTGTTGAAGAGATTGGAAAGTGTTTGATCTTTTTATCTCTGAGAGTTATGATGCCATTGATGGAAGAGTCCATATTAAAACTTGTGTTAGTAATGGATTCAAATGTTCGAAGACAGAGGATTGACTGAAATGTAGTAAATGTGGTTTCCATGAACATTGCAACCCTATAATCAAATGAGGAATTAATTAATGACATAAAATTTTATAAGAACTATGGATTGATTTATCTTAGTCATTAATTTAATTACAGTATTTTAAAATATATAAACCGAGAAAAAATATCTAGAAAATAGATTCTTTTGTAGTAAAATTATCTCAAGGTATCTACAAATAAAAAAACAAGTAAAAAAACATGTAATACTTAAAATTATATAATTAATAAAATCGATAAAAGAATTCTTTGAAGTAAAAAAAGTATTACTAAAGTAAAAGATAAAAAAAAAATTTTTAAGAAAAAGCAAAATTTTCTCTTTATTTGTTGATGTTTATATGTTTATTATAATATCAATTTTTATAAATAAATATTTCATATTTTATTATATTTTTATATTAATTTTTCGTAGGATGTAAATTAATTTCATATTTTTATATTGTGTACTAGAAGCATGGTGCTCGCTACGACAATGCTCTCTTTTCAAAAGGTTGGTTGAGATCAGGTCTATTCGTATTCTTGTTAAGTGCACCACATTTTGTTTGAGCCCAAAATTTTTGAATGGTGTCCTCGCAGTGTTATGTAACATCAGGGACAACACCAGTCTAGTACAAAGTGTGCGATTTTTCAGCTTTTTATTTCCTAGGAATCCCTAGATTTTTGCATTTTTTTTCTTTTTCTGGATTTTAGTGGATACATTGGATTTTCAGATAACCCTATCTACACTTCAATTTCAAATTTAATGACACTTTATTCTTAGGTTTCTTTTTGCTCACATAATGTTTCATATTTTTTTGTTGGCTCAAAGTTTGGATATAAATCTGCACTCTATCAGCAGTCCATACCACCCATTCATCTCTCATGCTACTCTCTCTTCTTCCGTGAATTCCTTCATCCATCTTCTTTGCTCTCTCCAAAAATTTGTGTTTGCTCATCTCTACAAGTTCTTCCCGCTAGTTTGGTATTTCTTTTGTAAGGGGGAGAATTCATTTGATGTTGTTGAGAGGGAGATCTTATTAATTGTTGGCTGAGATATCTGTGAAAACCCTCCATTGATTTATGTTTTTGCCCTACACGTCCAGTGTTGTCACTGTGACTGGCAACACTGCCCCAACACTGTGTTTTTGATGTGTTCGTTTCAGCTCAAAAAGGAGGAGAAGGGTACCAGTGGTAGTGAATTGGAGGTGAAGAAGCTGAAGTTTGATTTTAATTGGAAGATTGACAATGATTTTAATTGTTCATGATTTTGATGGATATTTTTTCATGATTGTTTTTGAATGATTAATCTCTAATTCTTTTTGTGATTGATTGTGATTGCAGAATTGAGGGGGAGAAATTCCACGTGAAAGATGATTTAGGTTTTGAGCTGAAAAAAGGAAAAAAAGGGGAGATTGTTAGTGTTGGATTTTCCAACATTGAGTTATTTTTCCTTTTTCAATATTTTCCTAAATCATTGAATTGATTTGATTTGATTTCTTGATGATATTAGATTTATCTATTAAGATTTGATTCTAATCTCAAATATCTTTCTTTTCAAGAAATAATTAATTCTTAACAAAACTGTTTTATATTTAAGGAAAGAAGATCATATCTTTGTGTGCTTGTTTTGTTAGGTTTTGATATGATTGGATTTGAGAGATCTCTGCTGGAGTGTGGTGCAAGTTTGAAGAATCATGTGGAGTCTATAAATAGGATGAGAAGACTGAAGATCTATATGCATAAGAAGAGCTTCAATATTTCGAGTCTGTCAGTGTCATGCCGGTGTTGTTCACACCATAGACGACACCGCCCTGTCTTCTTTTCTCTATGTCATAGAGTTTGCATGCTAAGATAGGGATTTTTTTGTGAACCTTTGTCAGTCTTTGCATACGTCTATAAGTTTCCTAGCTATTCACAAAAGACGTATTGAATGCTTGTAAAGAGAATCTTTTCTTGAGATTACTCTATCTCCTTGTACTGCAACGATCATATAATAAAGGAGTTTTTACCCTGAAGGCAGTCCACGAGTATTTGTATACTCGTGGATAAATCTTTGTCTCTTGATCTTTGTGTTATTATTCCGCTGCATGTTATGCTGGTGTTGTCGACACCGTAGACAACACTGTGTACTCTGATTTTGTTTTTATTGTGTTTTCTTGCAGATTACAGACCACGCAAAATTTTTCATTGAAGATTGATTGTAGTTTTTTTATCTTGTTCTTTTTGGATGTCTCATTCTTGTTCTTCGTGCACGACTTGTTCTTATTCTTCTTCTTCTGAAATAAGTATAATATCTAGATTTTCCATCCCAAAACTATGGGTATTCTCAGAAAATTACAATTACAGATGAGATAAGGTAAAATATTAGAAGAGAATTGGAATCATGAGTATTGATATTCTTCAGAAAATTACAATTACAGATGGGATAAAGTAGAAAACTAGAAGAGAATTGGAATCATGGATATGAGAGAGAAGAAAAGTAGAAAGAAGATTGAAATCAAAGAACCCGTTGAGAGATGAGAAGCAAATGAGATCGCGTAGTAGAGGAGATGGCCGTGTGAAGCAGATTGGCTGCATGAGCGCTTTTTTAATGTTGGATCCATTTATTTTAAGTTGGATTAACCCGACCCGATCCGTCGCACAAGACCCACTCTTTATTGTTTACTACTAGTAAATGGATATTTTCGACAACAAATCTTGACATATGGGATATTCTTAAAAACTCAAAAAATTAAAGGATAAGGTCATAATCAAGAGTTATATACGGGGTATTTTCACCAAAGGAAAAATATCAATTTTAGTCAAGTAACTTAGGCATTGTCCAAAGTTAGTGCACCAGCTTTGCGTTTCTAATTTTTGTCCCATAATTGTCAATTTTTTCCAATTTTAGCCTTTTTTTATCGAAACAACGAAAAATTTGACGTGGCAACCATATTCCGACAGTCACGTCAACAATTTCGGTCATTCTGACCGAAAAGAACCAAAATCGAAAAGAACAATTGATAGTTAATGAACCAAAATTGGACAAGACCTCAATTATCGAACTAATATTGCAACTTTCCCAGCTTGACATAGTTTTTACTTAATAATATTGTACATTTATATTTTTAGTTTCATTATAAATACATGAATATCTAATTATAGTTATTCATAAAATGAAAGTATAATTTAAGCTAGATAATGTATTATATTTTTTAAAATATATATTTTGTTTTGTTTATGATCATCTCCAACCATGTACACCATAATGTACATGAAAATAGTATTTCCTATTATTAAAAATAAAATAATATGAAAACACATTAAAGAAAACATAAAGAAAAAATGAACTGAATCTGTGTAAACTCGACGAAGGAGAGAAAGGAGTGAAAGAAGTTGACATTACAATTTACAGCGTCGTCGTCATTATTGAAGATGTCATATCATGAATAGTAAGACTCACTGTTGAAGATTTCATATCATGAATAGTAAATTATATTCATATTTTTTAAGCTCGTTTGGCCAGCTCCACTAAACTCGAGTAAGCTTGATTAACTATCAATTTATTCGATATATTAACCTCGAGATCGTCCATTAACAAATAAATCAAAATCAAGTACTCTCAATAATTTGAGTAAAGATTGATTTAAAATAATTGGACAAAAGTTTCCATTATCAAATAATGTCATGATGCTTCACTTTTTAGCCAAATAAACATCCACTCAATTCCACTCCCCACTATATCATCATTATTTTCACAAAATAATATTTATATATAGAGAGGATACAGTGTATAGCTACCATATTATTTAATCAAGTTAGAATAAATCTTATGTGAGACCGTCTGATCACGGATTATTTTATATGAGACGTGTCAATCCATGATCTGCACTTCACAAGTCACATATAAATTTGTGGATATGAGTTTGATTAATGGATAAAAAAGATCCGTCTCCATTTCACGAGAATCATCCGTAAGACTGTCTCACGTAAGTTTTTATGTTATTCTCTAAAAAAGTAACAAATAAATGCTTTCCATTTTTCAACTTGGGACAGAGAATAACTCTCTTCAATCCCTTTCCCATACTTAGTTATATATATAATAAATGTGGTAAAATTGCAAATTTAGAACTCTTTCGAATATTATTTTACAGCTTATAAGCGTTAAGTTTAATAAAACCGTTGAGAAAAAACGAAATAATCTGAGTAACAAACGGAACAATGCAAGCCGATCGAGAGGTCCAAAACTAAAGCAAAAACCACAATGTAATAAATTGTAGACGAATATAATTTTCAATGTAAAAATCTCATGAAAAGCATATTTTTTTTGTCTTTATCAAATTATTTTTGATCATTTGTCTATGTCAATTAATAATATTCTATAACATCATGTTTTGAGAACAGTACTGTCACCTCTGATGCCATTAAAACAGAACAAGATACCAACAACATGCTGCAAGAATCAACATCCATTCTTATTCTTTTTCTCCTATATATTTCTCTCCGGTTGCATGATAACCCGATCATGCAGTTCGTGAAACGGTCTCACAAGCTATGATCAACGACGTTTTCCTTCGTTTTAAGCCTCACATACTTATGGTTTTTGCTCAGATATGTTATACTCTTTTGTATATCATCACTGATGCTTCATTCAAACATGGCATGGACCCTTTTGTGTATGTCACTTATCGACACGTTGTGGCTGGTTTAGTGTTGCTACCTTTTGCCTATTTTATGGAAAGGTAATAAATTAATTTTAGTGTTCCATTTTTGAATTGTTTGATTGAGAATTAATATGTATGTTTCTTTCATATATATGTATGCATTAATTAATGGAGGTATATGATCTAATGAAGCCTTTTTCTTGTGCAGAAAAACTAGGCCAAAACTAACTTTGGCTCTATTTTTGGAGATTTTTGTACTTTCTCTTCTTGGGTAAGATCACAACCATGGACACTGATTTTTTCTTTTGTGAATAGTATTTGTGTAAGAAATCACTCTGTAATTATTACGTGAGATATTACACTCATTGTTACCGTCCGTTTTATATTTCAAAATGTCACCATAGAACAAATTAGTAAATGATGTCACAAATTAATTAACAAGTGGTGTGTATTAAAATATCATAAAACGCCAGATGAAACACAAATATTGTAGTGGATGTGCATTGCTATTGTCGAGAATGTGTGTCCTTTAAAATTAAATATTTGTGGGTTGAGAACATTATAAAAACCTCCAAACTGATCATGATTCATAAAGATAAAGTACTTTTTTAGTTGCTAATTAAGTTAAGTTTCATAATTGTTTTTGGCATATTTTTCAATTATATACTAGAATTTGGTAAAAGAACATGATTGGTATAAACTAGCCCACATAGAACAAATAATTTCTGGATTAAATTGACAAAAGTTGTCATTGTTGCAGGGTGAGTTTAACCCTAAACATGTTCTTCAAAAGTATGAAGTACACCTCTTCAACATTTCTGGCCTGCATGGTCAATACTATAGCTTCCTTGACATTTATTCTAGCAGTTATTCTCAGGTAAAATAATCAATATGTAAACTTATACACCTACGTATGCATATATATATATATATAGAGAGAGAGAGTTTAGTTTGCATAATCAAACAGATTATTTCCAAGCATAAATTAACTTGTCTGCTATTTAGGGAAATTTGTAAATTTATAACAATATCTTTAAGTTATTCATCAATGAAGGACACTAACTTTTCAGATCCTGATATTGAGCCACCAGCATTTCAATTTGAGCGATTTTAAGACAAAATACACCCAAAATCATGATTGTGGGCCAAATTACATGAATTTCGGGCAAGTCACATCAGCAAAGAGCCCAAATCTCATGCAATTGAACCAGAAATCATTAATTTCTGGTTTCTGTCCTAAAATTGTCAAAATTGAAAAGTTAGTGCCCCAATATCGGGGTACGAAAAGTTAGTATTCTTAATTGGTGAATGCCTTAAAGATAATGTCCTAAATTTTCTGTTTCCCCATTTTTTTACTGCCAATTTTACGTATTCTAAATTCGGTCCTCTACCTATCACTTTTTTTTCAATTTCGGTTTAATTTTCGCTTTTTTTGTTCGCTGGTGTGGACTTTACAACTATGGTTTCCACATATAGAACTGAAAATTCAAGCAAAATGGGACCAAGATTAAAGATAAAAAAAGTAATTATTAGAGGATCAAAATTAGAATATTATAGACAAAATTTACGGTAGAAAAGTGGAAAAGGCCAAAGACGGCAAGACGAAAATTGAGATCTTTCCAATTTATTTAAATATGGGCTTGCATGAATGCAGAATGGAGATCGTAAATGTCGGTAGTCCACGTGGCATTGCGAAGGTAGTAGGAACAGCAATATCATTGGCAGGTGTGATGTTAATGACATTGTACAAAGGAGCAGCTTTGAAAAACATAGGACCAGCTCTCATTCATGTAAAGGGAAGCACAACTGTGGTTCAAGAGCATTGGTTGAAGGGTTCTATTCTTGTTGTTTCTAGCTGCATTGCTTGGGCTATATGGTACATCATGCAGGTTTTTCTTTTTTTCCCTATCATCTTAATTAACTATAGAGCAACTATTCGAATTTTAGTCCTGTACATATAATGAATTTTGCAGTTTTAGTTACATATGACAAAATATCAATTTTAATCCGATAATTTAAGTCTTGTCCAACTTTGACGCATTAACTTTGTTTTTTCAATTTTGGTCCTTAATTGTCAATTTTTTTCTAATTTCAATCCTTTTTCGTCGGAATAACGTTGCCGTTGGAAATTCTGATGTCGCAGTCAGAAAATTTGACACGACAGCCAAATTAGGGCAGACACATCAGCAATTCTAGTTATTCCAACCAAAGAGGACTGAACTTAGAAAAAGTCGATAATTAAGAGACCAAATTTAAGAAATTTTAGCTCTTTTAAAACTTCTCTAATAAACTGCAACTAGTCCAAAAGTAAAAGTTTTTTATTAAACTGCAGGCATATACTTTGAAACGATATCCAGCACAGCTTTCATTGACAACATGGATGAATTTAGTTGGAGCAGCCCAATCAGCTGTGTTCACAGCCATTGTACAACACAAGAAAACAGCTTGGACTATTGGTTTCAACATTGATCTTTGGTCCATCTTTTATGGTGTAAGTCTCAGCAATTTCATATATACTAGAAATTCAATTGATTTGCTAATTTGAAGGTTCAAAAATTGCCTAAACTTATCTGACAATGATATAATTAGGTCCCTACATTTTATAAGATACTTTTAGATCTTACAAAATGTCAGATCTATTTAAAACCACAATTCATGGAAGTGTGAATAAAAAAGGATGATAAGGTTTTAGAGTGCGGTAAATGTTAGATTTAGATGATAAAATTTGCACTACAACAAAAATAAATATTCGCGGCAATAAAATATTGTCCCAAAAAAATTGATAATTGTCAAAAAGACATTTTGCGAATGCAATAACATATTGTTGCTAAGTTACTCTCGCAAAAGTCTTCTCGCAACACTGTTGCTCTGATGTATTAGCAACAACATGTAGAAAAGTTTTTTCCATTGCTTTTTGGAACAATATTTTATTATCAATTTATATTACCATTATTTTGCAACAATTTGTTGTCCAAAAACTAGAGTTTTCGCAAGAACTTCTGTTGTCGCAAAAACTCTCATTTTTGTTGTAGTGTTGTCGAGTTTTGTCAAAACAAAACCAAGCTTCCTTACTTTTCTAGTAACAACTAATTATAAACACTGGCAAGATCTTATTTTACGATGATATATATAAGATACTTTTCAAAAACATTTTCGACCATTTTTAAATAGAGATTATTAATTCTTATAATCGTTTTATAACAATGAAACAGGGAATAGTGATGTCAGGCATGGTGAACTTTATACAACTGTGGTGCATGGAAGCAAAAGGACCAGTATTTGTCACTATGTTTAATCCTGTTTCAACATTGCTAGTTGCAGGTTTATCATATTTTGTCCTTGGTGAAAAGCTCTATGTTGGAAGGTAATAATTAGCTATTATGCATAATATTCAGGTGTTTCATCTTATATTTAATTGTTTTTAATACATGTTAATTACATTTAATTAGCAATGTCATATGCATTTCTACAGTGATTATTTTGAAATATCTGATGAAACACGTCATGGAACGAAGGATCTTGTTTACTTTGTGTGTAGAGACAAAAGTGGAAATCATATATAGTTCTAACATTGTTGTGTTATAATTTGCAGCATAATTGGTGGTGTTATTGTAATTATTGGACTCTACTTGCTGTTATGGGGAAAAGACCATGATGAAGAACAAATGATGCTGAAAGAGACTAAACAGCCAAAGACAGTGCTATTGTCCTCAGATGAAAATAATTAATAAAATTGGCAATGGGAGACCCATATATGTTTTTTTAAGTAGATATATAATTTGCATATATGTATGTATATGATGAGAAACAAAAAGTGAGAGACTTGGAGTGCATCGTTCGACGGATCTTATATATTTTGTGAGACAAGACAACATATAATTAATCGACAACCCACAATCCATATATGAATTTGTGATGACGGGTTTGGTTTACAAGTGGTGGAGCTCATACCTCTAACAGAATTATAGTTACATTAGACTGTCTTATATAAAATTTGGTTAAAGTGAGAAGGATATATATACATACATGTATAAAAGTACATCGTATTTTGAGAGAGATGTGGTTTATATTATGTACTTCAATTTACATTTCATTATTAAATTTGAGAAAATTACAGATTTGCTAAGGTTGCATATATATATATAGTCTCATTACCCATTTTCTTAATAGGGTTTACTTTCATGTACTTGTTTGTTAAAATAAATAACTTTTCTACTCATTTTATAAAGATTTTCAATATGATATATGGTATGAGATTTTCGTAGTGAACCATCCCTAAATAGATGAGGATTTGAAGTTCATAAGATTCATTTGAAATTAATTTTTGAGTAATTTGAACGGGTTTCAAATTCATTGTAGTTTGAAGAGCTTTGAAATTCAATTTCAAACACTACAAGAAATATGCAGAAAGACAACACAGTAAAGACAACGCTTTCTGTTGTTTTTATGAAATTTACAACCGTTTTTACAAAAAGCGTTGTCTTTCTGTGTTGGATTGCGCTAAAAGACAACGCAAGTTCGCAGAAAGACAATGCTTTTGATAAGGGGTTGTCTTTCAGCGCACTTTTGCGCTGATAGACAACGCTTTTCTACAACGCTTTCGAGGGGCGTTGTCTTTCAGCGCATTTTTTGCTCTAATAGACAACACTTTTTGCAACACATTCGAGGGGTGTTGTCTTTAAACTGAATGTGGCTTAAAAATTTACCCTTAGTAAATATGGGGGAATCTACCCAAGTCATAATTTACATATACCTAGGTCAAAAACGAAGGGCACGGTGAACAGAAAATCGGCAGCAGACCGGCAAGCGGCCGGCGACGGGCGACGGAATTTGGTGAAGCTGCACGAATACCAGGAATCGGAAGTGCTGCGTGAACAGAAATACCAGGAAATACCAGGTAAGCTGCGCGAACAGAAGTGCTGCAGTAGACCAATCGACGACAATAGACAAATCGGCGGCAGTAGACAAATCGGCGGGCGACGAAAGTGGTGAAGTGCGGCGGCGGCGGCGGCGCAGTAGGTTCTGAGCCGATTGTTGGAGGAACTCCTCGCGTTCTGAGCCGGCTGTCATTCCGGTGTCTTCTGAAGAAGTGCCCAAGGTTCGACTAATTTGTTTTCCCCCTTTTTCATGTTCTGTTAATTGATTGCATCCGATTATCACGTTTAGTGTTGGGGTTTTTGCTCGATTATTTTCTGCCAATAAAGCCCTTATAATGCTCCTTTTCAGTTTGGATTCCATGTTTGGTTAATAGTTACAAAAGTTGATGTTTTTCAATAAAATCTTATGTTTATAAATTGGGTTAAATGCAAAAAAACAACCCAAAGTATAATTTTTTTTCACTTTACACCCTAAACTTTTTTTTTCCCGATTGCAACCTAGTTTTCTAAAGTTATCCAATTACAGCCTAAATCATTTTTCTAGTCATTTTTCCGGCACATTAATAATTTTTGAGTTAATTGCTTTTTTTACCCATTAACTTTTTGGTTCGAGCAATTTTACACATTATCTTTTTGGGCTAGCAATTTTTCCATTTATCTTCTGAAAGTTCGGAAATTTGACTCAAATTTAGCCCGAACTGATGAATCAAGCTAAATTCGAATGTGACTAGCACGTGGACCCTAGTTTCCACACTATTTTTGTCCAGTAACTTATTTGTTTTGGCAATTTTACCCATTGACTTATTTGTATTGGTAATTTTGTCCATTAACTTTTGAGTCTTCTGTTCTTATAGGGTGTCACGTGCCAATCACATGTGAATTAAGCTCGATTTGGTTGTTCGGACTGAATTTCGGTTAAATTTATGACTTTTTAAAAGATAATGATTAAAACTGTCAGAACCAAAAAGTTAATGGTAAAAAAAATTAACTTTTAATTTTTTCACTTTGCAACTCAAGCTTTATCTTTTTATCCAATTGTAACTCTGATTTTATGATACATTTTTATAAATATTTTTAGAACTTGAGGATACAATTAGATTTTTTTTTTTTAAATAAAGTTTAGGTTGTAATATGAAAAACTTAAGTCAGGTGCGTGTCATGTGATCTCCACTTAGCCAGAAAATTTGTAATTTGATAAATTTTGGAAGACTAGATTGCAATATGAAAAAAAAAAAATCGGGTTGCAAATTCAAGAAAAAAAATCTATACTTTGGATGTTTTTTACATTTTATAAGACTTTTGAATTTTAAATCACTCTATTCATACCCAAAGAAAAACTAAAATTCCCTCAAAAAAATCAAAATGATTAAAGTTTGAGAGTAAAATTTCAATGTGCGAGAAAAAGAAATTTTCACAAATTTCTAATTGATTTGTAAATGTGAGACTATATATGCAATCTTTAATAACATTATGAGACTAAATATGCAATCATTGGAACAAAACTACAATTCTCTCTACTTTGGTTAAGTTGGTAACAAATTAGATTGCAAGAACCTTATTCGAAGAATAAATTCATCCCCAACTAAACACATTAATGGCATCGATGCAAAGTATATATCTGAAATTGTGCATCAAAGCATCAAGTTGTAATGTTCATTTACTTAAAACTTTTACTTATATACTGTCAGGAAATCACCAAGGATCTTAATCCACTTCAAGCAACAAGATCAAACCTAAATCGAATAAGCAATCGATCCAAACTGAAAATAAACGACTTAGCTACCAACACTCGGAATCTTACGTGGTTCGGCTTAACAATGCCTACATCCACGGGAAATCAGGGGAGGGAAACTTTTATTAAGAATGAAAGAAGAAAGAGTTTACAAGAACACTCATCTCACTCTCTCAATACAGAAACTCGCACGCACACTTTGAGACTCAATGCTATTCACTCTGTAACCCTTTTCTGAGAGCGATGACCTAATATATATAGACCTACACACAGACTACGTGTAGCAACAAAGATCTCGAGATTTGACCAAGAAACGAGTGAGATCTTCCAACTGAAACACAACAACCCGAAACTGAACTTCTCACATGCAATATAAGTCATAGCCATTGGATTAGAAGAACGGCTGCGATTGATCCTTGATCAACTGATAAAACCGTCGAAGACACGCTTTCTTCATTTTACGTTTCTTTTAGTATAAAACGCGCTTTTCCTCTATACTTAGCAGAATTAAGGTTTTGGCTATTTCATTTCACGTATACAATGTAAAGGTTAGCATTGTATAGTTCATGCGAATTTAGGATATGATTGACCAAATCTCAATTTATATTTAACTGTTATGAGATTTAAATAATTCAATTATTTTAAATTAATTTTTTACTGTTGTACAATTTCCAACAAACATTTACTTTTAAAAACATTACGTAATTGAAGAAAAAATCACGAATTTAAAAAAAAATGTAAATTTATTCCAAATTTTGAGTAAGTTAAAAAAAAAAAAAATCATAACATTTATCCACTGTTACAATTTAGACCACATTTATATTTTTTGATTATCGGAGTCCATGTATCTGGCAAACATGTCACATCACATGTTAAATCAGAATTGCAATTTAATTCTAACTTCATGTATATTTATTAGTTTTTTTTTTTTTCCCAATCGATATGGACTTGTGTGAGTGCAAAGCAAAGGCTTAAAAGTACGTTTTTGGGCTTGAATTGGTTGGGCTTGGAAAGGAAATACCCAATAATATTTAGTTTAATATAAACTCCTATTTTTTTGAATATAATTATTCTCATGTGCATCAGTTGCATGGATCTCAATTGGGCCGCGTGCGGGCTGGGCTGGCCCACCCAGCTCGAGCCTCTTTACTTTTTTCTCGTGTTTTGGTCGTTACCTTCACGTTATATTAGTGTTACCTTCATGTTATGTTATGGTTACCTTCGCGTTATGTTAATGTGACCCCATCTCCAGATTTCATACCCTTAGTTTAAAATCACTGAACTAAAATAATACGAAAGTAACACTAATATAACATGAAGGTAACACTAACATAACATGAAAGTAACATTAACATAACATGAAGGTAAAAAACAATGTTAATCATACCTTCTTGTTATGTTAGAGTGACCTTCACGTTATGTCAGGGTTACCTTCATATTATGTTAGGGTTACCCTCATGAGGGTAACTCTACATAACATGAAGGTAATCCTAACATAACATGAGGATATGACTGCCTGGAGCGAATCTTGGTGGGTTTGAGCACACACACCAGACGCGTGGGGGTGCGTGAGAGCGCGTTGGGCGCGTAAAAACGCAAGTCAAAGGCGCGTGGGGCGGGTCGACCCGGGTGCATGGATCCAGTGCACAATATATTTTGCATTTGCAATAATATTTAGTTTATCAACTCATATTTTACATTACTTATTTGATATTATTTATTTTCCCTAATTTAATTTAGATTCTCCAATTTTCTATGAGTTGGTAGTTTTTTTTTTTGAGAGAAATATATGTGCATTAATTTATTCGATGCACTAATTTTCCCATTTTCCCATTGTTATTTATATTATGTTTATTATTAATTCACTAATATTCATATATATAACTTATGCAATTTCATGTGATATATTAGATGAACGTGTAAATAGCCTATATTTTACACACACGATTAATCAACCACAACTTTACACCTGACTTAGATATATATACATACATTTCACCTATATATGTGTGTGTAAATTTATGTATATATAATAAGACAAACTAGCCCACTATAAAGTAACCATTTTTTAATGAAGAGTTTGAAACTATTTTATTTGTCAAGAATTTTTTTAAAAAATTATTGTATTCTTAATGTAATTGACTTATACCAGCTTATATATACCATCATATTTTACCCTCTAACAGTCCGTACCAACTTATTTTATCTCATATCAACTCGAACCACCATAGCACATCCTCCTACTATGACGAAAGTATTTTGTACCATCATATTACACATTTATACCTTTATTAATCAGCTTGTACCATCATATTACATCTTGAGCACCGATGTAACTTGTATCATCATATTACATCTCAAATGTTAGATGGGTAAAGTTGGACAAAAATCATTTCATTTAGATAAAAAAGAACAAAATTTCATAACCAGATAAAAACAAAAATTTATAAATAAAGATGGTTAAGAACGAGGGTTCCATTTTTTTTTCATATAGTTTTTGATTATATAGTAATTGCAAAATCAAAAATAGTACAATTTGAATAGTTAACATTCAAAAAGCAAAAAACTTAACTAATTCCTTAATGACCTAAATTAGTTGAGCCACCTAGTGAAAATCTTGGATTGATATAAATTGAAGTGTAGGAAGAGGTGCAGAGCATGCATATGGTGGGCCAAGCTAACATCATAATTTTCATCATCATCTCTATCTCTCTCATTCAATCTCCAACTAATGTCCTATTTAAATTTGTCATACTAAATTTTTAATTTGGTGACATGTGACATTTGTCATTGAATTGTTTTATATCGAAGGAATGTCAAATCAACTTTAGAATGAAATAAAAATAGGTGAAAATGACAAGGTAATGAAAATGATGTATGCCGCCGATTTTGATATTATTTATGATAAATTTGATACTCCAATTTGCCCTATATTGAAAAGAATTAATTTTCAGAAAAACATACTACCTCCGTCCCACCTTATTTTGCCTACTTTGACTGGTACGGATCCTAAGAAAAAACTGTTTGACTTTGATGTGATGTGTTATTTTAATATTTTTGAGTGGCAATTTTGTAAGTAATGTGTGCTTTTTGAGTGCAAAAGTTGTAAAATGAAAGAAATGGAGGGGTAAGGAAGTAAATTTTTCTTTGCCATTTTTGGGTTGGCAAAATAAGATGGGACAAACAAAAATGGAAAGTAGGCAAAATAGAGCGGGACGGAGGGAGTAATATTTACTTCAAATTGTTGTTTTAATTTAATTTTCTAAACTACTGATCAAATAAATAATTTTATATATGTAGTATATTTTTCACTTCGATCGGACTTTTAATCTCATTCAGATAGCTAAACACATCAGCATTTTTCTTTTTTTGGCAACACTAAATTAGGTCAAAAAGTCATACCATATATAGGTTATGTTAGTATAGCTTGTAGTGAAAAATTTGTCTAAAATGATAATTCAAATAAAGATTGTGAGTTTTAAGACAATAATCAATTAACTCTATTAAAAATATGAGTAGGTCTCTTGTAAATCTGGTGTATGGATCTTAGATCTATGCACCCGGGTCTAATCCGGGTTGGGGGACAGCATTTTTTTTTTTTCGCACATGATTTTTGAAAAAAATTACATACCAATAGGTTATGTTAGACATACGTTTAAGCTATGTTAAGCATACCAGTTCTACCCAAATTTCATGTCTTGTCTTTTTTTGATTTGATTTTTGAATTTTGGCACATACCACTACGTTATGTTAGACATACATTTACGTTGTGTTAGACATACCTTTATGTATACTTAGACATACATTTGTATATGTTAGACATACATTTGTATATAGTTAAACATACATTTATATATGTTAGACATACCTTTGTATATAGTTAGACCAACCTACACATGATTGGTCTAACTATACACAAAGGTTGTTTAACTATACACAAAGGTTGGTCTATTGAAGCGAATTTTGGGTGAGTATCAGCACAAGTGTTCAGGAGCGTGGGAGCGCGTGCAGGCGCGTGGGAGACACGTTTTGGGCACATGAACGGGTCGACCCGGTTGCACGGATCCCAGATCCGTGCAACCAGTGCATAAAAGTTTTATCCTAAAAATATATACTCATATAATATTTGATAATAGATTTACTTCTATAATTTAAGCAAATTTGATATGGTTATCATTTCAGGTAAATGGCCTTTTACATAAAGGCATATACACATAATATATTATTTTGATAGTATTTTTTAGAATAATGATCAATCAATAAAAAATTGGTATAGTAGTAAATTTTCATACTTTTTGCAACTTCAATCAAGAATCAGTTTTCGAATAAAGGATGTATGATTTTATTTTGATGATCTGAATTTTTTTCAACTCAACCTGCTTTGATAATAGTTTATCCATGACAATATTTTTACATTTTTGTTCAGCGCAACCTTGCACTTTGATTAAATTTGTAAAAAGTGTAAAGGTACATGCTATATTTTCTAATATATAAAAAAACTTAGTTAAAGATGTACATTAAATAAAGTTCTTGATTTTTACGATAATTCATCCTTATCCAAAAAACAAAGGTTGCTTTTTTTTCCCAGATGAACAATTTGAGGATCCAATGATTCTAACACTTATGGTAGAATTGATCATTTGGACTTTTCAGTTTTTATATGTAGATCTTAGATCTATAAATAATATCCGAAAATCACATGGAAAATCAAATACTGATTCAAATTGCAAAATAATGTTATATTCATAATTTATATTGACAAATTTAAAAGTTCGTATTAGAATTGTAATATCATAATTTTTTAATGAACATTGAGTCAGTTTTATATAAAATCGTCTCACGAATCATTTTATGTGGACGGGTCAATCCACAACTTACATTGATCACATATAAATTTGTGGAAGTAGATTTGATTAGTGAATAAAAAGTATTCGTCTAACAAAAACTATATATTTATAAGATCATCTCAAATAAATTTTTGTGGGTTAACAGAGCTGAATCAACTCACATACTAAAACAGTATGAAAAAAAAAAAAAAGGTCTCTATCAACTCTAGAGCAAGACTTGGTAAACTTATGGTTAACTAATACTTAATTTATAATCCCAATATATATTCTTATCTGTTTTTTATTAAATTATATAAAGACGTCAATTTCAACATAGTTATTTGATTATATCGTATTTTCATCCATCATCTTATGTAAGGAACATTATTAAGATTTTGATGAATGACAAAACATGTAATAGAATAGGAACCTAGATCCAGTGTATTAGATTTCGTTGTAATATTCTTTAGATTAAGATCAGGAATTAGATGTTATGCTAAGAATTCAGAGAAGTCTAAAAGATTATTCTGGTATAGGTAACTGTGAAGAGGACTCTACCTCGGTTGCTAGTACCTCAAAGGCACCTACGTTTGTGGTTACAACCATTCCTCATCAAAATGAATTATCTAATTTAGGGGGAAGCACAAACACAAATGTAGAAAGCCCTGTAGAAAAAGGAACAAAATATTTTAGAACTAACGATGAATCTGAATCTGTCAGAAGTTGGCTCCAGCAACCTAGGTATGCTAAAAATAGGAACTATAGACAACGATATAGGAAGTTTAAAAGAACACAATTGTCATATGTACCAGAGATGTGTGGAACATTCACTTCTAGAAAGTAAATGAGGAAATTACAAATATATATGCAGTATCCTAAGGATACTTATGGCAATCCAGGAACCATCAAGACTTGCAATAAAAAGATTATTGTAAAGCAAGTATGGGTTCCTAAAAGGAGAATAGAGACTAACAAGAAAGGACCCGTACTTGTATGGGTACCTAAAAAGAAGTGATTTCTCTTGTAAGTGCAAGAACATGTGACTGAGAACAACAAAGAAATATGGTATATTGACAATGGTTGTTCAAGACACATGACAGGAAACCAGAAAAGCCTTATCAGTTTTAAAGCCTCCAAAAGACCTAAAGTTATATTTGGAGATAACTCCAAAGGAAGCACAAAAGGCACTGGTGATCTAATCAAAGGAAAGATCTGCATCAAAGAAGTATCTTATGTAGAGGGTTTGAAATATAATCTCCTAAGCATAAGCCAATTCTGTGATAAAGGATACTGTGTGGAGTTCAATCACAACAAGTGTCTCATCAAGGACAACAAAACTCAGGAAGTCAAGCTTACAGGAACTAGGAAAGGAAACATCTACATTGCTGAATGGGACTCAGCAACCACTGCCACATGTTTTGTTGTCAAAGACACCTCTGAAACTAGTTGGCTGTGGCACAAGAGATTGAGTCACCTGAACTTCAAAACTATGAACAAGCTAGCCAGAAAAGGACTAGTCAGAGGACTACCATATATTGTCTACAGAAAGGAAGTTGTATGTGGAGCATGCCAAAAAGGAAAACAAGTAAAGAGCTCCTTTAAGAACAAAACTCTTCGCTCTACTGAAAGGGTATTAGACATGCTTCATTTGGATCTATTTGGACCTATTTATCCAATCAGTGTATCAGGGAAGAAGTACACCTTAGTAGTAGTAGATGACTACTCAAGGTTCACATGGATAATCTTCCTTGCAAAGAAGTCTGACACCCAGCAACGTCTACCAGAGTTCCTGAGAAGACTACAAACAGAAAAGTGTCTGAGCATAGTAAAGATCAGAACAGACAGGGGAACCGAATTTATAAACAAATTCATAGAAGACTACTGTTCAAACAATGGAATCAGGCACGAATATTCAGCAGCCAGGACGCCTCAACAAAATGGGGTTGCTGAAAGAAGAAATAGAACTTTGAAGGAAGCCGCAAGAACAATGTTAGTAGAAAGTTGAGCTATCAAAGAGATTTTGGGCAGAAGCAACCAACACAGCATGCTACACACAGAACAGATGCCTGATAAACAAAGATTTAAACAAAACTCCCTACGAGCTGTGGTATGGTTATTCATCCTGTGTTGATTATTTTCACATCTTTGGATGCAGGTGCTTCTTGCTCAACAATGAAAAGGAATATCTTAAATCCTTTGATGTCAAATCTGATGAAGGAATATTCCTTGGATACTCATCAGTGAGTAAAGCCTTCAGAGTCTTCAACAAGAGAACACTTGTTGTGGAAGAATCTGTACATGTGATTTTTGATGAATCACACTGTAGTACGGCTGATATTAAGAAACTCAAAGAAAAATTGGACCAAAATCACATCAACAACAATCATGTTGAATATATTAATGTGAAGTTACCAAACCTTCAAAATATGGGTGGAATACCACCATCCCAGACCACATATGATCCTGACATGCAGGTACCAACTCAGAGACAGGAACCTGAATTTAATCAGGAACCTGAAGATGATCAAACTACCAATCCAAACCAGAACCCAATTGAGGGGAACCCCAGCAAGTCAATGAAGCAAGAAGAAGATGGCTAAAAGATCACCCCAGAGATCTAATTATTGGATATTACACATCTGGAGTAAAAACGAGACGAGCAAATCCACACGAAGCCATGTTCGCTTATTTTATATCACAAATAGAGCCAAAACACCCGGAGGAAGCTCTACAAGATACCAACTGGGTTCAAGCCATGCAAGAAGAGCTAAATGGATTTGAAAGGAACCAAGTCTGGTTCCTAGACCTACTCATCAAGGCGTCATCGGAACCAAGTGGGTGTTCAAAAATAAGCTAGATGAAGAAGGACTAGTTGTAAGGAATAAGGCTAGGGTAGTAGCAAAAGGATACTGCCAAGAAGAGGGAATAGATTTTGATGAAACCTTCGCTCCAGTAGCCAGGCTTGAAGCAATAAGAATTTTTCTAGCATATGCAGCATATAAGAATCTCATTGTGTATCAAATGGATGTGAAGAGTGCCTTCTTGAATGGAATGCTGGTAGAAGAAGTCTATGTTGAACAACCACCTGGGTTTGAAGAAGATGCATGCTGATAAGATGATGTATAGATTGAGAAAAGCTCTTTATGGACTGAAGCAGGCGCCAAGAGCCTGGTATGACACCTTGTCAGAGTATCTACTGGATAATGGATTCAAGAAGGGCAAAGTGGATAAAACTCTATTCAGAATCCAGGATGGAGATAGCATCCTGCTAGTTCAGATCTATGTGGATGACATCATTTTTGGATCTACCAACAAAGAGCTATGCAGGAAGTTTTCCAACTTGATGCAATCCAAGTTTGAAATGAGCATAATGGGAGAATTAAGTTTCTTCCTCGGATTGGAAGTTAAGCAACTTGATCAAGGAACCTTCATAAATCAAATGAAGTATACCAAGGAGCTGATCAAGAGATTCGGAATGGAGAATACCAGCGCAGTAAGCATTCCAATGCAAATTTCAAAGGGTCTAGATAAAAACGAAAATGGAAAAGCAGTTGACATCACCAGATATAGAAGACTAATTGGGTCACTACTCTATCTTACCGCAAGCAAACTAGATATCATGTTCGCTGTGGGAATGTGTGCACGATATCAAGCCGCACCCAAAGAATCTCATCTTACAGCAGCAAAGAAGATAATCAGATATCTCAAGGGAACCCAAGATGTAGGCTTGTGGTATCCAAAAGAAGGTGATATAAAATTGATTGGATATACTGACTCTGATTTTGCAGGTTACAAAATTGACAGAAAAAGCACTAGTGGAACGTGTCAAATGCTAGGGAATCGCCTAGTATCCTGGTTCTGTAGAAAGCAAACATCAATAGCCATTTCCACAGCCGAAGCTGAATACACTACAAGAATTTCGCTCAACCACAACGGTTATTAACCATTGTGGTAGACAGATTCTAACCATTGTGGTAAACGGTGTTGTAGTAGACCCACCTCTACCACAACGGTTATTAACTGTTGTCGAAAACATCAACCACAACAGTTATTAACCGTTGTGGTTGAGTCATGTCTAAGACAACACCATGTACTACAACACCAAAATATTGTCTACCACAACGGTTATTAACTGTTGTAGTTGATGTTTTCCACAACGGTTAATAACCGTTATCGAAAATATCAACCACAACGGTTAATAACCGTTATGGTTGAGGGATGTCTACAACAACACCATCTACCACAGCGGTAAAAAAAATTGTATACCACAACGGTTATTAACCATTGTCGAAATTATCAACCACAACGGTTATTAATCGTTGTGGTTGGGCGTTATACCTTACACTACCACAACGGTGAAAATTGTCTACGACAACGCTTTTAACTGTTGTTGTTGAGTTACAGACTTTTACAACGGTTTTTTGACCAGTTGTCGTAGAGGTCAACTACAACACTTATTTACAACAGATTGTAACCGTTGTCGTTTTGAATAACGACAACGGTTTGTACAAGCCTTATTAACCGTTGTGATTTTGATGTTTTCCACAATGGTGTTTTCCCTGTTTTCGTGTGTTGTCCTTGTACAACATCTATATATAAGTGAAATGGCAACAAATACACCCATCATCACAATATTATCAACATCATAAACATTGTTCACAATCAACATAACCTAAAAGTTAATACGATCATCCTCATGATACTATTAGGTAACTAGGAATTACAAAGTCAAAATAATCCACAAAAGATATCATGCATCTTCCTAAGATTAAATGTTTCATACATCCACCAAATTACAAATTTCAACAAATGATCCAGAAACCTGCTCGTTTGCTATTTTCAGTAGAGTATCCAACAACATATACATGAGCTCACAAATAGCTAGTACAAAAGGTAGCAAATTCAAAAATGCCTGCAAAAGTTCATAAAGTTAAAAAGAGAATTAGTTATAAACAAACAGATAAAATCCACTTGCAGAAACTTGCATGGTTTTTGCAACACAACTTACTTCATAATTTTGTACAGCTTGAACACTATCACGTTCTTTAGTATGATAGGTAACTCTATTAATCAAGTAGCTTTGATATTTCAACACATGAGTGCTAGGACCACGAGCAATCCATTCTACCTTGTTCGATATCTTTTTATTGGAGGAGCTCGATTGATTTGCAACCTCCAAAATTGAATGCTTCATAATTAGTATTTTTATGATACGAAATTGCATATATGTTGCTAAATATTGGTGGAGGGTACTTACTCGATCACGCAACCAATAAATAAACAATCGGTTATGTTGATCCAAGATTAATTTTTTTGAATGTGTCTTCAATCGAGATGTTAACCTCAAAAGACTCATATGTTCACTATCATTAATAGATATATGATTAAAACTTCACAATAATACAATTATCCCAAGATTCTAAAGTTTAATTAATTACTTACTTTGTATAAAGATCAATATCAACATCATTTGCTAAAACATAGCGATGTGCTTGCACCCACTCCTCATCACTAATAGAATGTACTTGGGCAGCTGATAGAGGCTTTTGAAGCCCTATTTCATGATGTCTTTTTGGAATCCCAACTGTTTGAACATTTGAGAGATAGTCTGAGCAAAACTCCATAACTTCTTCACCAATATAGCATTCAACTATGCATCCTTCGGGACGATTACGATTTCACACATAACCTTTTAAAACTTTCATATATCTTTCAAACGGGTACATCCATCTATACCACACTGGTCCGCACAACTTGACCTCCCGTACAAGATGCACAGTTAAATGAACCATGACATCAAAAAACGCCGAAGGAAAGTATTTCTCAAGTAAACACAAAGTTGTCACAATGTCTCTTTGCATATCATCTAACTTTGAGACATCAATCACTTTGCTACAAAGTTTATTGAAGAAGAAACATAGTCGTGTTATAGCATATCTAACATTATCCGACAGGACTCCACGTATGATCACTGGAAGCAATTATTGCATTAAAGTATGACAATTGTGTGACTTAAGACCAACAAGTTTCAAGTCTTTTATCGATACCAAATTTCTCACATTTGATGAATAACCAGTGGGAAGTTTGATTCTCATCAGAGACTCACAAACTCTCCTTTTCTCCGGTCTACTCAGTGTATAACATGCCGGTGACAAAAATGTTCTCTTCACCCCTACTTTTGATGCCAACTCAGACCTGATACTCATCTCCACGAGGTCCTGTCTTACGGCTACACCATCCTTAGTTTTTCCAGGCATGTCTAACAATGTTCCGATAAGACTCTCACACACATTTTTCTCAATGTGCATTACATCAAGTACATGTCGAATATGTAAATGTTTCCAATACTCCAATTGAAATAAAACTGATTTCTTCTTCCAACATGATTTAGCACCATCATCTGTAGATAGACAGTTTCCACTTTTTTCCCCCAATTGCAATTAATTCCAGCAACCCTATCGTAGATATCAATACCACTAAGTGGTTTCGGTGCAAGTTTAAACTCTTGTGTCCTATCAAATGTCTTCTTCTGCCTTCGAAATGAATTGTCTTTTGGAAGAAACCTTCTATGTCTCGTGAACGACATTTTCCTTCTATGCTTCAATCTTTTTGCATATGTGTTTTCACTACATATTGGACATGCATGATATCCTTTCACACTGTGTCCAGACAGGTTGCCATAAGCAGGAAAATCATTAATCGTCCACAACATAACAGCTCTAAGTAAAAAACTTTCTTCACGGTATGCATCATATGCTTCAATGCCTACTTCCCACAAGTGTTTTAAGTCATCAACTAGAGGACTCAAATAAACGTCAATATCATTACCTAGCTGCTTCAGGCCGGCGATTAACAATGTGAGCATCATGAATTTACGCTTCATAACCAACCACGATGGAAGATTGTAAGTGATCATAACAACAGGCCAACAACTATATGTACTTGACATCGTACTGTGGGGATTGATCCCATCTGCAGATGTGGCCAATCTTAAGTTTCTTCACTCTGCAGCAAATTCTAGCTATTTATGATCAACTAACTTCCAAGCGGGTGAATCAGCAGGATGACGTAGATTACCATCGTGAATCCTCTCATCATCATGCCAAGTTAATTCCTTAGACACTTCCCTATTTCTAAACATCCTTTGAAACCTAGGAATAACAGGGAAATACCATAGTACTTTGCTAGGAATTGACTCCTTAATCTTTGAATTCTTGTCAACCTTCCACCTTGACACTCCACAAGTTGGACAATTAGTACATTTTTTGTACTCTTTCAAATATAAAACACTATCATTGGGGCAAGCATGAATTTTTTCATAGTTCATTCCCAATGCCACCAAACATTTTTTCACCTCATACAAAGAAGTAGGCAATACATTTTCAGCTGGAAGCATATATCTCCAATTACTTCAAGGAGATTTGTAAAGCTTTTGTCACTCCAATCATATTTCGCCTTCAAATTATATAACCTTACAACTGTACTTAACTTTGTCAACATAGTACACCCAGGATATAAAGGTTTCTCAGCATCCTCAAGTAAGTTAATGAAGTCATTTGGATTCCCTGTCTTTTCATATGCTGCATTCACCATATCTTTAGGTTCTTGTGAGAAAATGTTATGATCATCATCTACAACATTTCTCTTCTCTTTCATAGAGTCTTCAAAATTGGTTATCTCTCCATGCCATATCCATGTACGATATGTTAAATCTATTCCGTTGGACATCAGATGCAACCTCACAACTTCAGGCTTTCTCTTACTTAAATTACCATATACTACACATGGGCAAGATATTGCACCGTAGGGATCTTTAGCATTTTGCATTGCAAAATGCATGAAAGAATAAACTCCATCTAGATACTCACGTGATAATCTATCCTTTGACATCCATTATTTGTCCATATTTGGTCTAAAGTAATCAAAGAAAGAACAAATATTGTAAAACAAAAGAAGAATCTATTGCTAACATAACTAATGATTAAATAAATAAGTCTTCTCTCAATTGTTTTGAGATGCAAATTTATATTTATTTTGTTATACTAAATTCTTAGACTTGTAAACTTTGGTTATTTATATTAATTCAAAATAGAAACGATAGATCAATCCAAACATAACGAACGAATTTAATCACTCTAATAAATGTCAAACCATTCTATCAAATCAACCATGAATCCAAACACAACTTAATGTCATAGTCTCAAATCTAATCTTCTTATCCAAATACAACCTAATTAATATATTAATAGACTTTAGACAAAATGGTAGCCATGTGTCTCAAGAATTAAAGAAAACAAAGAATACATAGATGTTCCAATTGTGATGGTCACCTTTTTCTCTTCCATGCAAACCATATATAAATAAGTATATATGAGAAGATGGATAGCTTTTAGGAAGATTATAACAAAATTATAAGATCAAGGGTAAACATACTAATCTGTTAATGCAGCCATTGATGACTCAAGTAGAAGAAAGAGACTTCTTCTACTTGAAGAATGTTCAAATGAAGCTCTAATATAAACTTCAATAACTACATGTAGTACATATATACTGAGTAGTTTCTTAGGTTTGATAGACTCAGTTTCATATCAAGAGTTTATCCCGTATAAACTAATATACAAATGAATAATTTCATCCATTTACTACCTAGAAGGACATTTTGTCAGTAAGTTCAACTTCTACAATAATGTATACTGACTCAAGAATATATTCACCTTAGATAGTTCTCTGCATTTATTTCATGATTTAAGATCTTCCTAAAACAAGTTCAGAGCAAGATGTTATTTCAGACAAAAGTTACTGCAGAATAAGTATCAAGTAGAAACAGATGCTTTTATGGATCAACTGAGGCAGAAACATATGCTTGAATCAAAGACATTGCAATCACACATCGAAACACTCAATCACGAGTCATCACAGCAGAGTCATCACAATTCATATTTACACTCACATGCATATTTGTATCCCAATTCATATTTGTTCCCCAATTCATATTTGTATCCCAAACAGAGTTTGAAACATGGAGCTTGCACTATACACTCATACGCATATATATATATATATATATAAAAGAGAGAGAGAGAGAGAGATGGGGAACCTGGTATTAATGGAGAGCAGAGAGACAGAGAGAGAACGGGTGAGCTTGCTTCCAAGCCGGCCCAGCCGTGAGGAATCTTTTCCGGTACTGACTTGGATCTCCAGTGACGGAATAAGCAGGCAAGTAGAAGCGGTTTGCAGAAGCCACGAACAGTCACAGAGCAAGCTTGGCTACAGCGAAAATGGAAAGGAAGAGAAGGAGAAATACACCTTGTCACCGGTGCACCTTGTCGTCGCCACACCTTGTCGCCGCCGCACCTCGTAGTACCGCTGACGTCAATGGCAGTAGAAATCGACGATTCACCAGGGTAGATATCGAATTTTACTGCTTAGGGTTGATTTTGGGGGTAAAGACTGATTTTCCCCCTTTTATCACAAGTAATTTTTTTAACAATATCATATATATATATTAAATACCATGTACATTAAAATGAAGTAAAGTTGTTTAAAGTAAACTCTAAGGTCTAGAGTTCAAATCTTGCTAGACTTTTTTTTTTTATTACTAATATTGTATAAATTTCTTAATTCTATATATTTTTTTATATATGTATGCTAAATTATAGTTTTTTTACTACATCATATAAATTTCTTAACACTATACATTTTTTATATATTATACTTAATTACTAAAAAGTGAAAATTATTATTATCATATGTCACAACGAGCATCATCATCACATGTATATATATTTATACATCTACCAAACATAGGGGTGGCCTAACATTAATAGACTCGAGAAACGATATATATCATGCATTTCTAAGCCTTAACTCCTCACCAATACATTCATTTCACACACATAGAACAACTCATCACTTCAAGAAATGTTGAACTCACAATCATCTAATCCAAGCTTAAACCTAAAAGTCATAGCCCTAAAGCTTGCACTCGCCTTCTTGCTCGCCCTCACGATCAATCACGATCACCTTTGCTCGAACCACCCTCTCGATCTCCATTCATCAATAAAAAAAGATAGCCTTTGAAGGTAATTTTATCAACGACAACGGTTTTCTTTACTGTTATCTCTACCGTTGTCGTTGAGCAAAAAAATGCACTCAATGACAACGGCTTTATTGTGCTGTTGTCCCAACCGTTATCGTTGTGTTAAAAAATTCACTCAACGACAACGGTTTTAATTGATGTTGTCCCAACCGTTGTCGTTGAGCGAAAAAATGCGCTCAACGACAACGGTTTTATTTCCTGTTGTCCCAACCGTTGTCGTTGAGCGAAAAAATGCGCTCAACGACAACGTTTTATTGTGCTGTTGTCCCAACCATTGTCGTTGAGCGAAAAAATGCGCTCAACGACAACGATTTTATTTGCTGTTGTCCCAATCGTTGTTGTTGAGCGAAAAATTGCGCTCAATGACAACGCCACAAAAAAACCATTGTCGTTGAGCGTATTTTTCGCTCAACGACAACGGTTTTATGCAAAACTATTGTAAAATTGTTTACCACAACACAAATGGCAAAAAACCGTTGTCCTTCCTGTGTTGTTGTTGAGCGAAATTCTTGTAGTGATATGTTGCTGCAGGAAGCTACTGTGTGCAAATCCTATGGATTCAACAACAACTTCGAGATTATGATATTGTTGAAAAAGATACTCCAATCATGTGTGATAATACAAGCGCAATAGCAATCACGCATAATCCAGTTTTTCACTCAAGAACTAAACACATTGATGTTAGACATCACTTCATCAGAGATCATGTCGAAAAGAAAGATATCTCTCTAGAGAAGATTCATACTGATCAACAATTAGCTGACATATTCACAGAACCTCTATGTGAATCAAGATTTTCCTTGCTAAGAAACGAATTAGGCATTATCAAATTAAGCTAAATCTACTAACGAATCTGTTAAAGTGTTCTACTGCTCAGGGTGAAACACAGAAACTACTTTCAGAAAGGATACTGAATGGGATCCTGACAAAGGTCCCTGATGAAGGAAGCTGATGAAGCCTACTGAAAGATACATCAGCAAAAGCTACCTGGTAAATTAATCATCACAAAGGAACACACGAAGCGCACGATAGTGAGAAACTGTCAATCCCGAGATGTGGCGTATCAAATCAGGGTAGGTTACCCAATAAGAGACGGTGATATTTGCAGACAAGTCCCTCAAGATCTTTGAAAAGACAAAAGCAAATGATCACATTAAATGCAAGAATCCTCAACCGCGGGATAAAAGACCTTTTAAATTCGAGAAGATCTACACCATTGATCAAAATACATGAAGTTCTCCTATAAAACAGAAACTTTACACTTGATCAAATCTTTTATGTTTTTCATATCTTCTAAACCCTCTAACCTTCTGCAAAGTAGCAACCTAGCAATAGTTCCTGCGATTTTCTCTACTCTTTGCAGAAAACTCACATATTCCACTACCTTTCGAAATGGCACCCAAAGTCATACAAGTTATTGATGGTCGCCTCGTTGATGAGAAGATCATACTGAAGGCCATTAGAGATGAAAGTCGTTCCATTGATCTGATGTAAATGATCCTGAACAATCTTCACCAATCCAGAGTCTTGGGTTTATGCTCACACTACAAAGAACCCTACTGTGAGGACATGATCTGTCATTTCTACAACAATGCAGAGATATCCAAACACAAAACGAAGATCATCTCCAAAGTAGGAAAGAAAACGATTGAGATTACAGCCAGCCTCCTCGGCAGAATCTTCAAACTGCCCACTGAAGGGATGGATGGCAGTGAATTAGTCTCCTATGGGGAGGAGTTGATGGAAGAATACTGGCAGAGATTCACAGGTTTAGAGGACTTGCTGACATTGAACAAAAGTTGCAACAAAAAACTCTTCCAAGTGGAGTATCAGATACTCCATGATATCTGATGTCATATCATTGAGGACCGATCTGGTTCTTTTGATAAGTGTACCAATCTCAGATATAGAATGATGATGGCCTTGATGGAAGTTGAGAAGATAAACTGGGCAGAATATGTCTTTACCAGGCTCAAGGAAGAAGCGGAGAAGAAGGTGGGTAAGCCAACCTATGGATTAGTGATCAACACCATTCTTGGGTCTGCTAGTCTCGACCTATCAAAGGGTAAGCCTATCCAAAAAGGAAAGTTCATAGGATACGGAAGAATCTTTGTTGAGAAGGGAAGTAAGGGTTCTCCAGTAATCAAAAAGGCTACAACAGTAAAAGAAAATGAGTCACAAAGAAAGGAGAGGCAGGAAAGTTCATCTGAGGGGGAAAGCTTGACAGCCGTTGTTTCTCCGCCCAAACAGGAAAAGAAGGTAAGGAGTACTAGGGCAAGGGCAAAGCAGATGGTGAAGAGGAAGCTGAAAATTTCTAATGATGAAATTTCACCATCACCTGTGTTGATGCTCCCTGCTCAACCAAGAAAAGATGATAATGCTGAATCAGAGATTCAGACTACTGAGCAAGCAGAGAGAGTTGTACAGAAGGTGACCGAACAAATACAAATGGAGGTAGAGGAGAGTTTTGAGGATTCTGAACCCGATATAATCCTGGATATAGCAAAGATGAAGGAAGAGTTCAGGAAACAGTGGGAAAGATTCACAACTTGGTGGAATTATCAACACCTTCCCAGTATGGTCATGGTTCAATGGCAAGAGCTACATACAGAGGAAGATTGGGCACTGAACTGGGCTGAAGTGTCTGACATTGGAGAAGAGAAAGTATTGTACTCAAGCTTCCTAATAGGATTACGAAAGAAGAAATAGAGTGAGTTCAAAGAAAACTATGAAGCAGAATTGAGACTGGCTGCTCATGCAGAAAAGAAGAAACAGGCAGCACCTCTTGAACTGCCTCCACCCTCACCAAAAACCTTAAAAGAAAAGAAGCCCATTGAGCAATCTGACTTGTACAGGGATGATGTTATCCTAATGGGAGCACCTGAACAAGAGGTTGCTGGTGATGACATAGGTTTTGCTGAAAAAAAAAAAAAGCAGAGGCTTTTGGAGTTGAGGAAACAGAAGAACGGATGTTGAAATAGGCTCTGGATGCCAGTCTGATGGAAAAAGGGAGGAAGCATAAGGCTGTGATCATTCAACCAGGAGAGGTTCTTCTATTGGAGCAGCATCGATTGAGCATCCTTTAAATGCTCCTCTAATCACTCAGAAGACTCCCTCACCATCAGCATCAAAAGATGGATCCAATGGAGCTTACAACCAGCTGGTTGATATAGCTTTCTTGCCTGATGAGGATGAGGTAACATCTGATATTGCTGGAGAAGTTCATATCGTAGGAGGTACCCCTATCACCCTGGAACAAGCTGACACACCAATGATGGAGCTACCAGCTACTCCAGAGGGTGTAAAACTGGATACACTCGCAGTTGCTGCAACTCTTGAAGAAACTCTTCGAGCAGCAACTCTTAAGGAAAGAAAATCTATGCCAGAACTCTCCACTGATACAGTACCAATGGAAGCTGACAAATCGGCTGAGGAAATTACACCGACAATCATACAGGGTATAATCTCTGAGGATCCTGCGAACCATGGAGAGATGGTTGCAGAGGATGTCGCAACAGGACAGGTTGCTAACAAAGAGCCTACTGTTGAGATGATTCCAGAGGAACAAAGTCCTCAGAAAAAGTCTGCTGCTGAAGAAACTAACCCCAAAGAGCCCACTATTGTGGTAGATAATGATGATTCAGCTCATTATAGTGCAGATACTGAGAGTTTCATGTTAAATTCTAACAGCGATGAAGGGTCACCCAGTGAACAGGGTGAATCTGGAGCCGAAAAATCCAAGCCTCTAAATCCTTCTTTTTCTGTGCAGACTGAAGAACAAAAATCCCTTGATAATGTTCTCAAAGCAATATGAGAACTTGGGACATCCTTAACTGAGGCAAGCAAGCTGATGAGAGCTGAGGCAAGAAAGGATAGGTTCCAAGCCGCCTTCAAGCTGGATACTTTGAATACAACATTGGCCAAAATACAACAGTCTATCTCCTCTCTAAAATCCTCTACTCTTGCTGACACAATCACAAGCCTAAACGACAAGCTCAATTCCCAAGCAAACAAAACAGTTGCAATTGAGTTAGAGCAACAGTTTATGTCTGCTTCATCAAACACTCAGCATGAACAGAAGCAAATCTTGGACGATCTTACTGACATGGTAGCCAGCATACACACAATGCTACAGTTTGCAGTTGGTTCAAGCTTTGATGCTGACAAAAAGGGGGAAGAGGCAGCTAAGAGGATCGAGCAAAGAAGACAACAAGTTCCTCTCCCTTGCAACCAACTAGCAGTATTGCCTAGGAAGGACTCAGGAGGCGACGGAGGAGGCCATGGAGGAAGCTTCGGCGGACAACAGGACAGCAGAAGTATCAAAAGAAAATCTAAAGCTATCTCAGAAGTCCATCTTGGCCTTCGTAGAGGAACAGAAGAAAGAGAAGAGAAAATGAGAAGAGTTGAGGAAGAACTTGTTAAAGCATCAGATGCTCACTTTGAAAGATTTGCAAAAGAAACCTTATCTAAACTCTACCCTCCTCAAAAACAACCTGATCTGGAAGCTCTCGCTGCAATAGAAGGAAGTGCACCAGAGTCACTTCATATTTTCTTAGATAGGAGTCCTGATTGCAGAAGTCCCAGATTCCAAAAATGGGAACTCCTGAGATTGTTCTGCCTACCAATCGCTGTCCATCCTATCCGCAGATCAATACTGTCAACAGGCAGAGTATTTAAAATACTACATTTAGCTATGTAAGGATTCCATAATTATCAAATGGAAGAATCATCGTGAAGGGCTCAAGTGTTTCAGAGACCTTGCTAGTAGATGAGTTCTTCCAAAACAAATAAAGCTGAAAAACAGATTATACAAAGGAGAAACCATTCCCTTCTATGAAGATTTTTGGCTAAGGTATGATGAGACGCCTGAAATAAAACAGAGGATGGAGCCAACCTATCAAGAGTCTCTTCTCAACTGGTGGAAGGGACCAAAGAAATTTAGAGAGAAAACATCCTGGCTCAAGACATAGTAAACTCTCCTGCTCTCTAGTTTTGCTGATCTTTTGTTTACTATTTTATTTTTATGCTCTGATCTTGCTTAAACTTGATATGAATATACATCCGTTTTTGATCTGATAAAGCTCACTACTTGTGAACTTATATTTAATCTCTTGATCTGAAATTATGTATTATGTTGATTTGTTTATTTGCTGAACTTATAGTCTTTGATCCTCTTAGAAAAAGTTTTGTCATCATCGAAAAGGGGTAATTGTAAGGAACATTATTAAGAATTTGATGAATGACAAAACATGTAATAGAATAGGAACCTAGATCCAGTGTATTAGATTTCGTTATAATATTCTTTAGATTAGGATCAGGAGGCTTGAAGATCAAAGACTAGAAATTGAAGATCTTGCTGCACAAACCCGCGAAGACAAAAATAATACAGCAGGCTACTTTGGATAAGATGCTGGTTGCAAACTGACTAAGGATACTGAGATAAATATAGAGGATACTGAAAATATCAGGAAGCTCCAGCCACCTGAGCAGTAGCGGTTATCTCGAAGGATGTGCTCAAAAGTTTACGGTAGGAACAAGCCGCAGTTGCAACCAACCAAGCAATGCCACGTATCAAAAAGCAAAAAGGGAAGTCTGGATAGATGACAGACTAAGACGGCGAATGCAGCTTTTGAGTGACAGTCTGAGCAAACAGTGTACGATCAAATCAAAAATATCACGTCACTCCAAAGAGGCAGCAGATCAGATTTTCTCTCCAACGGACAAAATTCAAATCGCCTATAAATACAAGAAGACTAGAACTTGGAACACACCTGAAACTCTTGCGATCAAAACGCTCAAGATATACACCGCAGATCATTTACAAACATAAAACAAGTTTTAAATCCAGTCTAAGCAGCAAGCTACTCTCAGCGTGAAGAGCTCAACTGCTTTAAGCTTGCTGCCTGTGTTACTAGAGTTTTATTCTCTTTGTTAGACTGTGTGGAGTTGTTTGATCAGAGGGTGTGCCTGATCAAGTAGTTTCGCTCTTGGTTGAATAGCAAGAGTCCTGTGTGGGCTAAGGGTTTCGCTCTTGGTTGAAGAGCAAGAGTCCTGTATGGGCTAGAGGATTGGTCAGTGTGCAGTAACCCTGTGTGGGAGAAACTGGTAGTTGTTCTCGTTAGGTTTAGGTTGTTTAAGCGAGGCTTGTGTAAATCAACCGTTTGACCTAACGAAAGTTCCTCCTTGTGTAGGAGAAGAGAGGACGTAGAGGGATTACTCCACCCTCGAGCCTCTATAAATTGTTGTGTTCTTTACTGTTGTTTATCTTGCTTATATTGTTGCATATTTGAATCTATCTACTGCATATCATCTCTAAGCATAGTCACGGTTTTCAGAAAACAAGTATTGTTTAGAAAAAGTATTTCCGCTGTGCATAACACTCTTTTACTACAAACTTAAAGGTAACTGCTCAAGCAGCGACCTTCAAAGTAAGTTAATCAAAAAAAACTAGTAGGCTTATTCACACCCCCTCTAAGCCTACTACCACTTGGGACCAACATCTTATATAAATTTTATTATAGTATCTACGTTTTGATTTGCGTAACAACAAAGACAAATATATATATATATATAGAGAACATCATTTTTGGTCTTCTAAGTTAGGTCTTTTTCAATTTCGATACATCAAGTATCGAGAATCCAATTTCAGTACCATAACTTCATTTTTTTTTCCGATTTGAGTCCTTTTTTTGCCGGATTCTGACGTGGCAGTCGGAGATTGCCTATGTGGCACCAAACCCTAATCCCCAATTTTTTCCGGCCAAAAACTTAGCCACGTCAGAAAAAATATAATAAAAAAAGGAAAATTAAATTCCATATTTGAAAATGCAAATTAAAAAACAAACAACTAGGCTAAATCCTAAATCAAAACACGAGGGAAAGAGGAAAAACAAAATCTCATTTCAAAATCCCTAATCCCAAACCCAAATCGAAAGCCCTAACCCCAATCAAGGAAAAATCGAGGCATTATCTCCGATTCCCAATCTTTGTTCATCGAGGAATTTTGCGTAGAGGATATGAAGCAGAGGGCGCTAGATAAATGGAATTTAACCACCCCCCACCCCCCAAAGATATGGTAAGTTTTGTTTGTACTTGCCCCTCCATTATTGTTAGATGGTTGTCATTTATGGTGTACTGTTTGTCTGTATCATGGTTGGTAGGGTCGACTTCGAATGTTTAATATATGTATGATATGTATTAAGTGAACTGGTCCCTATTTTGTGTACAAACAGTCAAGGGTTTGTGGCTTTTTATGTGGTCAAGATTCCTTCTCATTTTTTTATGCTTTTTCTGTATGGGTGTTCCATTATTTTAGGGGTTTTTTTTTTTATGTGGTTAGGGTTATATAAGCATTCTACTGCATATTCCCTCGTGTTTTGATTTAGGATTTAGTTTAGTTGTTTGTTTTTTAATTTGCATTTTCAAATCTGGAATTTAATTTTCCTTTTTTTATTTTTTATTATATTTTTTCTGACGTGGCAGATGAAGTGACTAGGTTTTTAGCCGGAAAAAAATTAGGAATAGGGTTTGGTGCCACATAGGCAATCTCCGACTGCTACGTAAGAATCCGGTGAAAAAGGACTCAAATCGGAAAAAAAAAATGAAGTTATGGTACTGAAATTGGATTCTCGATACTTGATGGATCGAAATTGGAAAAGGCTTAACTTAGAGGAACAAAAATGATGTTATATATATATATATATATGAAATCATCTCACGACTCTCATAACATGAGATAGGTTGGTTGATCTAGTCAAATAATACTTCAAAATATATTATATAGGATGTCTGTATCATGTAGTATGTATTATATATCAAATAATACTTTTGATAAATTATAATTTGACGAGTAATGTTGTTTAATACTTTTAGTATGTATTAACGTAATACTTTTATTCAATCATGTAATATTTTTTATGTGTATCATGTGATACATTTGGTTTGAATTTAAATTCCTCATCAACTTGACAAATTGTAATTCGATCATGTAATATTTTTTATGTGTATCGAGTAATTTTTTTCCATCCCATGACTTGAAATCCATGATTGATTTGAAGAATTGTAATTGCAAGTAATACTTCTATTTTGAATCTTATAATATTTTGGTGTTTTTATATTATGCATATTTTAAATTGAATAAAATCTATTACCTATATAAAAGTATGAATATTTCTTACAAAATATGGATTGCCTAATATATCCTTATTAAAGATTTTATTTAAGGTTATAATAGTAATTTATGATTTTCATATTTAAATAATTTTACAAAAGAATTCTAAACCAAAATCATATAGAGTTCTATTATAAATAAGACTCTAATTTACTATACATTTTTTTAAATTTAATTTAATATAGATTGTATATCCTTGTAAAAAATTATTAATTAAGGTTAATAATATTATAATATTTTTGATTTAAATAAGTTATCCTCCACATGCGACGCATGTGCTGATACTCGTACTGTTAAATATTGCATGATGTTTACACACAAGTATTTTAAGATGAGAATACAAATATCTCTCGAGGAAATGTGCCAAAGTACACAAAAAAATATAAGCAATTGACTTTTTCTACCATTCAATTTAACAAAAGTACTTTTTCTACCACAAAAGATAATAAAGTGACATTTTCTATACTATTTTGACTCGATCATGGACAAATGATTGAGTAATGATCGAGTGATGATATATTCTATTTATTTATACTATTATTTAACAATTGATTTATCCAACAAATCATATAAATTGCTAAATGTAATTAAATTGATAAATGAGGCTCAATTAATAGAAAAAAATGAGGATTGTTTAATTGAATAATTTTAGGTATATTAAATTGAAACTGTTTGAAATTAAACTAGCCATTGTAAATAATTAAACAAATTTACGATTAAACAAATTAAAAAAATTCCAATTTTCTAGGATTTACTCGAACCATTATGTGAAATACATAGTGGTTCGAGTAACTAGTGTAAAAAATCAATTTTTGTTCAATTAATCGAACCACTATGTCAAATACATAGTGGTTCGATTAATTGTGTAAAAAACCTATTTTTTCACTATTAATCGAACCACTATGTCAAATTAGTAGTGGTTCGATTAATAGTGTAAAAAAACCAATTTTCTAGGATTTACTCGAACCACTATGTGAAATACATAGTGGTTCGAGTAATAGTGTAAAAAACCAATTTTTGTTCATTAATCAATAGTGGTTCGATTACATAATTAAACAATTAGAATTCAATTAATTTAGTAATCAATAGTGGTTCAATTACACTATTACAAAACCATTGTTTAGTAATTTAAACAATTATTTTAAATACATAGTGGTTCTCCTGGTCCAATTTGAATTCAATTAAATTAATTATGGCATATAGTGGTTCGATTACACTTTTAATTTGTGAATGACATATAGTGGCTCGATTAATTTGTGTTTTTTTAATGTAATAGTGGTCCGATTAAACAATTAAAAGTGGTTCGATTAATCAAAATGAAAGTGGTTCAATTTGAATTAAACCAAATTGAATTAAATGAAAAGTGGAGTGGTGGAGTGATTCGATTAAACAATTTAAAGTGGTTCGATTAAACAATAGTGGTTCGATTAATTGTTTAATCAAATTTGTTTAATAACCGAACCACTCAAATTATTAAACAATTGAACCACTAATAATCAAGCCACTTTGATTTCATTACTATAATCAAATTAAACCCATAATCGAGCCACTATAAACACCTATAATCGAGCCACTTTGATTTCATTACTCATAATCAAATTAAAAAAACATTATTAATCGAACCATTTCAAATAATTAATAAACATTTCAAAACCATTTCAATTAATCCAACCATTTCATTTATCATAATCAAATTAAAAAAACATTTCAAAGCCATTATGAATAGTAATCAATAGTAAATCATAATAGTTTAGTAATCAATAGTAATTCAAATTAAACAATGAATTTGTAATAGTGTAATCGAACCACTATTGATTCATAAACAATGTAATTCATAAATACTTGATTCAATAATAATTCAAGTGTAATCGAACCACTATTGAATTCATAAATAATTGATTCATACTAAACAATTGAATTCACTTGAAAATGGAGTGGTTCGATTGAATTCATAATTGATTCATAATAGTGGTTCGATTACCCATTTTTTCGCTATTAATCGAACCACTATGTCAAATACATAGTGGTTCGATTAATAGTGTAAAAAACCAATTTTTGTTCAATTAATCGAACCATTATGTCAAATACATAGTGGTTCGATTAATTGTGTAAAAACCAATTTTTTCACTATTAATCGAACCACTATGTAAAATTAATAGTGATTCGATTAATAGTGTAAAAAACCAATTACTTGAATAGTGGTTCGATTAATAACTATTTGAAATTGAAATTAAGCATTACTCGAACCACTCATAATGGTTCGATTAAGCTTTGAAATTCATAATGGCTTTGAAATGGTTCGATTAGTAATGAAATGGTTCGATTAAGCTTTGAAATTCATAATGGCTTTGAAATGTTTTTTTAATTTGATTATGAGTAATGAAATGGTTCGATTAATTGAAATGTTTATTAATTATTTGAAATGGTTCGATTAATAATGTTTTTTTAATTTGATTATGAGTAATGAAATCAAAGTGGCTCGATTATGGGTGTTTATAGTGGCTGGATTATGGGTTTAATTTGATTATAGTAATGAAATCAAAGTGACTCGATTATGAGTGGTTCAATTGTTTAATAATTTGAGTGGTTCAGTTATTAAACAAATTTGATTAAACAATTAATCGAACCACTTATATAACTAATCGAACCACTAATTAGTAATTGAACCAAATTGAATTAAGTGAATTTGATTAATCGAACCACTATTGGGTTCAATTGAAGTAATCGAACCACTTTTACAATACTTTTCATAGAACCACTTTTACAATACATTAATCGAACCACTTTTACACATTGAAGTAATACATTTCATTTCATTTAACCACACATTGAAGTAATACATTTCATTTCATTTACACATTGAATTCAATTGTTTAGTAATCAATAGTGGTTCGATTACACTATTAGTAAACAATTGAATTGAAACAATGGCTCGATTAAACAATTTGAATTCAATTACTTGAAACAATGGTTCGATTAAACAATTTGAATTCAATTACTTCAATTTAATTGAACAATTGAATAGAAACATATAATTTAATTGAACAATTGAATAATTAAATGGAGTGGTTCGAGTACTAGATAAATTAATTGAAATTAATCGAGCACTAAGTGGTTCGAGTATATTTATAATCGGGTACTAAGTGGTTCGAGTACATTTAAAATTAATTATACTGCATTTAAATTGAACATAGTGTAATAGTGTAAGTGGTTCGAGTACATTTTATAATCGAACCACTATTGTAATAATTTTTCCTTTAAAAAATTAGTGGTTCGTGTTATCAATTTGGATTTGATACATATTGTATTTGATAAATAAAATTTACTTTAATATACATAATTTACTTTAATTACATAATTTATAATTTATATTCACTATTAATCGAACCAATATGTCAAATTCATAGTGGTTCGATTAATGATGTAAAAAATCAATTTTCTAGGATTTACTCGAACCACTATGTAATATTCATAGTGGTTCGATTAATAGTGTTAAAAATAAATTTTTGTTCAATTAATCGAACCACTATGAATATTAAGTGAATGGTTCGATTAATTAAGTGAATGGTTCGATTACTATTAATGAATTGAAACATTTCGTTTTGATTAATTGAACCACTCAAAATGAATGATAATTTGAAATTTGATTAAATTTCATTTGGTTCGATTAAACAATGAATGACAATTTAATTATTAATCATTAATTATTAATTCAATGAATGATTAATCGAGCCACTCCTTTAAATTGAATGATAGTTTAATTATTCTATTGGAATTTCATCTAATCGAACCACTTTCCATTCCAATAGTGTATTAATTAGTGAAATTCCAATAGTGTATTAATCAAAATCAAGTGGTTCGATTAGAATGGAAAGTGGTTCGATTAGATGAAATTCCAATAGTGTATTAATTAGTGAGTTTCTTTCCATTTCAACTACAATTGGAATTTGATATAATCGAACCACTTTCCATTCTAATCGAACCACTTGATTAATTAGTGACTATTAAACCAAATTTAAATGAATAATCGAACCACTATGTAAAATACATAGTGGTTCGATTAATAGTGTGTTAAACCAAATTTGAATTTGAATTTGGTTCATTTAATTGTATTAATCGAACCACTCAAACCACTCGATTAAGTGTATTAATCGAACCACTCGAACCACCTAAATTAAATTGAGTAATTCTATTAATCGAACCATTTAATTGAGTAATCAGACCACTTAATAAAGTATAAATTATAGTGGTTCGATTAACATTATAGTTAATTGTAGTTCGATTACTATAAAGTATAAATCATAGTAATTATAGTTAATTATGGATGCCACTATAATTTAAAGGAACCACTATTATTTAATGCACTAATCGAACCACCGTTATTTAAAGGAGTGGTTCGATTAAATACACTAAATAGTTTAGTTATTTTGTACACATTAAATATTATATGCACTAAATATTATATAAACTAAGGCACTAATCGAACCACTATTACTTAAAGTGGATTTTCAATTCAATTAATAACCATGTGGTTCGATTAGTTAATTAGTTGTTCTAATAAATTAAATTAATTAATTAGTGACATAGTAAATTATATAAATTAACTAGTGGTTCAATTAATTAGTGACTATTAATCGAACCACTGTGTATTTGACATAGTGGTTCGATTATTCATTTAAATTTGGTTTAATACACTATTAATCGAACCACTATGTATTTGACATAGTGGTTCGAGTAGCCAATTAAATTTGGTTTAATACACTATTAATCGAACCTCATTTATCAATTTAATTACTTTTATCAATTTATATGATTTGTTGGATAAAACAATTGTTAAATAATAGTATAAATAAATAAAATATACCATCAAGCGATCATTAATCAATCATTTCTTCAAGACCGAGTCAAAATAGTGTAGAAAATGTCACTTTATTATCTTTTGTGATAGAAAAGTACACATCAAAGTCAGCGATGTTAAAAAAGTTATTTCCTTAAAAAAATTTGTGTAGTATAGGCTGGGCTCTCTCAATATTTCTCATCATATAAATGACTTTGAACCTCCATTAATTGATCAATGAATATTGATAAGATAACGAATCTGTTTTACAGATTGAGATCCATTTATAAACTATTTCACAAGACCTACACAACTATAAAGTAATAATTAATTGTAATCTTTCACTAAGATTTTTATAGTTGAACTGATCTCACATATTGCCATGAGTTGTTAGCAATTTAATTTTTACAATTTTTTGATGATGCAAAACATATAGTGTAATTAGGTAAGAACTAGTAGTATACCCGTACGATGCACAATTTGTAATATACGATTGATTAATTTTAAAATTTCTAACACTATAATATAATAATATTATGTGAACCTAAATTATAAATTAATAAGAATTTAATTCTTTATCTTTAATGTGTTACATCTTAAATAATATTATAATTTTAAAATGCAAACAATAATATATATGTGTGTCTATATATATATATATATATATATATATATATATGTTTAACAATGAATTTTGAATTCTATATTTGAAATATGAGGTTGTTAAATAAATACCATTTTGTATACGTACCCATTAATATTGTAAATTAAATTGAATCAAATTTAGTACTGAAGAACATTTATTGTAAACGAAAATTGATATCTAAAAAATATGTTACTTCATAAAAATATTATGTGCATGTTACAGATTAATATAGATATAAGTATAATATATTATTATATTTTTTGATTCTACTTGTTAACAAACATGTTAGTAAATAATTCTTTTGCATTCACAATTATAGATATCTTTAAAGAAAAGATATAAATCCCATCAAGTAACTAAAAGATCTTGATATGTATTTAAATAACGTAGCTAGTTCAATATTCAAACCACCTGTATTAGCAAATATATCAAACAATTATACCAAAATGTTTTTCATTGTTATTATTTCTCAAAAAATCTAAAACTTTCTATTTTAAATTTTTTTTTAAATTTTCTAATCTATAGTTTAATTTAGTCATTTATCTTTGTATTTGTAATCTTGTTAAATACAATTTTGCACCAAAATGTAAATATAAATTTATATTTTTCATAATATAAAACAAAATTTAAAATAAAAAATAATTAATTTAAAAACTATAATGTATATGAAATAGAGAAAAAAGATAAAATATACTTCATAACCTACCTACCTATAGGTATAGCCCAAACCTAGTGGACCCCACAACCCTTAAAAGTATAAATTTTTTATTTTTTATTTATTTAATTTCATGTAACTACTTTCTTTCATTTATAGTATGTCAATTTGGGAGAGAAAATTAGTTATTGCTATTTTTATTGAAGGTCTTCTTTATATATATATATATATATATATAGATTTGATCTGATCCCCCAGCTAATTTTTTTTTAATATGATTATTTTAAGGGTTAATTAAAGATTGGTTAATGTCTTAATGATAGTAAGTTCACTTATCTATAGACTTAGTCTAATGTAAGAAATTTCTCCAAGATTTCAAGCTTGAATCCTTTATAATTATCTATTACTCAAAAATAAAAATAAAAAAAATTAAAATCCCTAACCTCTTCTGTAATTTAAAAAAAAACATTAAATTTACGAAATTGAATTTCAGAACAAATAAATTTGTGCAGACAGTTGTCTATTTTCGTCGAGAAACACAAGCAATTACTAAAATGGCATTTGAATAGATATGGATTTAGTTGCATTAATTTTATTTAAGTCTAATTTTTGAGCAATATTATGACTTTTGAATCCATTATAACTTGGAATCCATTCATTTACACTATGTTTTATCTTTGTTACACGTTATTAAAAATTTTAAGACGTCAGTAATGTTGTGTATGTAATTTTATGATCGAATTTGAATGAAAATAAAAGTTTGAATAAAAAAAGTTATAAGCTCGTAACATCTTATTGTACAATGTTATAAGATTGTATCTTTAAAGTTTCATCACAAACCCTTAAACATCTTATAAATGTTATAAAGAGCATCTAAACTCACCTCTCTGGAACTCATCTCAACTTACTGAGTGGATCTGTGGAAAACTTGCATAATCTAAAATTGAATGATGATCATCACAATCTATATATACTGCTAATCGAGTGAATTTGAATGTTAATCATCACAAAATATACCTTAAATTGAAAGAATTCATAAATATTACATAATCCAACTTCGAATCATAATTGTCATAAGCTATATTTTTTAATTAAAGATGAGATATCACTCGAGTTAAATGTACTCGTTTTTCGTATATTATTTTCGGCGAGCGGCGACTCCATTGCAACTTTGCATATTTTTCTAAGCCCAATAATTACCTTGTCGCTTCTCACTGTCTCAATTCCAATCGCTTTATCCCCAAAATTCTCCATCGTCAACTCCTATCCATACTTGATTTCTCAACAATTATAATGAGTTGAATTCTGTTGGTTTTCAAATTCGAGATGAACATCGATCACGTGGATTCATTCGACGAAAATTGCTGGTGTGGGTTGGTTGATTACAGCAGCCTCTTGGACGCCCACGCGCCGCCGCCCAAGGCTGATCTCCATGGAAATCCTCCGCCGATTTCTCAAATGTGAGTGATTAAATTTGCTTAATTTCATTCGATGGCATTTGAATTGGAAGTGAAGTGAAGCGAAAAGGGTTTTTTTTTTTTTTTTTTCCAGAATTGATGATTTTCTATTCTTGTTACTGAATTTGGATTCAGTCGAGCAGATTTCTGTATATCTGTGCTGGATCTTGCAATTAATTGTAGATCATCTGCAAATTTTGTAGAATTGGTTCTGATTGTTTGATCATCTCACTGCAGTGTTAGTATGTCAATGGATCTCTCACTTGGTGAAATTACTTCACAAATAGGGGCACATGAAGAAACTTGTTCCACGAGAAAGAGGTAAAAAAATACCGAAATGTTCTTGAAGATTTAGCTCATGTTGCAAGTATTTTGTTTGTTTAAGAAGGCTGAACTTATGTGGTGGGATCTCAAGGATAAAGAATTTGAAATTCATGTTAGAGAATTCTTTAAGATTGTGTTTGGATTGAGTGGTTTCGAATTCTTGATTATAAATGGAAGTACTTAAATCCGGCCAAATTAGATAGATTTTGAGTCCATATTGATCCAAACATCGCTGGTGGACTTGGTGTTCTGAATTTCAAGTCGTTCCTCAAATCCTTTATTCTAAACACAACATAGTGGGTGTTTAGATTCATACGGATTTGGAATCTTTCACTCTCAGTTTTAAACTGTAGTTTTGGTGATTTGGCGTATTTAAATCAACTTTAATTTGGGCTCCTTTATTCTAAACACAACATAGTGGGTGTTTAGATTCATACGGATTTGGAATCTTTCACTCTCAGTTTTAAACTGTAATTTTGGTGATTTGGCGTAGTTAAATCAACTTTAATTTGGGCGTGTTTGAAATTCATTCATTTCAATTTTGTCAATCTACATACAGCTTGATGGATATTGAAAAGCTACAACTCATATATTCCTGTGCAATTTACACTAATTTAGTTGAAGGAAAAAAAAAAAACAGTATACATACTTGAAAGGAAAGGATTGTTATTTCACTGGTCAACAATGTTTATATTCGGTTTCTTTGTTGGGTGTGTACAGGAGACGTGCTGATTCATATGGTCAAATAGGAACAAAAGCATCTCGTGAGAGAATGCGAAGAGAAAAATTGAATGACAGGTAAGAATTGGATTATTGTTAAGATGCTTGGTTGAATATTCCCTTCGACTTCTGTCATTTCATGTGGGGGCTCCAAGGTAGTTGCATCTTTATACAGTATAAGTGATGAATTGTGTGTAAGCTTCTTGTTGATGTACTTCTTTGCTGATGTAGTCTGTGTATGTTTACTGATAGAAATTGGGTATCTGATGGTGTTGTGGAATAGCACACAAAGTACTAAAATTTTAAACGTAGAAAACTTTATACGTACAAATGATGTTTTCATTGATGGAATAGGTTTTCGTCCTTGATACAGATTCTCAGAATTATCTGCCTATTTGGAACCCAGAAGACCTGTAAAAACTGACAAATTGGCCATACTTGGTGATGCCATCAGACATCTAAACCAGCTTAAAACTGAATCTCAAGAGTACAAGGAGATGAATGAAAGGCTTATGGAAGAGATCAAAATTTTAAAGGTTAGAATAACACTTATGCAGCATGTCGGAATTCTGTATGCATCGTTAATTTTGTTACACAAGCAGCATATACCAGCAAAATAGACTGGCTAACCGATTACGTTTGTTTTATGGTGATTTTACCATGATTGATTAAAAATCCCATGTCATATTAGAGGGCCTTTCTGTGAATTGCATAAAATTTTACCTTATCAACTTATGGTTATGCATTGCTGCCAGATATTAATATTTGTTAACTTTCTTTGTTCTATTGTTTCGGATATTCTTCAGAAATGAATGGCTTTGCCTTCTCGCCATAGATTCTTAAAACTACTTTTTATGGAGTATTCGCTCATCACAGATGTGATACTTATGTCAAAGAAACTACATATACGTCATAATTGACATACCCATGTGTGATTTCTTATACAGGCCGAGAAGAATGAGCTCCGTGAAGAGAAACTGAAGCTAAAGGCAGATAAAGAAAGGGTGGAGCAGCAGTTGAAAACCATGAATACTCATACAAATGGGTTCGCTGCACCACATCCACCTCAATATCACACCGAGGTAAACAAGGTTTCGATGTTTCCAAGCTATGGGTTCGTCCCAATGTGGCACTATTTACCACCATCTACCCGCGATACTTCTCAAGATCATGAGCTCAGGCCTCCTGCTGCTTAATCTTTTCGCTTCTTGCTGCTTTTGATGAACATTTATTATCATGTGATTGTATATAACGGTTAGATGCCACTTGATATGTGCATTAGAACGAGTATCGGGTAATTTGAAAAGGTTGGATCAATCATTGGTTGATACTACACTTGGTTTGATATGATGGATGTACAAATGTGTCGATATGAATGGCAATGTTGTTTGGTCACTGGAAGGAATTCTATTTTGAGTTATGCCAAAAGTTGCACAAAATAGGTTGGCAACTTTTTGTTAAAAGCAACTTTTTCATCATTAAGCTTACTACTTGAGAATTGTTCAATTTTGGATTGCACAAATCTTAACCGAGTCCAATCAATTTAGAAAAGATTGTAGACGCATAATCATGCCTCATACGAAATTAATTAATTGCTAAAAAATCACCAACTTTGCTTAATGTACAATTTTAACCCATTTGAATATTAGCAAATATAAGATGAACTTTCACTTTTTTCGCAATTTTAAAAAACAAGTAATTTTCGGAATTGGATGTTCAACAATTTCAACCCAAATTCCTAGGCTGATATGGTTGCTAAAATGTTGCTGATATGGAAGCAAAAATTGAAGTACTACAACAAAAGATTCATCTCCAATTAAAAATCTAAAATATAGAAGCAAGATGGACTTGTCCAATTGATGAAATTCTACAAAACTTTGAGCAAAAAAGACATAAAACTGAAGATGCAAAATAGAACATATTGTCTCAACCTAAGCAATGTTGGATGCCTTGTTGAGGATAACACCTTCGTATTTCACCTGGAACCACTTCATCGCGTCATCCTTAGTCACTCTGTGCTGGAGACCGACACGCGACTTGCACCTACGGCGACGCCCAACACGGTAACCCGGGCGTTCCAAGACTACGTAGAAGTCCATACCATAGATACCCGTAGAAGGGTCGTACCTATAAAACATTGTTCATTTCAGATTTCTCGATTTCACGAGATAAAGTATCCGAGACTACCTCGAAGAAATAATGTGCTTACTTTATTCCGAGATCAATGTGCTCCTGAATACCAAAACCGAAACATCCAGTATCACTGAAATTCCTCCTCAACAGTTCATATTCCTTGACCTTCAACCCACTCTCGAGGAGTTGCATTGCTTTGTCACCTCTCACCGTGACGTAGCATGCAATCTTTTCATTACGCCTAATCCCAAAGGATCGCACAGTGTATCTCGCTGTAAACATAACAATGCAACATTTTAGATAACGAGACGAGAGAATGAAAATTACATAATAACCTATACATAATAACCTAGAGTCCTTGTTAAAGAATCTAGAGCAAGTTACATCGCTTGGTGACTTAACAAACAGCAGATAAACAGACTATTTCACATACTTGTTAGAGGCGCGCCTCGGGCGAGAGGCGCAGAGGGTAGCGCCTCTCAAGGGCTGAGGCGGGCACTGTTTAAGAGGCGAGCGCCTCTGTGCGCCTCGTGCGCCTCCTCTTGTGCGCCTCAGAGGCGCGCCTCTCTGACATTCACTTTTTTTTATTTAAATTTAATATTTAGTACATATATTTTTTAGTATATATATAGGATGGGTTTTGGAGACAAGTGAATTAGGGTTCAAAAATATAGTCTTACACTTCTACTCTACCACCCTTAAACGTCCAACCTTAACCACCCAATTGCTACTGCCGGCGCCGGCAGCAGACTGCCACTGCCGATCACCATCGGCGCCGCTGCTACCGCCGGCCGCCAGAGCCGACTGCCGGATTTCATGTGTTTGAGACTTAGCTTGAACTATGAACTCTATTTTATGTGTTTTATCATTTATTTGAAGTTTGAACTTTATGTTATGGATTTATTAGACTTAAATTAAGAGATTTATATTTTTCTTATTAATTTTATTAATTCAGCGCCTCTGTTCAAGAGGGGCGCGCCTCTCGCCTCGGGCGCCAGGGCGACCCTTGCGCCTCTGTGCGCCTCTCGCCTCTAAAATCTATGCTATTTCACAGGTAGTATCATGAGTACATAGAAGAGAGCTTAAATCTGTGCACCATAACACACTTAGATAGTAGCGGTATCTTTTCAGTCGAAGGGCAATCGAGCAGATTAATACAGAATGAAGTCGCTCATCTAAAGACTGTACATTCCTATATCTTCCCTAAACTCTAAACAGCTAATCCCACCCCATTTAAAACTCATCCCAGAAACAGCTTCGAAACCAGAATTAAACAACGAAACGTGGCTTGGTACTAAGAATGAATACAAAAAACATACTGGATATGTCGATTCACAACTAAGCTCGAAATACATTGAATTTTTATCATCAAATATATATGTAACAACAAGCAATTAGTGACTCAATTCTACCAATTCAACAATCATTTGTTTGAATTACCACCAACATAACATTGCAGCAAGATAAGATGCAGTACTACTAAATAATTCTTCCCCAATTTCTTATTAAACCACCATAATCAAAATGCAGAAAAGGGAAAGAGAAAAGATTTACCCTTGGAGAAAACAGGAGCTTGCCCACTGAGTTGCTCCAAAACCTAGAAAAAACGAAGGCAAAATAGAGCGGAAAATCATCAAAAAGAGCAAACCGAAAACGTTCAGAGCACAATGATCGAGATGCGACGTCGTACCTTGGCAGCTCTGGTGAGGCGATCTCCACTTTCTCCGACGGAGATGTTGAGCACGAGCTTCTGCACCTTAATCTCTCTCATAGGGTTCGATAATTTCTTCTCTGCAGCCTGACATTTTCAAACAAGCACAAAATTAGACAAGCTCATCGAGAATCCAATCAAGAGGAGACACAAATTCACGAGCGCAACCATGGCGACACGGTGGTTGGCGGTGGAAGCGCGGCGGCGGTGGATGGTTGTGAGAGAAAATGAGCTGCAAAACCGTTTTATATGAAAGTGTGAGGGGACTGAGCTAGGGCTTTTCCTATGTTGAAATGTCTATTATGCCCCTGAGGCTTTTTCTTTAAAAAGGTGGATTCAACTTTAGGTTCATCATATGATGTAAATAGTAATTAGGTAAATATTTATTTACTATATTGTTAAATAAATATTTTATATAAATAAATATTGTTAAAATTGTAAATGAAATTTAATAAATAATAAGATTTAAATTAGTAAAACTATAAAGAATAAGAATACATCAATTAGAAACAAGTGTATGGTTATGAATAGATCAAATTAAGGGATTAAGGTGGGAAAAGATTTAACCATTGACATATGTCGAAATTTAAAGATTATATAATGAAAAAAACAATTTCACACCCTAGAAATACCAAGAAAGAAGAGAGAGATGAAAAAGGATGAGGTATTTAAAGTTGGAAGGAGTTGAAATCAATCGTTTTCAATGCCACAAAAGCTGAAGTTAGACGAGACGGTCTTTATTATTTAGTTATTGAACTCATTTTCACAAATTTTTATATAAATTGTTCAATGTATGTTATGCATTGACTTATTTCACTTAACAAGATTCGTAAAACTGACCTACTCTTTCGATATATATATGCACACACATATTTGATGTCACTACAAGAAAAATGAGTATTTGTGATTACATTTTCTGCGACAACTTGTTGTCGCAATAAGTCTAGTTTTTGCAACAACAAATTATTGCAAAAAATATTCATAAAAACTAACAATACGTTGTCACAAAAAGTAATGTAAAATGAATTATTTACGACAATATTGTTGTCGCTAATACATTTGCGACCACAATGTTGTCCGGAAAAAATTATTTACAAGAAGACTTTTGTGATAATAATTTAGCTGCAACATGTGTCGTAAATTGTACTTACGACAATTATTGAGGTTTTTGTTGTTACAAATACTCACTTTTCTTGTAGTGGTGGAAGCGAAGCTTCCTAATTAAAAGGATAGTAATATAATGAGATTCCAATCCATTTATAATAATTTGGGTTAAATAACATATATTTGTTTCATGCTTAGATCCCATCATATGCACGTGAAGCCTCTTCAATATTGTTTTCATGTTCAAAACATCCCATGTTTCTCTTATGTTAGGCTACCCATAACCCTTTCATCATCATCTAACTTTTTACTTCACTCTTCATTGCAACAATTTTGCCAATTTTCTTTTTCAAAAACATTTCAACGAGGGAAAAGTATTTAGTGATAGTTGATGATGGATCAATCCACGATTCATTGTCTATAAAACAGACTCTAATTTAAGAGAATTAATTTGAGTAGTAGATAGTAGGGCTACACCTTATAGTTTGAATTACTATGTCATCAAAATGATAGTTTTAATTACTTTGTTAATTGTACTAAGATTTTCATAAATTTAATGGTTGTTAGATGGTGCTAAGTCAATCACTTATCATGTAAAGATTAAGATAAGTAGGGCAAGGGGCATTGGGGCCCCTCAAATTTTTGACAATTATGTTATAATTTAGTAATTTTAAAATTATTTATAAAACAAATAATTAAAAATGTTATGATATTAGAAATTAATTATTATTTTTTTAATGATAGGTGTAATTGAGTAAAGTTACTGATTTATAATTTCATTTTCTTAAGTCAATAGTATATTTTAGTTCTCTTTCACATATTGCAATAAGTTGATATTTATTCTCTCCTATCTTGTTTAAGTGTCGTCTTTAATCTCTGCACACAAATTAATTAAGATTGTTTTATTTTCTAATATGTCATTTTAAAATTATTTTTTTCTTTAATCATTTTTTAAAAAACATATATAGGTATTATATATACACATCAATTAAATTAGAAATTAATTAAGTTTAGGAGTAATTATGGAAGTAGCCCAAAACCTCAATTAAAAAATAAAAATTTGAAAGTTCCTAAACAAGGCTTAAATATTTGGTGCCTAAATATATTGATAATCTTCAAAAACATGAAATATATCCTAAATGTATGTTATCAACACTTGCATAATGATTTTGTATGCTATTTTTGTATCTTTAATTTCTATTAATAACAACTATTACATAAACTTGTATCATATATATATATATATATATATATAATTGAACTTTCTATACTTCTTCAACTCAAATTAATTTGTATGGACTATGTGGATCTACCACTTATATTTCACTTAAAAATGAGAATAGAGAAGGCAGGGACCCCCACATGCATAAACAACACCCCCCCCCCCCCCCCCCCTCCCCGCCTATTACTATTGCAAACTAATTAATTCAAACAAGACCTATTTTCTTAAGGTGAATTTGCACATTCAAACATAGAAAATCTTAGAAATTGTTCTAAGGATCAGTGGATTTTTCCCCCCTTGTGTAATTGTAATTCACATGTCAAATCAAAATGAAAATGAAAGAAAAAAGAATGTACATAGTTGTATTATCATATTGAGAAAAGTTTTACCCGTACCACGAGCTTATAGCTCAAGTGGTATCTACCTTATGGTATAGATTGCGTTGATCCGGGTTCGAATTATTTGATATTACTTATCTCCTCCACTCCTGCCAAGTCTATTAAACAAAATAAGATAAAGTTGTAAAATCATGATGTCATATTTCGTAATGGAAAGTTTCATTTTTTTTTTCAATTTTCATCTCATTTTACTCGAAATTTTGATTTTTGTCTATGTGGATGTCGAAATTATCGATGTAATTTTTGATTCGACCTCCACGTGGTTAAAATTGACACTTCAAGTAAAATCAGACCAAAAAATAGAAAATGATGATTACAGATTAAAACTTATACTAAATATATAAAGTATATATTTGATAATATATAAAGTGGATAAGAACTAAGTTACAAAATAAAAATTGAGAATTTTGTATGTAACTATACAAGTTTGTTTTGGTAAAATTTTAACCAAGGTTGGACCACCTTGATTATTAATGTATAAATGGACCACAATATGAAAATGGAACACAATATGAAAATGGAAGAAAGAGATGACATCTATCTTTGCCCATATTGTCATCAGCTAAATAGTGGAGGGTGGACTTATTGCCCACTCTATACTATTACCTTCCATCACAAATCTAGTCACTTAGAATGTGCCTCTAAATTAGCTCCAAAAAAAAAAATTCAAATAAATATAGGTTTATAAACTATACTTAGATAGTTAGATGTACAAATTTTTATCAACATATATCATGGACCTATTATTCTTCAAGTTATATTGAAAACCTAATTTATCAATGTAAATTATTAGTCGGTATCTAAAAACAATATGTGGATTGTTGATTAAACGCCTCGACAGTGTTTTGTACTAATTGATCAAATATTATTAATTTATTTTAGGAGTGAATCTAGTAGTTTAGCTTTTGTTGTATTTCATAAAACTTTGTACTAATAAAATTGTTCTTCATAGCAAAATACCCTCAAGTTTATTGTCTACAAGATACTCTCTTATATTGATTCATCTCTCAGATATTGACTCGTGAGAAAATTTAAATGCAGATAATTCTCTTTGACTCAAAAATAGTGTGGAATGATAAGTTGAATTTATTTGTGTACCAAAGTTTGTCTAAAAGATGGTATATGTACAAATACCTCATGAGATTCTATGCATTGAAACGATGTTTATATGTTCGAATCTTTCTATACATGTACATTACTTGTATTCACTAACATCATATACATACACACAAAATACAAATAACATATATAATCATTGCTGAACTCCAAATTCTTAAAAATTGAAATAAAATTTCCTTACAAATATAAATCAACCACACAATTTTAACCCATGGAACAATTTCATAGGAACATTCCCACTCCTCTAGTTTTCACAAATAACACCTCTAGAAACATCTTAAAAACCAAGTTTTTTTCTCTCTTTTTTAACCATAGAAAGAGCTTCAATAGGTAGGAAAATTTGATTTTCATGGCAACCAAAAGGGCTTTCCCTCATTCTCACCAACTACTACAAGTCTACATACAAACTCAAAAAGGGACCCACCAAAATCATATATTATTACATTCACATCCAAACCTTTCTCATTTAATCCAACCTAAATTTTCTCACTTTGGTCCCAAGTTTCTCCTCTTCCAACACATGAATCTTCATAGACTCAATCTCCACCTTATAAGTTTTATGCAATCTTCAAATGAATGAAGCCACCACTTTTGTAGCTTTGCAAAGCAATGGATTTTATCACAAGCCACAGATTCTATCTTCATGAATCTCAACCCCTCAAGACCGCCGCCGCCGCCGCCCCACCTCCTCCGCCTCTCCACTCCTCACACTCCAGCTTCCCGATCATCGCCGTGGCGGTCATCGGGATCCTGGCCACGGCCTTCCTGCTCGTCAGCTACTACGTGTTCGTGATCAAGTGCTGCCTGAGCTGGCACCGGATCGACCTCCTCCGCCGCTTCTCCCCCTCCAGGCGGCGGCTCGTGGACGACACGCTCCCCCCGGCGGCGGCGGAGGGCCGCGGCCTGGGCGAGGCGGCGATCCGCTCGATACCCGTTTTCCGGTTCAGGAAGCGCGGCTGCGGCGGCCGGCCGCCGCCGTCGTGGGAGTGCGCGGTGTGTTTGAGTGAGTTTGAAGAAGAAGAGAAGCTGAGGATCATCCCAAACTGTGCCCATGTTTTCCACATTGATTGCATTGACATTTGGCTCCAAAACAATGCCAATTGCCCTCTTTGTAGGACAAGCATTTCTTCCCACATCGTCGAACAAATCCTTGCCCCGAGCCCCGATTCGAGCTCACACTGCACCGATGTGGTGATCGAACTAGGGTTGGATTCCAACCCTTCGTCCTTGCCAAGAATCCTCGAGAACTTGAGCTCCGACGAGCTTTTATCGATTAGCCCTTCTCCGAGGAAGAGATTCAGCAGTGTTTTGAGCATGGGAGATGAGTGTATTGATAGTAGGAAGAAGGATGAGCAGTTTGTTGTTGATCAGCCAATGAGAAGGTCTTTCTCCATGGATTCTGCAGCTGATAATCAGCTTTATTTGGCGGTTCAAGAAATCATTCAAGGCCAAGTGAATGTTAATGATAATAATGAAGACAATTTACATGAAGATTGCAGTTGTAGTAGTAGTAGTAGTAGGGTTAAAAGATCATTCTTTTCTTTTGGGCAAGGAAAGGGATCAAGAAGTGCAGTTCAACCAGTTGGATTGGAGCTATGATATTAATGGATTATTTTTTCTTTGATTTTATGATTGGGATTCTTGGAGTTGTTTATTTTAGGTGTAGAAGTGCGCGTTTCGTTTGGATGGCAAAATGTAATAGAAGATGTGGTCGCAGGGTTAGAATGTGATATAGTTAGTGAAAGATCTAGATTCGAGTTTGCATATAGATGGCTCTTATTAGTTGTATTGAGATTTTGGATTATTTGATTGCATGAGTACAAATTGGAATTGGGGTTGATGGGCCACCTACATATCTAAATTTTGACTTGAAGATATTATTGAAATGATCATTGCTTTAACAACTTACCTTTTCCTTTTTCCCTCACTTTTCTTGGGCTTTTATTAATTTGAATCATTATCATGATTGAATCAAATGATTACAATTGTTAATCTTCACCTTTATAGTAGGATGGAGAGAATTGAAAGAAATTTGGGGGGTTGGGAAAGAGGGGGTCCCATCTCACCTATATTCCAATAGGCATCATGAAGATGACCAAACTTGAGGAATATGTTAATAATAGATGTATTTATGTCAAGGTTTTCCAGGCTGGAGAATGATCCTTCTCTCAACTACTAGCAAGCTAGGTGATGAACCTCATAAAAAAGATGAGCTACCAAACTAAATGAGACATCTTGTTTAATTGAAGGTATATGAGATCACGCTATTTTCTATTACATTTGTTGTTACATCTTTTATTTTAGAATAATAATCACACGTCATGTATAGTCGATGACATCACGTACTATTTAACATATGTTATGTATAAATGTTATGAAATATAAGATGTAACACTGAATGTAATAGATATTCAGAGTTCGACATGAGATCCCTATTAATAGTCCACTCACTCGATGCCTGTAAATGTTTGGGTTTGACTTTTCTTTAAAGATAATCTGAATTTAATGCAGAAGTTTAATTTATTTTAATGTTGTTTTATAATTCAAATTGTGTTTTATCTCTTTTAGATAAGGAAAACATCATGTGAAAAATAGTCCTATATAATAAAAGAAGATTCACAGTAAATATAATTAGGATTCATTTAGCAATCAAATTAAGGAACGATAGACAAATGAATTGGTTTATTAAACCATTGTGTATTTTTTTTCGTTGGTCAGTCCCTAGATAAAAATTTTGGATCCGTCACTATCCCTCACCACATCATTGTAAAACAACAAAGATAAAAATGAAAAATAAGTAAAAATCAAAGACAAAATGAAAAAAAAATTAAAAATTCAATACTTTGTAAAAAAAAAAAAAAAATAGCCTTCTTAATCTTCTCGGTTGCTCAAACAAGACGTCGTAACCCCACCAGAAAATCGTTGAAACAATCAATTAATTTTTATCGAACTCTCTAGTGAAATTTAGATTCAACACATAATCAATTAATTTAAAAATTTCTGCAATTTACAAACTTGAATGTTATTATGTAAAAAGGGTTCAATCATTTATATAGATTGCTAATTATCATTACTTTAACAGCCACTAATTAATTTGGTTTGTGGAGGACAGGTGTTGCATTAATCTTTTGATCATCGGATATATCCATCCTTATTCATTGGGGATAAAATTTGAATAGTTTTTATTCCTAAATGCGACCTTTATTCAGTCTTGATAGGTAGGGCCTTATACATTGATAAATTAAGGCAAATTCTCCTGTGTAGCAATTGCATGAATTTAGATTCATGAAATTGGGATGATCCAATCCGAATCCACGTCCATCTGAGTTTTCTTTTTATTTTATTTTTTCGTTTCAGGCTGCACTTTTATATTATATGGGTGTGTGACTTTTACGTTATCTAAAGTGACCGTTATGAATAAATTCGATAACCTTTATTTATGTTCAGTAACTTAGAAAAAAGAGTTAGTCTCCTGTGCAACTGATGCACATACAATTCGGGCAGGGTCTGGGTCGACCCGAATCCGCGCACTTTTATTTATTTTATTTTTTTGAATTTTATTTTTTCGCTTCAAGTTGTTACCTTTATGTTATGTGCATGTGACCTTTATGTTATATAAGTGTGACCTTTATGTATAAATGTAATGACCTTTATATACTCTAACTTATAAAAAAATGAAGAATTTTAGCAAAATTTGTACATATTTACGTTTATGTAATATTAGCTGCACATATATCCATCCTTAAAATGCACTGAATTTTGAAAATTTCCATTTTTTTCAAAGTTATGGATTATAAAGGTCATAATATTTGTACATAAAGGTCACAAGAATTGTACATAAATGTTACAACAATACAACATAAAGGTCTTAATTTGAAGCGAAAAAACCTGAAAATCTTCATTTTTTCCTAAGTTACTGAACATAAAGGTCATAACATTTATATATAAAGGTCACACTTATATAATGTAAAGGTCACATCCTTACAACATAAAGGTAACAGCCTGAAGCGAAAAAAAAAAAAAAAGGAAAATCCAGGTGCACGAATCCAGGTCGGGTTGCCCGAGTTGCACCAATCCAAATCCGTGCACCTGGTGCACAGCAGCATTTGCGTAGAAAAAATGAAGATATTTAGGTATTTTTGCTTCAGGTTGAGACCCTTATATTATATTAGTGTGATTTTTATGTTGTATTGTTGTGATTGTTAAGTACAAATATTTATGTTCCATAACTTGACAAAAAATAAAGACTTTCTCAGCGCATTTTTTGGATGAACATACTTTTAGTGATATTAGTTGCACCTTTATATATTACATAAATGTGCAATTAATATAACATAAAGGTGTCGCTAATATTACACAAAAGTTGCAACTAATATCAAATAAAGATATATATGTACAAATTTTGCTAAAATTCTCCCTTTTTTTTCTAAGTTAGGGTACATAAAGGTCAGTACATTTGTATATAAAAGTCACACTTATATAACATAAAGACCTCACAAATACAACATAAGAGTCTCTAACTCTAAAGCGAAAAAGAAAAAGAAATAGGAGCGCAGATCCGGATCGATTTGGACCCGATCTGGATTACATGTGCACCAAGTTTATAGGAGACCAACTCCGAAAATTATAATTTTACACCTTTATGTTAAGAATATAGAGTATATGGGTTATAATATTTGACAAACATTCTGCTAAAACATATGTTTCAAGTTAATTTTTCATTTGAATTTTAAATAATCATAAACATGTGTATAAATTGGCAAATGCTGCTGTGCACCAGGTGCACGGATCTGGATTGGTGCAACTGGGGCGACCCGACCCGGATCCGCGCACCTGGATTTTCTTTTTTTTTTCTTTTTTTTTTCGCTTCAGGCTGTTACCTTTATGTTGTAAAGATGTGACCTTTACGTTATATAAGTGTGACCTTTATGTATAAATGTTATGACCTTTATGTTCAGTAACTTAGGAAAAAAATGAAGATTTTCAGGTTTTTTCGCTTCAGATTAAGACCTTTATGTTGTATTGTTGTAACCTTTATGTACAGTTCTTGTGACCTTTATGTACAAATATTATGACCTTTATAATCCATAACTTTGAAAAAAATTGAAATTTTCAAAATTCAGTGCATTTTAAGGATGGATATATGTGCAGCTAATATTTCATAAACGTAAATATGTACAAATTTTGTTAAAATTCTTCATTTTTTTCTAAGTTAGAGTATATAAAGGTCATTACATTTATACATAAAGGTCACACTTATATAACATAAAGGTCACATGCATATAACATAAAGGTAACAACCTGAAGTGAAAAAATAAAATTCAAAAAAAATAAAATAAATAAAAGTGCGCGGATCCGGATCGACCCGGACCCGACCCGAATTGTACATACACTAGTTGCACAGGAGACTAACTCGTATAAATTAATTATCATAATCGGATCTGAATGGCAATATGAATTCCGATTGACCTAACTACAATCAACAGATCATTATTATAGACATATATATATATATATATATATATGTATGATTAAGTGATCTATGATAGTACTAAATTATTACGGGTGACTTTGATAAATGGTTGATTACAACAATCCTATCAAACTGTTAACGATTTTTACATGTATATCATTAATTTTTGTCATTGCACTGATGTATGTAAAAGAAAGGGGTTTAACACTTAAACCGTCAAACTATTTGACCATTTTTCATCGAAAACTGACACTTGACATCAGGTTACTTTCTATAACCCCATAAACTATCAATAATTTTGTCCATTTTCTTTGGACACCTGCATATATATAAACTATATAGGTTTGACATTTAAGTTTGTTTCCATTAATTTATATACAATTTATGAAGTATGAATCATGACAGATATTGATCTATCTTATTACATAACATGATTCCATAAATGATTTACATAAAACTTGCTTTATATATGAAAACAATTTGATGAAGTAGCAAAGAAATTGGGTCCCACGCCAAAAAGCTATTTTGAGTATGTATATAATTGAAAAGATAAATAGAAGATGTGGTAGAAAAGTCAAAATCAATTGTGTTTAGAAAGAATCCTAAAAAGTGCAGATATTAGTTTATAATTTATTATGAAATTAAAGGACCGACACCCTATCTTGCTTGCTCACTAAACATAAACAATGCTCTCTCTCTCTCTCTCTCTCTCTCTCTCTCTCTCTCTCTCTCTCTCTCTATATATATATATATATATATATATATATATGCAGAAAAAGATAATTTATATTTTATTCATAAAGTTGTTCACATGTATATAGTCAAAAGTGTGAGACCAATGTGGCAATGCTTGCATGATTTTTCATGTTTCACATATTAATTGTTGGGCAATATTTTTTCAAATCATAGAATCATATGAATATAAAAATTTTGTGTTGGTTTTGATTAAATAAAGTGATAAATCGAACTTTGTGTTATTCAGCTACTCTGTTCATTTGAGAGAAAAAATATTGTCAATTCTTGATTCAATGATGACTAAATTAATTATTGGAAAATTAATGTATTCTTTATTAATGTACTTTTGTTTTTGGAAATTAAAGTATTAGAAAACTTAAATGTCCCTAATTTTTGATCTCTTTTTGTTTAATTTTTCCAATTTCAATTCTTTTTGTTTAAAATTTTCAAAATTGTGATGTAGTTATCATAATATAGCTGTCACATCAACATCAGCATTTTTGAAAATTCCGACCAAAGTGATTTGAAAATGAAAAAACTAAACATATATGGATGATCAAAATTGATTGTCATATTATGAAAAGTGTCTAACATACAAGAATCAAAATTGAAGCCTTTGAGGAATCTATGTTGACCATAATTATGTATTAATTTTTAGAGTTCATATATATATATATATATATATATATATATATATAACATGACTTTTTTCATCAATACACTCAGAATGTAGACCTACTCCAAAATAAAGAAAAGAGTAAATCTTAAAGAAGGCTTTACAACCAAAAAAGTCATTTAAAAGTAGACCAAATTGAATTTCAACAAAGGACACTTGGAATGAAATAAATAATCATGTATAATATTTTATACAAAATAAAAGTGAGAATAAAATAGACAAAGATTGACTGAAATCAAGAAGCATTAATTATTTTTTACAAGTTTAGTCCAAGAAATTTTATAGTAGATGAGAAATGCACATGGGAAGGTGTAGTAGATGCAGAAACTGCAAGTTCAGTTGGATGTGAATTATCCTTATTTTTCTCACCAAATTCGTACAATTTTGTCAGTTTTATAACATGCATTAACCAATGTTTCTAAATAAATAGCATTAATTAATGATCTATCCAAAAATATGTAGATACAAACATATTAAAACATGTATATATGTATATATATCTTGATTAGAGTTAGTCTCTCGTGCAACTGGTGCACATACAATTTGGGTCGGGTCCGGATCTACCCGGATCCGCGCACTTTTTTTTTTTTTGAATTTTATTTTTTCGCTTCAGGTTGTTACCTTTATGTTATATGCTTGTGACCTTTGTGTTATATAAGTGTGACCTTTATGTATAAATATAATGACCTTTATATACTCTAACTTATAAAAAAATGAAGAATTTTAGCAAAATTTGTACATATTTACGTTTATGTAATATTAGCTGCACATATATTCATCCTTAAAATGCACTGAATTTTGAAAATTCAATTTTTTTTCAAAGTTATGGATTATAAATGTCATAATATTTGTACATAAAGATCACAAGAATTGTACATAAATGTTACAATAATACAACATAAAGGTCTTAATTTGAAGTGAAAAAACCTGAAAATCTTCATTTTTTCCTAAGTTACTGAACATAAAGGTCATAATATTTATATATAAAGGTCACACTTATATAACGTATAGGTCACATCCTTACAACATAAAGGTAACAACCTGAAGCGAAAAAAAAAAGAAAAAAAAGAAGGAAAATCCAGGTGCGCGGATCCGGGTCGGATCGCCTCAGTTACACCAATCCAGATCCGTGCACCTGATGCACAGCAGCATTTGCCTCTTGATTAAATTAGCATTTGCCTCTTGATTAAATGGCAAATGCTGCTGTGCACCAGGTGCACGGATCTGGATTGGTGCAACTGGGGCGACCCGACCCGGATCCGCGCACCTGGATTTTCTTTTTTTTTTCTTTTTTTTTTCGCTTCAGGCTGTTACCTTTATGTTGTAAAGATGTGACCTTTATGTTATATAAGTGTGACCTTTATGTATAAATGTTATGACCTTTATGTTCAGTAACTTAGGAAAAAAATGAAGATTTTCAGGTTTTTTCGCTTCAGATTAAGACCTTTATGTTGTATTGTTGTAACCTTTATGTACAGTTCTTGTGACCTTTATGTACAAATATTATGACCTTTATAATCCATAACTTTGAAAAAAATTGAAATTTTCAAAATTCAGTGCATTTTAAGGATGGATATATGTGCAGCTAATATTTCATAAACGTAAATATGTACAAATTTTGTTAAAATTCTTCATTTTTTTTCTAAGTTAGAGTATATAAAGGTCATTACATTTATACATAAAGGTCACGCTTATATAACATAAAGGTCACATGCATATAACATAAAGGTAACAACCTGAAGTGAAAAAATAAAATTCAAAAAAAATAAAATAAATAAAAGTGCGCGGATCCGGGTCGACCCGGACCCGACCCGAATTGTACATACACCAGTTGCACAGGAGACTAACTCTGATTAAATTATTTGCATGGATGCAGTTTTTGCAATGAATCTTGCAACTGTTTTCAGACCCCCAAATGTGTGTTGACCAAATAAGTTGGGGAGCGGATTAGTCGAGTCGAGTACTATGAAGTTAGAATTCAAAGTTCAGATTCAGAAGAAGTTTGAGTTTGACTCGAACTCTGTCGATCTTACTGTTTTAATACTCGAGCCGGACTTTACAAATAACTCGATAAGTTTGAACTCGACTTGATATCTGAATAAAGTTTATAAAAAAACTTAAATTCCTATATATAAAATTAAAAGTGGAACGAAATAGTAAATTTGTATTCGCGAACTTGTCATGGAGTATTAATATGTTTGGACTCAATTATTTTCCACTGAATTTCGTTTTTTTATTTCTTTTAGTGTATCGTAGTTAAATAACTCACGAGTTGTATTATTTTATCTACACTTCTAACTGTATTCAATTACTCTCTAGTTATAAATGGTTGAACATGAATAGAGAATTGAGCAGTCACGGTTTTGCTTTGACTGAAAAGTAGACAATTAAGGTGCATTGATCGTACTAAAGGATACATAATAAATTGTAATGCCCACAAAATACGATATATATATATATATATATATTTAAAAGACCCATTTTGTGTTACAATTTGAGTGATACAATTTCTACTACCTCCATCCCAAAATAAATGTCATTTTAGCCTTGTACACATAAATTAATGAATATGATTAAACTTGATCTAATCTATCCATACTTAAGTTTAATTAATGGGGAGTCCTTTTCTTTTTCCTTTCTTGACAACATTTATTTGGGGAGAAATAAATAGGGGTATCTTTGGTACATTGTATATAATATGCCTTGAAATTCAAAAACGACAATTATTTTGGGACAAATTTTGCTTGCTAAAATGACATTTATTTTGGGACGGAGGTAGTAATAAAGTATGAGCACAAAAACTCATGTGAGACGGTCTTATGGATATTTTCCGTGAGACGGATCCTTATTATCCATTAATTGAATCCATATCCACAAACTTTCATATGAATTGCTAAGTGTGGACTATGGATTGACCCGTTTCACCAAAAAAAGATTCGTGAGACGGTCTCACACAAGACTTGCTCAAGTATGAGTATGTATATATACTATATATATATATATATATATATATGAACAAGTTGATAAAAATTACTAATTTGTCACTTTCCCTCATAAAAAAGTCAAGTCATGATGTGTAATTTTTTTATGAGTTATTCACCCAAAATACCCAATTTTATATAACTTTAAACTAAAATACCCATCAATATAATTGATTATCTCAATCTACCAAAAAATATAAATTATTGTCCCCAAATACCCAATTTTTTGGTCAAATACTAAAATATCCTTATCACCCACTTTTTGCAATTAATGCTAATCATTGAGAAATGTTATTTCTAAACCCATCTTTGCTACTTCCAAACTATACATATTTTTTCCAAGAATTTCCAATTAATCCAATCCATATGATTTTTAGATCCATGACATTAGATCCGAAAACGGTATATAGGCTGGAAACTGTCGACATACCCCTTAATTATCTCCTTGAGATAAGGGTAAACTGACTGCGTCACAACGCCACGTATCGTTCGGAATCAGATTTGAATAGACGTAAAATGGTATCAGATGATGGCAATAAGTTGTGATGATGGCAATAAGCTTTTCATCATCAGTCATGCGTCGCACAACTTCAGTTGGTTTCCATCTAGGTGTAAATAGGGAACTGTCCCGAAATTAATGCGTCTCCTTCCTCCGGATGAACTTGGTCGGTTCTCCAGATTTTTGACTCTTTCTTGAATATCATGAATGATTTCCTCCTTTTGATTTTTTATCGCGTCTCCATTTGGCTTTGGATCTGATGAACTTGTGTCGGTAGGTGATTATGACGGTTGTTATAACTCTGCACCATCTTCTGGATTTCTCTAAGATCTTCGGAAATCTTAGAGGTATCTGGAAGTATCTCCTTCCACTCAGGCACTCCATTAGACATGGGTTTGATGGCCTGCTTCCTGATGATTCATCAGATCGCAATGTAACATCTCGTTTACCGCAAGGTAACCCATATGTAGAGCCGGCAATTTGAGCCCGGTCCTACGGGCCTGCCCGAACGACTTGTAAATTAGGTCGTATTGGGCTCCACAATGAGCGGCTCGAAAAACACTCTAACGTTTTGGCCTGGGCCGATGGGTCGGATGGGCTCGGGCCAATTTGGCCCGTTGGGTTTGGGCCGACCCGATGACCAGATAAATTTATTTTTTTATTACTTTTTTTTTTGCAATTTGTAAATTTTACATGTGACTCGATTCCCTCCTCCATGTTTTTATGTATTCTTTTAATTTTTTTATAATTATTCTCATCTTCAACTATCATTAACTAATTAGAATCTACTAGCAAACTATGATAATTGAGTTAAAATATTTTTGAATGCTAAAAGGATGTAAAAATGATCGGATTTTGTCCCCATTAATAGTTTAATTATATTAAAAAATATAATTTCGATTACATAAATAGGATACTATAGTTTAAATTGAATGTTTTAAATTATAATAATAGGAAGTTATTTTTCTAGTTAAATTGGTGTAAGAATTTAATGAATTAAAAATTATTTTAATTTAAAAATATAATTATGCATTTGGCCCGATTTGGCCCGTTGGCCCGATGGCCCAAACAGGGTTGGGCCGGGCTCCAATTTCGTAGGCTCGACCCGACCCGACTTTATCATTTGGCCCGTTGGGTTGGGCCGGGCCGAGCGGCCCGAATTGCCACCTCTACCCATATGATATGCGGCTCGTCAGTCGCACTGCCTCAAGGTCTCCTCGTCGGCACCTGCGAGTTCTTTTTCGGCATATTGGTTATGCCAATATGTCACCTATTCTCGATGCTCTTGAGCATACATCGTCAAAATTTGACGATATCTCCTCTAGAATATACATCTTGGATATTCGTCCAGATCCATTCTTTTCTCATGTAATTCTCCTCACCAATTGTGATTTACAAATTAATGCAGGAGATGGATCTGCCTTGGTTAATCGTGATCAACAACAGAGACCACCAGTCAATCCCAACATAGCAGAAAGTTCCAGATCACATCATGTGGACGAACAAATGTCACACGTGGGGATTTCACCACAGGAGGAGATTTTATTGTTGTCATAGGAACTCGACCACGTTCTAAAAGGCCAAATCTTTTCAATACGCCTTATGGAAAGTCTCAGCTCGACCCAATTCATTCATATGGGTTGATGCTAAATCTGGACGTCCCAGATTTTAAGAACCGTGAAATCCTTATCGATGATTGGTCATCGGCTATGAGGATTGCAGCAGGAACCCTCGATCTTACAAAAGAATGATTCATCTTACTACTAGAGATAAGTCTTGAAGGATCTGTAAAGATTGTCTGGGATATGACAGCACCAGAAATGAAAAACAATGTTACAGCTGGTGAGTCATTAAAAGCGATTATCGATAATATGGCCAAATTATTCGAAATCCATTTTAGCGGCATAGGCTATTTTGAGGGGCTAGAAGAAGAAAAAAAAAGATACAAACAAGCCCTATACAGCCTCGAGTTGCATGATATTTATCATATTGACGAATACATCAAGTTATTCACCGAGTACCGATGGAAGTCTAAGGTGAAAGACAAAGAGGCTTCGCAATTATTCTTTGCGAATATACCAAGTCCCTGGAGAGAAATGTTGATCAGGGAATACAAGAGTGCAGATGATTTGGATACTGTAGCCAGAAGAATATCTTTCTTAAAGGCTAAGTTATCTGAATGGTGTCATCAAGCAACACTTTACAAGAACTACAAAAGAATGTGAGGAATCAATAAAATGGTTCCCTTATGTTGCGAAGAAAATGACATCCCAACAGTCGTTGGAGGTCAACCACGGAGGTATAAAAGGCAGAAACAAAGAAGTCATCCATACCACCGTGGAAGCAACAACAAGAGAAGCAGTCGTTGGTCTTCATGGAGACCAAGAAGAGTGTGGTCAAAACAAAATATCCGGAGTTACAAATCAGGGCAAAGATCAGCACCAAATAGGAGTAGAGCTTTTTCATCAGACTCAAATCAAGGAAGCTCCAGTAGAACCACAGGAAAGAGAACTTTCAGACGGGCTCACACTAGAGCTAATGAAAGTTTTAAAAATTGTAATTGTTGGACATGTGGAGCAAGAGGGCATATCTCAACAGATTGCCCAGAAAATCAGAAATGAGGAATTAGACAGTTCGAGGCAACACCCGAACTTGAGGAAGCTGTCTATTATTAGGATCTCATACAGGTGTATCAATTTGAGGATCTACCCTCAGATGAAAGCATCTACGAAGAAGAAATCTATTCTGAGGATGGAAGTGAATCCAACTCAAAATCGGAGTGAAGAAGAAATTCTTCAATTAACGGTGAAAGAGGATATGTCAGGATTCCTCTCCCACACTATGGTGTCTCATAAGACTCTAATGAGGATTATGAAAGAAGATCCAAAGCTCCAGATGTACGATGGTTTTACCATTGGAGCTATGGAAAAGACATTGGATAAGATTGGACTTAAAAGAAAATACCAAATTATCCACAAAGTTACTACCGGAGAATTTGCCATCCCAATGGAATTCACTGGTAACTTGATCGAGATGCAATTGGTCCCTTACCAAGAGATACGGGAGATCAAAAGCAGAGTCAAAAGAGAAGTTGCAAATATACTCTCATGGATTCACATCGGAGCCATAAGAGTTGTTATTAAAGCAACATTCAAAGAAGGAATTGATTCGCCGCTCAATCTTGCAATTCTTGACAAGCGAATCTCAAATCTCAAGGATTCATACCTTGGGGCAGTTGCAGGAAATTTGTATGCAGGGAAATTGACATTCAATGTCTATCCTATAATTGCATGCAATCTGGGAGATCGAGACTTCAACAGAGTCTTAACCCTTCATCAAGATTTCAAAAGAGATGATCTGATGAAAGAAGGGAATAGACCCTACTCAATCACCTACAAGATTTCATACGCCCTCTCGAATACACATCACTCAGATGTATTCTTGAGAAAAGAATTCATCGAAGTTCCAAGAATCTTTGAGGACTTCGCTAGGGTAGTTCTACCAGAACCTATAGAATCTCCAACCATAAAGAGGATCGATATGAGGATCCAAGATCAACCCGTCTTCAACAAGAGCCAAAGTCTCAGAATTGAGCCAAAGAGGATGTCTTTCCAACAAGACATGCTAATGAGCAGTAGCCGTTGGGAAGAGATAAGACCGAGCACAACCCAGCGAATCCCAGATGTTTTCAAAACACAAGGAGAGCTGAAGTGCCCGGAAGGATGGAGAGGAGTTGAAGTGGTATTCGACATTACTCAACGGGACAATATATTTCCTTGTAATGTCCTATATTACCTCTAACAACCAATAGTCAGAAAATTTCAAGGAAGCCTAAAAATGGGAGAAAATTGAGTTGACTATCAGGGGGATCCTAGATTAATTGATACTTGGGATCGAATTTCTTGAGGATCATAGACCTTGGGAAAGATTACAAGATGGAATGGAGTTCACAGTGGCCAATAAAAGATACAGAATCAGATGACCACTAGTCCATTCTCCATATACATTTCTATCGGAATGATATATGATGAATACAAGGCCGAATATTTCACCGCCGAAATATGTACTGCAAAGCAGGAGGTTTTCCCTAAAGAAATTGGAGAAGATCTACCAGCTATCGCAGGAAAGGATTTCTCTAAAAGGATTCTTATCCTTAATCGAGGAATCAAGCAAGCGGAAATCATGATCGGAGGTGCAGGCGGTACCCCATGGTACAAAGTCAAGACACCACCAATCTACTTCCATGATACAGGCGCAGATGTATTGTTAGGTAACAATTTCCTACAAACATTCAAGCACTTTACACAGGAAAATGAGACAAGAAGACTTATTTTCACAACTCTATGTGATCATAAGATTATTGTCCAAAGACTACGAGAAGCATTCTACAAAAAAATGCATATCACTTTTCGCAGCAAGCGTGGTGATGAAGCCAAACTTCAAAATCCAAAAATGGCGGATAAAAGGAGATTTGGCGACACACTTTTATCCTATCGACAATATGGTCCAAAGACAAATGGTACCAAGGGATGAGATAGTATCTTGTATTCATTTAGAGTACAAGGAGAAGAACAAGTACCTCCAGAGGTAATTTCAGAATTATGGAGAAGCCTATTGGAGAATTCATCGAGTGAGATTTCCATTAATGAACAGATTTCACTCGAGGATATCAAGAAGAAGATCCAAAGGAATTACAATGAAAATCCTTTGGCATGGTGGAACAAGAACGAGCTCAAAGCATCCTTAAAGGTTAAACCCGGAAATGAACACGAGTTCGTAAGATACAAGCCAATCCTTGTGAACCAAGAGGATCGTAAGGATATGCAGAAGATACTTAAGGAACATCTGGACCTTAAGCTGATCTCACCAGGAGTTTCTCCATACAGCAGTCCAGGATTCCTCGTAAGGAATCATGGAGAAATCAAGAGAAGAAAGCCAAGATTGGTTATAAATTACAAAGGGATTAATAACATCTTGGAGTTCGATGGATACTACATCCCGAGTAGAGAACACCTGATCAACTGCATCAAAGGTTCCAAGGTATTTTCTAAATTCGATTGTAAGTCTGGATTCTACCAGATTAAGATGGAGGAAGAAAGTAAGAAGTTTAAAGCTTTCTCCACACCACAAGGACATTATATCTGGAACGTAATGTCTATGGGATTGGCAAACGCTCCCCAGATATATCAGAGAAAGATAGATAATCTCTTCAAAGATTATTTCAGCTTCATGTTCGTGTACATCAATGATATACTCATCGCATCCAAGAACGTGAAAGAGCATCTCAAGCATTTGGAAATATTTTCAGATGTTTGTCACAAAGAAGGATTAGTGCTTTCCGAAAAGAAGGCTGTAATTGCTACAAGACAGATCGAATTCTTTGGAATAGAGATCGACGAATCTGGAATCATCCTACAAAGTCATATTGTGGAAAAGATTCAAGGATTTCCAGATGCCCTCAAGGACAAAAAACAACTTCAGAGTTTTCTCGGAGTTGTTAATTTCGTCGGAATGTTCATAAACAATCTAGCACATTACAGGAAGGTATTTAGCCCATTATTGAAAAAAGACGCAATATTCAAATGGGAAGATGAACACCAAGAGGGGATTAAACAACTTAAGGAGGTTTGTCAACAACTTCCAAAACTTGCTATACCTCAAGACGAGGATGAACTGGTTCTCTACACAGACGTCAGTGATCATTGGTGGGCAGCAGTCCTTATGAAGACTACACCAATTAGAGAAATGTCATGCAGATACTGCAGCGGTTTATTCACAGACAGTGAAGCAAATCGATGTCATATAAACGAGAAGGAGTTCTTTACAGTCAGAAAGGCTTTCAAAAAATGGCCTTTATTCTTACTGACTAAGAAGTTCATCTTGAAGATTGATAATTCAAGCGTCAAAGCTTTTCTGAAAAACAAAATTGAATCTAAACCAGAAAATGCTAGACAACTTAGATGACAGACTGAATGTCAATATTATGATTATGATATTGTCATTGTGAAATCTCATGAAAATATTCTTGCAGATTTCTTGACATGCACGAGATGGAAGGACACATCGCTGACGAGGTCCTCAAAAGAGTTAGGCATCTCAGGGAAAATCTGGAGAGCCTAGAACGAGGCTTTGGGACTTTATGTCTCAAAGCAAAAGTCACTGGACCACTTCAACGAGAAGATCAGAGATCCGTCTCTAATCAAATACGAGCATGCCAGGAAGCGCAAGTACAATTGTACTTTACGCTGCAAAGGCCTATCCTCCAGGCTACATCTTCAATGATGTAAAAAGGGGAAACAAGAGAACGGGTCTCTAACCCAAAAGTTATGGATTCAAATACCATAACCGAGTATACTGCAGATGATGCATTCCTTGAGGATGCGCCAACTGTGGCAAATGTTGAAGCTCCGATGTCAAAAACCCGAGTCTTCAAGTTAACCCAACACCTCTGGGATAAAAGAGGGAGAGTTTGACCTTAGGCCACAAACTGGCAAAACTAAGGTTCAAACTGACGAGATTAAAGTTTCTTCTATTCAGGTTTACCAAAGGCAATGGGAGAAGCTGATCACAAGGAAGAGTATCAATCCAGAGAGAACAATTGTAGATGTCTCTAGGAAATACCCAAGAGTTTGGATGAAACCAGGAAGTCATCCAAACGATGTACAAGAATGGTATAACTTTGCAGCTCTTGCTTCAATCTATACCGTTTCACCAGGATTCCCCGAAATTTTGAAATTACCAAAATGGATTGGGGTAGAGGTGCACGAGACTTGGGCCAATAATCCACATTTAGCCAGAAGTGATATTCTGGAATCATATTTTTTTAGTACAGCTCCAGAACCAGCAAAGAAGGGTTTCCATGAAGCCTTTCATTTCATCAAGCTTAGGAGACCAGACGGAAACGCCTTGAAAACCATCAAGACGATATCTGCGGAGGATACTCCAATTTTGGTAGGAGCATTCCCAGAAGAAGAGGCTTCTACCCGACGAGCCCTTTGGGTTTGTCTAAATGAAATGGACAAAGTAAAGTATCCCTTCAAGTTCTTTTAGAATTCGGCAAATGGATCTTTCCTGCTGAATTCTATGACAGGAACAACCACAGGCTTTGCAGAGGACCTTTTTGAAACAAAGAGAAGGATCCTTTGGGAAAACAAGCTTCTGGTAAGCAAAGAGACTTTCCGGAAATTCTGCAATATGGCGCATGTAGGTCGATGGACAGATCACGTCTGCCAAGCATGCCCAGATCAGAAAGAACCCGAGTTTGGGAAAGGTTCGACCCAAACCCAACCGACGAAAGAAAATGACAGATAAGGACAAAAGGCCTACCCAAAAGAAAATTTATCCACGGGGACCACGAAGACCAAATTTTTAAGATTCCCCGACAAAGATAACATGGGCTGAGTCACGCCCCATAAGCATCACATAGGATAAAAGTCAAGGGAAGAAAAGTTGATTCCCCGCCAACAATCACATGGGATGAAAAGCTGGCAAATCACTCACTCAGAGGAGGTTCCACGTAGAAAATAGGACAACTGGCTTAAACAAATTTGGAATCCGCACTTCAAGTTCGGATTCTTGCCTATAAATAAGCAAGACAGAATGAAGCTAAGGACATCGACCATTCTCCCTAGTTTTCTTCAAAATAAAAACATCTTTGTAATATTTTGAGTTTTCTGAGTTTTTTTAATATATATGTATACGAGTAATAGCCTTCTCCATGAAAGGCTAAGTTTGTATTCTCCTCCCAAAAGGAGATTACATATATGTAATAAATATTTTTAGTTCTTAATAAAAAAAGAGGTTTTTTGCTTCAACGTGTTTTCTGTTTGATCTATTCATCCTTTGGAAGGATCACCTTGTATACCTGGTGTAGGAAATGAACCAAGGTTGTGCTGAGCAGTTGCTGAAGGAGCTGGATAACTTGCAGACCATCTTCCCTGAGGGTTGAAGTTGAACAGTGAGGAGCTGTTCGTAAAATGGTTTGGGGGCAGTAATTTTCCAACTGGTGGTATTGCAAACCATCTCACCCGTTGCTGTTCTGGTCAAAAAAAGGTATGAATTCCAAAAGGATTTATCAATGTTACGGAAGCATGTTGGGTCTTTTATTGATCCATTAATTGATAATGCATGATCTAAAATTAACATGGAGAGGAAAAGGAAATTGGAGTGGAAAAAGAAAAATTGAATTATTTATAGATTTTGGTGTATATATAAGTATATTTTTTTCAACAATAAGTATGTGAGTTTTCACTATAAGTGTGTGATTTTTTTCTTAGCCCATGACTGTGTCTTGCGTGAAAAAAATAGCGAATTGTGGTATACTGTCGGGTCCAGGTCACAGTCGATATAAGTACGTGATTTTTATCTATAAGTATATCTTTTAAAGCTATAAGTATGTGTTTTCGCACACGGTCGACCGTGTCCCAAGACACGACCATGCGTGAATGTCGTCACAAATAAGACATCTCACAAGAGACCAACTTTTCTTTTATATATAGGATTAAATGCGCGAAACTCCCTCGTGATTTAGAAATGTTGCGTCAGTCCCCCCTGTATAAAGGAAATTGTGCCATTTACACGTGTGATTTCATAAAATCGACACACGTCCCATTTTTTTTAAAGAGTGTTAACGGTGTTAAATTTTTTCTTAAAATTCTAGTTATATCCCTCGTAAAATAAAAGATAGAAGATAAAGAGAGAGTCCCAAGACCCAAACCCTCGAGGCAGCGATTGAAATGTGAGTGAGAAAAGCTTGGGGCTTGGGGGGCCGCGGCGGTTTTGAACACAGCGATGACGGCGGTTTCAAAAATGGAGTGGGAAAAGCATGGGGCTTGAAGGCAGCGTCGTTGCTGTTCTAGGGTTTGAAGGCGCCGCTCCTTTTCCATCTTTACAAGGGTTCTTCTAGGGTTTATGTTTGTACTTTGCTCCCTGCAAGATGCAGCACCGCCCCTGCTCCGATCACTGTGCTCGACCGCCGTTCCTCCTTTTTCGATCACCGTTCTTACTTTCCCGATTACGTCGAGCGGCGGCGGCAGCGACCGGCGACCCTGAGGCGGAATCCTCACCAAGGTCAGATTCTTCATCAACGCACATACCTTGTCGCACGTAGTCTATTGTGTACCTTAAAGTCGACTGTTGAAATTTGATGTAATTAATGGGGTTTTATTTGCTTTTGTTGAACTGTTAATTGGATACAGTGGTACTTACTTGGGAAGTGATGGTTTTTTTTCCCCTCAATATTCTACTCTGTTTGCAGCTTAATGCCTTCTAGGTTGTGTATAAATCCGATACACAACATGAAAGGAATTCTTCATCAATCTGGCAATGTGGATTCTGAAGAAGGGTGAGTTTGTGTTTGTTATCCTAATGAATTTAAGGCAGATTTTATTTTGAATAATTTTGCTCTCCACAATCCCAACAATCAAGCAAGTAGGATTTCTATATGATCTGAAACTCGGGTGTTTTGACAGTAATCTAATCTTGACCATCAATACAAAGACAAAGAGCTTCATTTGAGAAAGCATTTCTGTGGAGATTGTAATAATGCGAGTGCTTTCTTGTAGGCTGACCTTGTTTAATGTATTAATTGATCTTGTTCATTAGATGGGCAGCTAGCTCCTGTCCTATGAATTCTTTGTATGATCTGGACCTCATAACCAACACAGTACCTGTGATGTTAGATAACTCCAAAGTGTGGCATCAACTCCTTACAACAAGCATGAAATTGGGATCTAGAGGGATAGCAAATGTGCAAGGAGTTAGCCGAAATGATCTCATGGAAAAGAGTCACTATTCAAATCTTTTACTCATAAATCGTACTGCAAGTCCTCTCTCATGGTATTTGCCCTTGCCTATGAAGTTAAGGAGGAAATACTCAAGTAATGATTTATATATAATCCTCACCAAGGGTTCTTCTAGGGTTTATGTTTGTAGTTTGCTCCTGCAAGATGCAACTTGGAAGATATGTATCCTAAAAAAAATAGAAGAAATTGAATTATTATTGGTACAAAAATTACATTATAAAGAAATTTAATTAAATAAGTATAAACAAATACATTAACTGTATATCGCAAAATTAAACATTACTAAGTTTAACAAAAAAAAATAACAAATACATTATAAAGGAATTTAATTGTACCAACTAAATTGTATAATAAAAAAATTGTAGAAAATTCAATTACTATTGAGTACAAAAATAACATTATAAAGGAATTTAATTAAATAAGTATAGACAAATACATTAAGAGAATATTTGCAAAATTAAACATTACAACATTGAACCAAAATTGAATACAAAGTCTGTCAATTTCAGCATTGGAAATAAATAGGAAAAAAAATTAAGCAAAAACTGTACCAAATTGTTTGTGAGGGTAGGAGAGGAGAGGGGTCCCATGCACATAAGTTTTTGGACAATGCACACACATATATAAGCAAAAAGCAAGGGCAAAGTAGTATTTTTAAATTCAAATAACGGTCAAAAATGAGGAAAATTCGTACTTCCGGCGCGTCCAATACACACCCGTGAAGTTTAACAGATTTGAGGATTTTGCGTTGAATTTATGAAAACACGAGGGGGTTTCGCGCATTTTCCTTCCTACGAGGGGACCGACGCAACATTTCCAAAACACGAGGGGGTTTCGCTCATTTAACCCTATATATATATATATATATATATATATTAGAAATATCTATCAATCAATATCGTATTATGAATATAATCTCATATATGAATTAATTAATGATAATAAAATTTGATTGTTAGATAATGGAATCCCATTTCATAAATTTTCATCCATAAACATTTAATGCAATATTTTTATGTTAAAAGATTCATTGCATAAAATGTCATCTATTTATTAATTCCATTATTTTTTACCGATATTACATATATTTTACCAATTTTAACAAATATTTCCTTGATATTTATATTATGAATATCGATCACATTTATATAACATAAATGTCACACTCATATATATAACATAAAGGTATCAGTGTAAATTAAAGCGAAAAAAAAATCATGATTTGTGATTGGACAAACAAATTAAAGTTTGGATTGCAATTGGATTAAGAGAAAAAGTTTGGGTTGCAAAGTGCAAAAAATTAATTTATTTGCCAGAAAAATGACCGGAAATTTTGCAATCGACAAAACCACAGAAAGACTGGGCGGCAATCTTAAAAAAAAAAAAAACAGATTAGGTTGCAATTTTTAAAAAGTCGATAGTTGGGGTTGTTTTTTGTAATTTACCCTATTTTAAATATATAATATATAAAATCAATCATTATTTAATAATCTTAAATTTAATATTCATATAAAATTTATCAAACTGAAATATGGAAATGTATGTGTGTGGACTTCAATAATTTTTCATTTTTAAACGTTTTTATGATATATAGTATTATAATTTATTGTAAATTGATATTAAAATGTAGAAATTAATAAAAAAAATTTTATAGGTGTACCTAATATATTACACATATAAAACATATCAAATAGAAAAAATTAGATTAAAATTATTATTGCAAGTTAACCAACTTATTCATTTGAAATATACAAATATTTTATTTTATCTTTCTTATTTTATATGTATTTGTTGTCAACTTTTATTTATATTTATATTCTGATTAATTGAGGTGGCATAAGGAATTGGACAGAGGTAATTTTTCTGGTTTTTCACAAATTAAAACTTCATCATTCTTAGTTCTTGATATATTGACTTATGAATCTTATAATTATTATTCATAATTTTTTTATTCAAAATGTGTAGATTAAGTCCAATTTTGAATTATTTCATTTAAATAGATAGCAAGAGAGATTTTCATGTATTTGATAAGCTCATATAATTTTTTATTTGATTTAGAATAAATGAGTTATATGTGTCGTTGAACCAAAAAAATATTTATTAAAATACGTGTGTATTTATAGTTATAAATGTCAATAAAATGTAAATTTATTTATCTCAATACTTAAATCATAACGTTTCTAATACATATAACTTATTTTTAGATATTAAATTTATTTTTTAAAATTTCACTACCCATGTAATGTTCTGACACAATTTTTTTTATTTGTTTGTTTAATCCATAGATTAATATATTACTTTATATATTTCAAATTTCTAATATTTTCGGATATAATTATTTATAATGACATAAATTTAAAGTTAAAATACCTAGCTTTATACTAATACAAATTAAAAAAGTATCAATATATTTTTGTTAAAATAATAATCATTACATTTATATGTTATTATATTTTTTTAATAATTATATATATAACTTACCGTGCAACGCACGGGTACACTATTAGTTGCGTTTACAATAAGATAACACTAACGAAATAAGTTTTTTTTTTTTAAACGAGCAAATAATATAATCAAGAGTGACACTTGTGTGTCCTGGCCCCGGGGGCACAGTGCCCCAAATTAATAATTTTAGTATATAAAAGACAATATAATATTTAATAACTAAGAAAGTATAAATTTTCTTAAGATAATTCAATTCACAACAATATATTGATAGTATACACATCCAATTCACTAATCTATGATTAATACTAAAAACAAAAGTATCAATATCATGATCTTCTAATTAAAATTGGAAATTCTACCTGTAAAATTTGTAAGTGTTTTAAAAACTTCTTTATACACAACAGTTATAGTCAAAACATTCTTTTTTATCATCTGTGTTACAAACTAATATCTTCAGTCACTTAAATTAAATATACTAAAAAAACTAAAAAAATTATGAATTAAAAATCAAATTCAATTATTAAAATTAAATACATGTGTGTGAGAGTATGTATATATAGAAACATTACACAATAAAATTAGAAATTGTACGTAGGAACTTGGTGCAAGCACTGTCAATTATGTATTTTCAACCTTTTATTTCAAAATAAATTGAATTATAACTTTTTTTATTAATATCGTTTAACATCAAAGATGACAGATAATTATTTCTTTATAAATATCACGTTAATTAATTGATATAGCAAAACATTGATCATTACAATTTAAGCTCAACACATAATCAAAATGTAGTAGTAGTCTACGATCATGATGATGACAATATAATTAGAAACTAAACATATAATCATCCGGGTCGACCCGCTCCACGTGCCTCTGACGCGTGTTTTCACGCGCCCCCACGCGCCTCTGACATATTGTTGATTTTTAATAAATTCTTCAATAAAAATTAATTCAATTAAGATCGATAAAATGAGAATAAATTAATACAATATTTATATTATTAGATCAAATTGATTAAATATATAGTAAAATGCATAATGAAAAATTTGTTGATGGGACACTTACAAATATTAATTTAAAAAATACTTAGAATGACATATAATTTCACACTAAATACATTATATATATACATATATATACATCTTTAATAGTGTTACACTTATTTATAAATTATATTTATATTAAATATGATATAATTATCCTCAAACAAATTAATATTTATTATTGAAATTATTGTTTGAACATTATCTATTGTTGGTGTATAAGAAATTATTCAATAAAAAATAACTTAATTAGAATTAATAAAATAAGAATAAACTAATACAATATATATTATAAATTGAATGGATTGAATAATAAAAAATACAAAATACAAATATTGTTGATGTGACACTTTTTTATTCTGAAAATAGTATTTCTGTAAATATTTCAAACTTTTCCTCTATAATATATAGAAATATATAGATAAATTTATCTATTTACCTTTTCTTTTGAGTTTCTATACAATAAATATAAAATTAAATGTATTAAATATTAATATTTATGTATTTGTTTATTAATAAATTTAAAATAAAAGTTATTAATAATTTCTTAAAATAGAAATATTTAATAAATTAAACATTTATTATAGCTATTATATATATATATATATATATATATATATATATATATATATATATATTGCATAAAAGTCGCACCGAACTTAGAAACAAGATCGTGTATTGGTGATTATGGGCCCACTGAATATATAATCGGTTTGACTCTTGGGCCAGAGAATATACAGTTAAAAAGAATCATATTTCAAAATCCGTTAATACTAATTTTGAAAATAAAAGTGGTTACGAATTATAATTTTTCTCAATATCAAAATTATGTAATTTTAATGTGGCACACGAGTTCAATAGAGGTTTTGATGTAGAGGATATGGTTTGACACTAATTTTTCTTAATATCAAAATTATGTAATTTTAACGTGGCACACGAATTCAATAAATGTTTTGCCGTAGAGGATATGATTTGACACTATAAGCCGTTGGTCCACCACATTGACCATCACTTTATATAATAAGGATTTCAAAATATGTTGAAATGCTACTAAAGTTTATAAATATGATTTTTTTTTTTTATGTTTCTAAAAAATAGTTCATGTTATATGTTGAATAGTCCAGCAATGCGTTATCAAATTGAAATAGTGTTTATTTTTATGTCCAGTGATTCAAATTGTGCACCAACATATCTCAATTGTTGTTTCTGCGCCAACTTTTCACGTGTCAACGCCTTGCGCCATCCCTTTTTCTTTTCTTTTTCATTCTTTTTATTCATTTTCCTTTCTTTTGCCTTTTCTTTTCATTATTTTTTGTTTCTATTCATTTTCTTTTCTTATTTTTTTTCATATTAACTCCTATTAAAATTAAGTTAAGTTTTATCATAAATTTTGAAATACAATACAAAGCATACGTATTAATAAAATGTGCTGAAACATTTTCATGGTTTGATTTCGATCTACAATTGGATCTTGTGTGATATGTAAATAAACAAGGTTCAAATGTCGATCTTCTATTGCTTGTTGCCGCCTAATATAGACATTACAAAGAATTTGTTATAAAAAAATATTACAGGTGTGAATGAATATCTATGACTTGTATATGAATAATAGGATAATAGGTACATTTACTAAAATTAATTATCCTTAAATTCAGTGATATCGATTAGATATATAATTGATAAAGGTTTATTGATATTGATCATCCTTAAATTTAATATTAATATTATTAATGATAAAAATATATTTAAACTAAATTTACAAAAACATTTGTACATATTGAATGTTATAAACTATTATATTAAATAAGATTTATGAAATTAGGTAAAATATTATATTAAATAAGATTTATACATATATAAAAAATTTAACATTTACAAAATCAAAAATAGATTATTTAACAATAATAATGATTATTAATAATAAATAAAATTTAATAAAATTAATACTAAGGAATATTTTGAAATATTCTTTTTTGTTGCAAAAGATAGTGAAAACTGTTGGAGATGATTAACAGTTATTACATAAAAATTGTGTAAAATTAATAATAAAATAATGTACACTGCTATAGACGGTCTTAAAGAGAACTTATGTGATAGTAAATTGTCGTATCATTGATACATTTATATCCTATCAACAAATGTAAAACTTATCATTTTATTGCATTATGGTAGAAAAATATGTTGTTTCTCTCCTGTGGTAGAAAAGTAAATTAATATATCAATTATGGTAGAAACGAGTATTATCCCTAAAAATATTATAAGCCCAGTATCACGATGTTACGTACTCTATGTTTAATTAAATGTACAAATTGTGATGACCATAGATCGAATCATAAACATATAAAGTTTTTAATCTCTACTATCTCTCTTCCTTGAACAAACTCATTAAGAAACAGTGAAGTCCAATAATTGAGGCCCATACAAACAAATTATATTTGGTGGGCTTAATTCATTTGGACTACATAAAAGCCCATGTAGTCTCTATTGGACATATGTACCCATTTCAATCTATCACGATGAATTTATACTTTGGAAGGTTTGTAACATAAATTTCTTTTATTCAATAAATAAATAGATATAAAAAATGCACAATTCAGATTTCATTTGGATTAATAAAAACCGAACTTTAATATATATTGAAGGAGAAATCATAGTTTCCATATGCTTAAATATTTCCCTCCTTAATTGCATATAATCATAGCCATACATTTTTCTTTTATTTATATATTTATTATTTTTATAATTATATAAATATATTAATTTAACTCCTAATTAAAACGTCTCATCTATTACATTTAGTAATTATAATAATTGAAATACATACATCAATATTAAAATTTCCAAAAGAGGAACCATATATTATATATATATATATATATATATATATATATATTCAAATTTCCCATTTCCTAATTAGCATGTCCAACAGTTAGCCAAACAAAATTTGATAGTGTTAGTTTTGTTCTTCAACAATGTTGTAAATTCTTGCGTCAACTTTATCAATCGCTTCTTCTACGTCGAGTTAATTTACACAGCTCAAACATTTGCGCCATCTTTTTTCTTCGCATTCTCTTTTTCATTTTCATTGAATTTTTTTCCGTTCATTATATTTAATAAAAATGAATATTTTAGAATATTCTTCTTCAGTGCACGAGATGGTGCATACTGGTGGAGATCAGTTACGTTTTCCACAATAAGATAGTGCAAAATTGATACTAAAAATGTGTACATACCGTTGGAGATGCATGTAGAACTAGAAAACACCTTATTGACAGGTGGACATCATAAATCTGGCTTGACTTATACATTTTTAACTATTACTTTTTAATTGTCAAAAAGAAAAAAGAAAACCAGTAATTATATCAAAGTATGTCATTCCATATTTACCCCTCAAGGCCAATGGTGTGAATAAAGGCAATGAAAAATGTGGAAAAAGTAATAACTCTTGCAATTCTCATACACAATCACGTAACAAGACATTAACCCTTGTAAGAAAAACATGATTTTTTTCCGGATTTAATGACAATAGACCCCTTTTATTTCTTCTATATATATTTCCCCAATAAAACCCACATTTTCCCAAGAAAATTAAATAAAAATGCAATTAATCATTCACAAAAATAGCCCTTTAAATATTTTAGCCCTACTCTATCTCCTAACCCTAGTTCTTGATTTTATACCAACACAAGGCAAAACCCTAATACCCCATCCTCTTCAACACAATGCCACAAACCCCACCACCCACTCCCCGTGGCTCGCACGAGCCACCAACCGCCGGCCTCCGGGCTGCTGGCGGCGGCCGTGGGTCTGCAGCCGAGGCTTGCCGCCCAGAGTCCGGAGGTGGCACCGGTGCTGCCGGAACAGATGTGTGGACGTCTCATCGGACATCAATAACTGTGGGTTGTGTGGGATTAGGTGTCCCTTCACCAGGCAATGTTGTAGGGGACTGTGTGTGAACACCAATAGAAACCCTTTTCACTGTGGTAGGTGTGAACATAGATGTCGATTTCCAAGCTCTTGTGTCTATGGATTGTGTGGTTATGCTCAACCCTTGCCGCCCCGCCGCCGCCCTTGTCCTCCTAGCCGGCCTTTGCGGCCTCCACGGCGGCGATGTCCTCCTCCTCCTCTTGGTTGAGGATTTGGGGTTGTGCCATATATATATATATATATATATATATATCATTATAAGGAAGAGTGATGCATGCTCGAACAAATCTTTGTATTAATTGTTCTTTTGTGGTAATATGTTTGCTTAAATTTTCAATGTGTTTTCCTTTATTTATTAAGCGAGTCTTATGATGTTTTATTCTTGTATTATCTTTGATTTATCTACATGCAAAAGTATTTTGATTATCTTTCTTTTTTCAATTACCTAGCTAGCTCTATATATTTGTGCTACATTTTTTATTTAAAACAATCATCGGACACCACGTTTAGTTTTGACATGCATTTTTATTTAATAGTTGATGTATATTAAATGTATTGAAACACAAATGTAACACCAAATGCAATAGATGATCCAATTCGATCTTTATATATATATATATATATATATATATCAATCATATTTGGAAAATATCACCACAAGAAAGATGAGTATTTGCGATAACATTTATTACGATAGCAAAAGTTGCTGCAAAGAGTCGAGTTTTGCAACAACAAATTAGTTAACAATGCTAATAAAAAGTGACCATATTTTGTCACAAAATGCAATGTAAAATGACTTATTTGCAACAACATTTATTTGTGACAACAATGTTGTCGATCGCAAAAAAAAAAAAAACTATTTACGAGAAGACTTTTGTGATAATAATTTAGCAACAACATGTTATCGTAAAATGTAATTGCGACAATTATTAAGGTTTTACGACAATATTTTGTTGTTGAAAATACTCATTTTTCTTGTAGCACATGGATTGTATACAAATTCTCAGAAAATCTTCTATTCCAATACGTTTCATCTCTGTTATAGAAGCACATGCCATATGTATGCAAATGACACCTCCAATGACCGCGAGATATATAATATTAAATGTAATATTAGTAAAACACTAGATGAACACCAAATGAAACAGATGACTCGAACCGTTTTAATCAAGGTGCTCGTGTTAATGTTGATGGATTGATTTGTGTTCTTTTACATAATTGATCCATATAAAATCTTTTCACATAAAAGGATTCACAACCCACATGAAAATTGATAGCCAGCCTCAAAATAATTTAATGAGATCCACTTTTGAGAATTAACTAGGTAAAGAAGTAAAATATATATTGAATTTGACCCACTAATGCTAAAATATAAATTCACAATTAAAAACAAAATTCGTTACTCTTTTCGTGCCCAAAGCAAAGACTTTCAAAGTTCCAACTTCCAGTCGTGACTTAATTTGTAGTGATTGTGATAGTTTTTTTTTTTTTTTTCCTTCTTTTTTTAATAAACATATTTTTTCCTTTTTAACCTGAAAAATGTTGTGTACTTTCGCCTGAAGAAATATTTAAAATTATATAACATGAAAATATTATGTAGAACTAAAAATTATATCAGCTCGTGTCATGTATATAATTTTATGCACTCTAAGACATAATTTTATTAGACTGTTAGCCGTCTGGGTCATGTATTAGGGCTTGCCCCAGGTCGATAGTTGACTTGGCCAATCATTATATAATACAAGCAAAAAAAAGAACTGAAAAATAATTAGAGTTATGCAAGAAATCCAATAATATTATAAATAAAAAAGGTAACATCAATTTTAGTATTGTATGTATGACCCTTTTCAGTTTTGATGCATCAAGTTTAAACTTTCCAATTTTAGTCCTTCCGACTACCACATTAGATTTTCCGCTGCCACATCAGATTTTCCGACTGTCACGTCAGATTTTCTGATGGCTATGTCTGATTTTTCGACGGTCACATTAGCAATTTTGATTGTTCCAACAAAAGAAGACTAAAATTGAGAAAAATCAATAGTTAAAGGATTAAAATTGGAAAGTTTAAATTTGATGCACAAAAATTGGAAAGTGTGTTACTAACAAGACTAAAATTGATATTTCCCCTGAAAAAATTCAATCTTTATATAATGGATTAAATATTAAAACCAATTTGTATTTCTCTTGTTTTTACACTTTCCAACCTAAACTTTGTTTTTTGTCACATTGCAACCTGAAGTATACGAATTTAACAAATTGCAACCTCCAGCATCTATTCCAGCCAAATTGGGGTTCTTTTGATATTTTTCATAATTATTGAGTCATTTTTAAATAAATCAAAACTAAATTATTAAAAAAAAAAAAGACTTACCCATGCAATTTCAGCCATTTATTATCTCCAAAAGAAGCCCGAAGACTATGTCCACATGTCCTTTTTTTTTTTTTTTTTTTTTTTCTGATTTTAATAATTTATTTTTTGATTTTAAAATGACCCAATAATTATGAAAACTATCAAAAAAATCCCAGTGGCTAGAATGGTTGTGAGGTTGCAATCTGTTAAATTCGTATACTTCAGGTTGCAATATGTCAAAAAACAGAGTTTAGATTGAAAAGTGTAAAAACACATGTTGATTTTAGTATTTAAAATTTATATAATATATTCAGTTTTCGAGATGCAAGATTAATTAAACAATTGTGGGCACCTGCATATATTCCATCGAAGAACAATACATTGATCTATGGTTCCATATTTCATTTCAAATCATAAACTAGTCAGTATGAATATATACTTAAAAACATATTTCATATGGAATCCAACGTCTAGTTCCTTATATATATAGTTATCTCAATAAAAATTATTAATAATTTGTGTCACAGCAAATTACTAATATATAATTAATTTATTATAATAAAGTATTAAAACTGACTTCATAAGAAACCCAACATAGGCTGGATAATATCATTATTTCTTATCATAAATTAATATATATATATATATATATATATATCGTATAAAAAACTTATAAAAGACCCTTTTATGGATATAATTGGGTTAAATTCAATTTTAGTCCATTTAAAAATTACTGTCCAATTTTCGTCCAACATGGAAGTGGTTTTCAATTTTAGTCCAATTAAGTCAAAAATCATCACTATTTGGTCCATTTTTGTCACTATTTCGTCCACCATGGAAGCGGTTTTCAATTTTAGTCAAATTAAGCCAAAAATGGATCAAATAGTGACGATTTTTGGCTTAATTGGACTAAAATTGAAAACCGTTTTCATGGTAGACGAAAATTGGACAGTAACTTTTTAAAGGAACTAAAATTGAATTTTTCCCAGATATAATTATATGGGACAATGCCCCAGTCTTAAATCCATGTTTACAAATCAATCTTTATTTTATAAATCGTAGGTTGTGGTTTAATTCGTTTTGTTTAATTAGACTCGACAACTCCATAAGAATTAATCTATGGGTAGTTCTATAGTACACCAGGTGTATTAATACACCAGACTCTCAACTCATTTTCAGCCATCAGATTTGAGATCATTAAAGTCAAAGTCAACTATGATCTTAGATCTAATGGCTGAAAATGATGGAGAGTCTGGTGTATTAATACACCCGGTGTACTACAGAAGGACTCTTAATCTATTGGAAGATAAGATATCACCAAAATGACTTCCTATATATAAATTTAGATCATTTTCACAAATCAGTCTTTATTTTATGTATTATAAATTATGTTATAACTTGTTTTATATCATTAAATTCGTAAGCCGGTTTCATAAGAATCGATCTAAGACGAACTATCATCAAAATGACTTCATGTACACCGATTTAGACCATTTCTGGAAACCAAAATTTGCACGCGCACATCTCATAATTTTCGATAAATACCTATTTTTTCCCTATCAAATATCAATTGTATTTTTCGATCAAATCATTGAAAGAAAGTATTGTCTGACCATATTTAAACCTCAAAAACTCCAAAGTGGTAAAAGAGTCCAAAGCCACCACATTGACTAGCCCAGATACATTGCATGCCACGTCATAGAAGCTTCTGTCCACGTGGAATTATTTCCTGTCCTCACTGTCTTTATGATTCATTTTCCCACCACAAGATCTTCCACGTGTCACATCCTGGGCCCGCTTTCGCACCACTCCCCCATTATATAAGTGCCACCTCACTTCAAAGTTCCACGAAAGCAGATCAAAAAGCTAGCATGGATAGCAAAGAGAAGAGAGGAGAAAATAATGGCGACGGAGAAATTAAGTATAGAGGTGTCCGGAGGCGCCCGTCGGGTAAATACGCGGCGGAGATACGCGACTCCGCCAGGCAAGGTGCCCGGGTCTGGCTCGGGACGTTCAACACGGCGGAGGAGGCGGCACGAGCCTATGATGCTGCTGCCTACGCCATGAGAGGCCATTTGGCAATCCTCAATTTCCCTCAAGTGTATAATTTGCCGAGTAGCTCGTCGCATTTCGCTTCCGGCGGCCATGTGGGTTCGAGCGCCGGAAGATCCAACGACCAGCGTGGGACCCACGTGATCGAGCTCGAGTACTTTGATAATAACTTGCTAGAAGAGCTTCTTGATTATAATGATGCAAATGGGAACAAAAGGGGTTGATCAGTTATTAATGCATCAGTCACATAATTTCACTGTTTTCAGAGTTTGTTTAGTCATTTCTGGTTATATGCAGAGGCAAAGAGACTAATTAAAATGTATATGCACCTTGTTAACTAAAGTTGCTTTTTTGAGGAGTGATTTGAAATTTAAGATTTTAAATGAATTAACTTTTAAATGATTCAATTCAATTCAACGTGAATTCAAAATCCTCTCGTATTGCTTATATACAATATTTCAAAGTAGAAAAGGATGTGAATTTGAAAAATAATAGCTAATGTAATATGTTTTGTTAAGATAAGATTGAAAAGATTGAGCATCTTGCATACTTGTTACTAATAATCAACAAAAAAAATATCTACTTCTTTATATGTTCACAATATCTTTTTTATAGGTTCATTATGGCAAGTCTTTTTTTTTTTTTTAAAGTTTGTATTGAAAAAATTATCAATAATTAATCATTTTCGATATTTTAAAATTTTTAATTGTATGTATATATATATATATAATATATCTATATTTATAAGATAATTTATTTAAATGAAAAAATAAAAAATACATTTAATGTGAAAATTATTTGTTCAAGTTTTCCATGAGTGTCATGTGAAAGATTAGAAAAGACATGTCAGAAATTTGACCCTGCATGATTCCTATGAGCATACATTGGCATTTTCTTTGCTTTTATTTACTATTTTGGTCTTCATCTTAACAGAAGATTCAGAGTATCTAATATTCGAAAAAAAATCTATGATTATATATATGCATGAATTAATGCTCGGTTAGTTTATGTGGATGTGATTAAATCTTTGAAATTAATTAATTGTTTTTCATCATAGTTATAATGGCATGAATTGTTGTTGATCCACGTATTTTATGTTAGTAAACATATTCTTTCAATAATTAAACATTTATTCTTCCAATTATTACTAAGATTCTTGAAGAGCTAATGGTGGTCATATTTCAGATTGTCCTTTCACTTAAAAGAGTTGAAAATTAAACTTAGGGGTGTTTGGCTAAGCTTATTTTTAGAGCTTATAAGTTATCATATCTTATAAGATGTTTTTGGAGCTTATAAGATGTTTAATTTAAGTTTAATATAAGTTGTTGAAGTGTTTGGGTAAATAAGATGGTGGAGCTTATAAGTTGTTAGTAATGACATTTGTGTAATTTCAATGATTAAATTTGAAGGTGTTTTGAAAAAATAAGCTCTTATTTTAGAAATAAGTTGGGATTTCCCAACTTTTCAAAAAAAGCTTATAAGCTCCTTACATCTTATAAGCTCATAAAATAAGACCTTATTTTTAAAAGTTAGCCAAACACTTTTAAGGAGCTTATAAACACTTAACATCTTATAAGCTCTTTTAAAAAGCTTATAAGTTTAGCCAAACACCCTCTTAATTCTGCTAAACTTAATTGTTGATTTAATTTGTGTTATCATATTTGTAATAGTGATTTAGCTAACAGAATATTTAATGTCATTAAGGTTTATTCATTAGCAATCATTTGTATTTCACACCAGAAAAACCATTGCAAGAGTTATATGCATGTTAAATCATTAGTGAAAATTGATAGAAATAGTACTCATATAAAATAACAATAAAAAAGGGGAAAATATCAATTTTAACTCTGATATTATCCATTTTTGGTACATTAACTTTGTATTTTTCATTTTCTGTCTCTAAATTGTAGATATTTTCAATTTTAGTTCTTTTTGGTCGAAACAATTTTGCTGACATAGCCGTTGGAAATTTTGATGCGGCAGCCAAAAAATCTAACGTGGCAGTCATGTCAACAAATAGTGTTATTCTAACTAAAAATGATTGAAACTGGAAAACAATATTTAAGGGATCAAAATTGAAAAAACAAAGTTAATTAGTACACCAAAATTAGACGAGACTAAGTTATCGAACTAAAATTGATATTCCCTCGAAAAAACATGTTATCTTTTGTTAGTATAAAGTTTCTCCCATCTCAAATGGATAGGTTGTCATATATATGTCCCCAGAAATATCATTTCACCATATGGAACTTGCATTGGTTATATTCACTTTTCTCCTTTAACAACACTTTGTTTCTCAACTGAAAAGAAAAAACTAGCATAAGATCAAGATTCAAGTGATGATCTCTTAGTCAATATTCCTTTCATCATCACTTCTTCTTCTTCTTGTCTGAGGATTCAAGAAGCTCCTCCAACAAACTATCATCCAAATACTCGAACTCGATCTTCTCGTGCGAAGGATTAAAACGGTAGCTACCGGAAGAAGACGACGACGAAGACAACGAAGAAGAAAATGTAGGATTATATGGAGGAATAGCAAGTTGAGAATAGTACTCATTGGGAAAATTCAAAATTGCAAGATGACCTCTCAGCCTAAAGGCGGCCCTATCATAGGCCCTCGCGGCCTCCTCAGCCGTGTCAAAAGTTCCGAGCCATAATCGGGCACCCTGGCGGGTCGGGTCACGTATCTCAGCCGCGAACTTTCCCCAAGGTCTCCGCCTAACGCCTCGGAATCGAACTTCTTCCTTCTTTTCCTCCCTTTCTTGCATTGCTTTACCTGATCTTGAACTTGAACCCCCATCCATGATTAGCTAATTAATTGCTTGATGTAAGATAGGAGATTATAAATATATTTTGGTCTAATAGGTTCATGTGATTATGGGCTTTTATATATAGGTATAATATGATGATGGTAATAATATTTTTTGTTTCTGTTTGGACATAAAGTATGATCTATGAAAATATGAACTTTAGTCAAAGGATGTAAAAGAATGGAATTGTTCGACCAAATCGAACCTATATATTCAATTGGCTCCCCAGAACTGTTTTCTTTGCAAAGCGATGAGTTGCGTATGCATAGTATATTTATTTTTGTTTTATTGTTTCAAGAGTCTTGTATGATACAGTTTCACTAATTATCTTAAGTGTGAAGAGTCAATTTACAATTCACATTTCACAATTTACGTATAAATTTGTGAAATGTGTTTGATTAGCTAAAAAATAGTTGTGCACGAGTTGCACATGCACTTGGGTGCTCGCGAGTCGTGTCGGGCCTGATCCAGCCCTGATCCGCACACAATTTTTTTTAATTTAATTTATATGATAATCTTTATGTTATATGAGTATACTTTTTTGTACAATTTTAAATCAATATATTTATACTTTTTTCAAAATAAAATGTAAAATAATATATGAAACTCTTTATATTATAATAATTTAGCTTTTATGTTATGTTGATATAACATTTACACATAAATATTTAAATAAAATCACATTTCACCCCATAACTTTTCCCTTTTCTATAATTAGTCCCACAACTTTTTTACTTTTTTAATTTAGTCTCGTAACTTAAATAATTACTCAATTTTGGTCTCAATATTATCTTCAGAAATTTCAAATTTAACCTGAAAATTATCGTGAAACATCTTATTTGGGGGTTTCCGGTGAGAAATAATGACATGACATAAGGTGTAATTATTATATTGGTTCAAACATTAATTTTAAAAAAGTAAATAAATGTTATATTTTTATTAAATGCGTCATTATTTCTCGTCGGAACCCTCAAATTGGATGTCGCATGACAATTTTCTAACCAAATTTGAAGTTTCCAGCAATATTAGGACCAAAAGCGAGCAACTATTCAAGTTACATGATTAAATAAAAAAAAAGTAAATAGTTGTGGGACTAATTGAGAAAAAGACAATAGTTATGAGACCAAATGTGATTTTATCCCCATAAATATCATTTTATTTACTTAAATAATAACATAAAGATTATTTTATTATAATATAAATTTTAATATTATTATACATATAAAGGTTACATTATTACAACTTAAAGGTTTAAAAGGTATTAAAACCTTAAAGCTATATACTTAGAATTTTTTGAGTCATGTAATATAATTGAAAACTTTTATGCTGCTATAACTTAATATTTATATAATATTGATATAACTTGTATGTACAACTATCATAACCTTTAAAAAATATAAAAGTTATATTATTATAATATAAAAGTTAAATCATAATAATGTAAATGTTATATTACTGTAACATAGAAGGTTTAATATGTAATATAGATTTATAATACTTTATAAAATATTAAACTACCATGATATAAATTTTATATGAACTTAACTAAAAAGTTATGCGAACTTGATTAAAAGGGTATGTGAATATAATTAAGTGGTTAGACGAAATAACTAAAAGGTTAGAGTGCAGAATTAGGGTTGAGCGTGAATTTGGGGGTGTATACCAACGCATGAGGGCACATAGCAGTGCGGTTTGAGTGTGAAATTCACGTTTCGGGTCATATGATCCATATTGTATGGATCATGACACATGCACCTAGTATATATAGATATAATTGTGAAAACATATTAATTTGATAAAATCATTTGGATTTTTTTCCTGACATGATGCGAGTGGTAATTTTGGCTTGAGAAACATACAATATGGTTAAATTTGAGAATAATCAAATTTTGGATGAATTTGGAATGATTATGGTGAATTTTGATGGTGAGGTGACAATATTGATGAACTTGTGAATTATGGTGAGGTGACAAAAATTATTCAAAAGATTAATTCAAAATAAATATATGATGATGGATTTTAAATCCATATATAACAAAATAAAAAAGTTTATTAGCACCTATAATATGTTGTGGCAAAAACATTGATAATTAATCATTGTAAAGACATTTTGTGATAACATTATGTCACATAATTATCTCAAATGTTTTACCGTGAGTAGATGTTGTTGTCATTAATACATTAATGACCACAAGATATAGTTGCAGATAAATTTAGTTTACTTTTCATGGTAACTTATTCTCTAATTATACCATAAATTTTTGCAACATTAACAAACTTTTAAGTGAAGTACTTCATCTCACAGACATTAATTAGTTCATGAATATTCTTATCATAAAGTGGGTTTTTTTTTTTTTTTTTTGAAAATACTATCTCCGTCCCAAAATAAATGTCGTTTTAGTAACTAAAATTTGTCCCAATAATTGTCGTTTTCGTATTCCAAAACATATTTACATACAATATACTACCAAAAATATGCTCCTATTTACTCATCTCACATTAAATGTGTTAAAGAGGTAAAAACTCCTCATTAATTAAACTTAAATAGGGGTAGATCGGACTTTTTATCACAATCCTTAATTTATGTGTAAAAGACTAAAATGATATTTAAAATTATATAGGGGAAATTCAAGGGGGTAAAAATTCAATGTTAATAATATATTTTCTTGTAAAAGCAAAACCATATCTGGTGGAGCACAAATCTGATCCAGATTGGGAGTTAGGACCCACCATTGAATCAACCTTTGCAGTAAACCTTGTTTATTTTTATTGTTAATATTATTTTAATTTTTTCGCAAATACTAGATTACTTTATAGTGGTCAAAAGGAAAATATATACCATGAATAAATTATTAAAAAGTTTAGATTATGACACTCCATGTGTGACATCAATTTTCATGTGATTTGAATCCACCTTGACCCAAATAGATGGGAAAACAATAGAATACATATATATAATTAGGCAAATGCTGCTGTGCACTAGGTGCACGGATCTGGATTGGTGCAACTGGGGCGATCCGATCCGGATCCGCACACTTGGATTTTCCTTTTTTTTTTTTTCACTTCAGGCTGTTACATTTATGTTGTAAGGATGTGACATTTACGTTATATAAGTGTGACCTTTATATATAAATGTTATGACCTTTATGTTTAGTAACTTAGGAAAAAATGAAGATTTTCAGGTTTTTTCGGTTCAAATTAAGACTTTTATGTTGTATTGTTGTAACCTTTATGTACAATTCTTGTGACCTTTATGTACAAATATTATGACCTTTATAATCCATAACTTTGAAAAAAATTTTGAAATTTTCAAAATTCAGTGCATTTTAAGGATGAATATATGTGCAGCTAATATTACATATACGTAAATAGGTACAAATTTTGCTAAAATTCTTCATTTTTTTCTAAGTTAGAGTATATAAAGGTCATTACATTTATACATAAAGGTCACACTTATATAACACAAAGGTCACAAGCATATAACATAAAGGTAACAACCTGAAGCGAAAAAATAAAATAAATAAAAGTGCGCGGATCCGGGTCGACCCGAACCCGACCTGAATTGTATGTGCACCAGTTGCACAGGAAACTAACTCATATAATTATTAAACATGTATAAATTGGGAGAAAGGAAATAAATTATTTTGAGATCACCTTAAAGATTTAATTTTTATAAAATGATCCCACCAATAGCCTACATATATTTAGGACAACGTATCCCAAATTAAATATAGAATGACAAATCTGTGGAGAAAAAATATATTTTAACTTTCGATCCCTTAAAAATTATATATTAGATATTTTATATTTTTTTGAGTTCAATAAAAATAGTAAATGTCTAACCATTAGTTTTGTTGAAAATATTCAGATGCATGTTTTGTGGACATCAATTACTTGGGCAAGTTCAAATAATATCTCTCCAGAATTAAAATAATTCTTAGATCTAATTTTATTAAACAAATGAGAAATTGACTTTTAATTTTAATTTAACGAATTTAATTTCGTAAGACTAATTAATTCATTATTCATAATCGATATATGAATTTGCTAACGAGGTAATTTGATGTATAGGTAATTAGACACCATGGATATATCTTATTACAAATTTTATAAATGTCGAATTATCTCATATGATCAGTTTTGTATTTTTTATTAAGTTAATTGTCAGAAAATCACTATATTTGTTCGAATTATCATTTTTAAGAAAATTTTCACTATTGATAAAAATAGTGTAACCTAATATATGAAGTATGTATTTTAACTAAAATAGTTACAAAAATCGTTATTTAATTATCAATATACAACTTCTCACCTCACCTTATTTAAGGGTTTGTTTTTCTTATTTTCTTATTTCCTATTGCGAGTTTACTATATAATTAATGATCAAGAATTTTTTTATAATAAATTAATTTTTGATTATTGTAATAATTGTTGAAAGGACCTTACAACAATGTAATTAATGGTGTAAAAAGAAATATTATATCCTCTAAAGATAAGATAAGAAAAATGCTGTCCTTTTACCTTTATTTGATTTATATTCCATAAAATCTTTGTAAGTTCAAATCTAGAATAACCTAAAGAATTCGTAATTAACAGGGTCTTCGTGTTCACTTTCACTAGCTACCACAAATAATTACTCAACTAAATTATTGTTTTGCTAGCCAATATTCATGTAGGATGATGATGATGATGATTCTACCTATTAATGTGGAGACGATTCGATTATGTACTCTATATTCTTGAAGATTTGAACTAAAAAATAAAAGTATCATCAACTTATTGATTTAGTTGAGAAAAAGTGATGAGAAGAGGCATTTAAAGGCTAAGTATCGAACACTAAATGAAGGTAAAATTCAGGTAAGAGAATTATGTGAATTTTGATTTTTTAATATTTGAAAAGGGTACGTGGGAAACTGCATTCCAAGTGAAATTAATTTCACCTCCTAGCTTAAATGAAACTCTATCTAAAAATAAAAATAAGAATTTCCGTTACATTAAAATCACTTGTATTCTTTTGTGTATAAATTATAATTTGATTTAAAATTTGTTAGTGTTTTATTCTTTTGTAGTGTACCCGTGCGTTGCACAATGTGTTATATATATAATTATTAAAAAAATATAATAACATATAAAATGTAATGATTATTATTTTAACAAAAATATATTGATACTTTTTTAATTTGCATTAGTATAAAGTTAGGTATTTTAACTTTAAATTTATGTCATTATAAATAAGTATATTTGAAAATGTTAGAAATTTGAAATATATAAAGTAATATATTAATCTATGGATTAAACAAACAAATAAAACAAATTTGTGTCAGAATATTACATGGGTAGTGAAATTTTAAAAAATAAATTTAATATCTAAAAAAAGTTATATGTATTAGAAATGTTATGATTTAAGTATTGAGATAAATAAATTTATATTTTATTGCCATTTATAACTATAAATACACACGTATTTTAATAAATTTTTTTTGGTTCAACACCACATATAACTCATTTATTTTAAATCAAATGAAAAATTATATCAGTTTATCAAATACATGAAAATCTCTCTTGCTATCTATTTAAATGAAACAATTCAAAATTGGACTTAATCTACACATTTTGAATAAAAAAATTATGAATAATAATTATAAGATTGATAAGTCAATATATCAGGGACTAGGAATGATGAAATTTTAATTTGTGAAAAATCAGAAAAATTACCTCTTTTCAATCTCTTATGCCACCTCAATTAATCAGAATATAATATAAATAAAATTTGACAACAAATAAATATAAAATAAGAAAGATAAAATAAAATATTTGTATATTTCAAATGAATAAGTTGGTTAACTTGCAATAATAATTTTAATCTAATTTTTTCTATTTAATATGTTTTATATGTGTAATCTATTAGGTACACCTATAATATTTTTTTATTTCTACATTTTAATATCAATTTACAATAAATTAATACTATATATCATAAAAAGGTTTAAAAATGAAAAATCATTGAAGCCCACACATATACATTTCCATATTTCAGTTTGATAAATTTTATATGAATATTAAATTTAAGATCATTAAATAATGATTGATTTTATATATTATATATTTAAAATTGATTTAAAATAGAGTAAATTACAAAAAACAACTCCAGCTTTCGACTTTTTTTAAAATTGCAACCTATTTTTTTTTTTAAGATTGCCACATAGTCTTTCTGTGGTTTTGCCAATTGCAAAATTTCCAGTTATTTTTTCGGCAAATGAATTAATTTTTTTCACTTTGCAACCCAAACTTTAATTTTTTTATCCAATTGCAAATCATGATTTTTTTTTCGCTTCACATTGATACCTTTATGTTATATATATGAGTGTGACATTTATGTTATATAAGTGTGATCGATATTCATAAAATAAATATCAAGGAAATATTAGTCAAAATTGGTGAAATATATGTAACATCGGTAAAACATCGATGAAATATCAATAAATATGGAGAAAATATCAGAATATATTGGTAAATATAGGAAAATAACAATAAATATATGTACCTATATTTCCATCGATATCGATATTTTCATGATATTTCCGTGAATTTAAGTTACCTATATTTCCACCGGAATCGAAATTTAATTCCATTCTTAGTTGCAATATGATAAAAACACAAAGTTCAGGTTGCAATTAGATAAAAAAAAAAAAAAAAGGTTGCAAAGTGAACAAATTAATCTCCATTTCGTTCGAAAATTTGCAATCTACAAAACCACAAAAAGACTGAGTGACAATCTGAAAAAAAAAAAAAAAAGAGAGATTAGGTTGCAATTTGAAAAAAGTTGATAGGTGGAGTTGTTTTTTTGTAATTTACCCTTTAAAATAAGTACTTAAAAATAAGATGAGAGATAATAAATATATAATCCCTTATTTCATCTTATTTATCTATTTATTTTTTTTGTTTGAAATTTCTATACAATAAATACTAAATTGAGTATCATAACTGATTTCTTAAATTAAATATTTATTTATTTGTATTGAATTTCTTAAAATACAATAAATAGGTTTATTTATTTTTATTTGTATTGAGTTTCTAAAAATACAATAAATAGGTTTATTTGTATTTATTTATTTGTATTGAATTTCTTACAATAAATACAATATGAAAACAATTAATAGGTTTCTTAAAATAGTAATTATTTAATAGGTAGATAATTTATTGCAGTTATTTTTGGCAGGATATCCTGCTTTTATATATATATATATAGATAGATGTGTCTAATTTTTGACCTTTTGATGTCACACATTATCAAATAATTTCGACCAATTTTATTTACAATATATGTTGTTCAAGTACGACAAAATCGATTCAGTTCTCTGTATCAGTAGACATCAATATTGTCACTCTCCTAACACAATTATCTATATATAATATTATTAATCACATAATGGTGTGATAATAATTTCACTGAAGTTTTTTTCTAGCTTATGTACGAAGAATGGGTCTGAAGTTTTTTTCTAGCTTATGTACGAAGAATGGGTCTGATGTGAAACCGTCTCGTATATATCATTTTGGGCAAAAACTTATATACCCCTGGGGCACATAGGGGCATAGATTTAGGTGTTATATATGTGCTCTTCAGGTGTTATATATATATTCTATAGGTGTTATGTTTTTTGGTGTTATACATATACTCTACAGGTATCATATTTATATAAGAGTATACATGTGATACCTGAAGAGTATACCTATGATACCTGTAGAATATGTATTTAACACTGTTAGGATAATTCACAAGTCCAAACCTAACACTTTGAAGAACACCACCAAAACAAGAACTTCCAAGAATTGAAAACAAAACAAATTGAGATCACAAGAGCACACCAACGATTTACGTGGTTCGGCTTTAATGTCTACATCCACGGGAATAATGGGGAGGGGGAATATCTCATTGAACGAAGAAAAACAAGAACAAGAATCACTTTGCAATTTGCAGATTACAACTCACAAATGTGACTGACTCGCTCACTTTCACTCACTGTTTCTCTCTCTATACTAGATGTCAACTCGTAATACAAAAGACCCTTTAAAGTCCTATATATAAGCTATACAATGCAACAGAAAATAAGTAAAACGGATCTCAAATGAATTCTATAGAAGATCTTAAAGTTGACTTGTTGAGCCCTATTTCTCGATCTTCAGCTTCTTCAACTGATTCAACCGTTTTCCTTGCCACGCGTCACAACCTGATTTGCTAACAAGAATAACACTTCTAAGCAAAAGCTAAAACCACGACTTTGTAAGTGAAATTGTGTTTGTTCAAGGAATGAGAAAATTCGACTTCCATTCAATCCAAAAACGCGCTTCTATAAGTGAAAGCACACCTTTCATTTAACAACACTTCGGGCTTTCCACAACGCTTCAGAAAATCGTTGTTGTTTTTACTTAGCCAAAAAACCATCTTTAAAACACATGCAAGCTTACTGCATGTTGATTGCATGAGATCCAGCCACACTTTACAATCTCCACCTTGACTGGACCTCTCATGCACCACTCCAACTAATCTGCTAAGTGAGCTTGGTCCCTCCTTTCCTTCTCAAACCAATCAGCTCCAAACATAATTCAAACTTTGTTGTGGGAAGTGCCTTAGTAAACATATCAGCTGGATTCTCCTCTGAAGCTATCTTGCTGACCCTCACTTCACCTTGCTCCACCTTGTCTCTGATGAAGTAAAGCTTCACATCTATGTGCTTGGTTCTTTCATGGTAGCTCTGATGCTTAGTGAGATGGATTGCACTGTTATTATCACAATGGACCATTACACTCTTTTGATAAACTCCAAACTCCTTCAAGATGCCCTTCAGCCAGATTGCCTCTTTGATTGCTTTTGTGATTGCCATAAACTCTGATTCTGTTGTAGATAAGGCCACAACTGACTGATGCATTGATTTCCATGAAATAGTTGTCCCAAACAATGTAAACACATAACCTGAAAGAGACTTCCTTGTAACTAGATTTGCAGCAAAATCAGCATCCACATAACCTGTGATAGGAGATGCAATCTGTGATCCTTTTCTGAAGCTCAGACCACAATCTACTGATCCATTCAAGTACTTCATCATCCCTTTAACTGCTTCCCAATGTTCAATGCCAGGATTAGACATGTACCTACTCACCACACTCATTGAATGAGCAAGATCTGGTCTGCAGCAGACCATGACACACATGAGGCTACCTACTGCACTTGAGTAAGGAACTTTGATCATCCTATCCACTTCCTCTTGGTTCTTAGGTTCTTGATCCTTTGACAACTTCACACTTGTACTCAAAGGCACACTAACTGATCTGGATTGATTCATTTGATACTTTATCAGCACCTTCTTTAAGTAATCTGCCAGATCAAGAAATAGCTCACCAGTGGATTCATTCCTCACAATATCCATCCCTAGCATCCTCTTGGCCTTTCCCAAATCCTTAATTTCAAACTCCTTCTTCAATAAAGACTTAACTTCAAGCAAAGAAGAATCTGAGGTACTTGCTATTAGGGTTGTAAACGAATCGAATCGAATCGAATACCATGATATTCTTTTCGTATTCTTTTAATTATTTGAATATTCTTATTCTTATTCTTTTATTATTCGAATAACAAATAAAATTCTTATCTGATTCTTTTAACATATTCGAATATTCTCGAATATATTCGAATATTCGTATTCGAAAATTTTAAACTTAAAATTTCAACAAATAAAAATCAAATATATATTTTTTCCCAAATTAATATGTCTACATAGTACTTAAATAAATAATAAAATTCATCAACTCAAGTTCAATAATTCATTAACCAAATTAACATTCAAGATTCGAAATCCAAGGTTCTAATACATAAACATAATTAAAATTCATAGTCAAATTCATCAAACAAGTATCACAACAAAAATGTTTTTATAGCATCCATGATCCAACCATCATTCTTCCAATACGACATGAACCGGCTCTTCATCCTCCTACAAAAAAAATGAAATCACATTTGTCATCATAATCCAAAAATAAAAGTATATCATTATAATAAAAAATGAGAGCTCACATGAGTCATAATAGGCTTATTGATCCCGTGAAGTTGGCGTACCCAATCTGCTCCACAAATCAGAACTTGGACCATATCAGAAGATAACCTAGCTCGATAAGGATCTAAGACTCGGGTTCCTGCACTAAATGTAGCCTCTGATGCTACCGTGCTAATAGGAATGGCTAACACATCACGAGCTAATTTAGACAAGACATTAAACTTCAATTCTTGAGATTTCCACCAAGCTAAAGCATTAAATTCGGAGGCTACTCCTGACTCCCCATCCTGACATCTAAAAACCCCTTCCTCCAAGTAAATGTCCAACTCCGACTTCACAGGAGCATGTTCTTCAACAGTGTTCAAATAATCATCAAACATAGACAACCCAGAAGGTACCACTCTTCCTTTACATGTGGAGCCTGTAGAAGTAGAATATCCATCTAAAATGGAAGAACTACCTTTTCGTGCTCTCATTTGATGCAGTGACATATACTCATAGAATAAAGCATATAATGCATCACGAACTTTCTACAAATTGGTATGTGCATCAAACTCATTGTATATTCTGTTGAAAGCAAATTCAACTAACCTCATTTTGAATCTTGGATCAAGTATTGCTCCAACGGCCATTAAAAGGTTGCACTCTCCCCAATATTTATCAAACTTTTGCTTCATCCTTTTAACCATGACTCTAACAAACTCATCAAGATGTTTTTCTTTTTCATTCAACACATGTTTGACCCTCCAAATGACAGCAAGAAAGACATTAGAAGTGGGATAATTAGTTCCAGATATCACATGAGTAGCTTCATAAAACACCTCTAAAATTTCGATTACATCTCTTACTTTATCCCAATCTTCTGTGCTAGGACATGATGTATATGAGAGCTCTCTTTGTGCAAATATAGGGAATGCATCCCTCACTTTAAAAGCTTCAACCAACATTTCATATGTCGAATTCCAACGAGTAGGACAATCAATAATCAAATTTTTCACAGAAATTCCTAAATGGTGCACAATGTCAGAGAATTTCCTCAACCTAGACTCAGATTGATTAATGAAACGCACACTGTCTTTGACATCTTCAATAATGCATTTAATCTCAGAAAGACCATCTTGAACAACAAGATTCAATATATGGGCAGCACACCTCACATGGAACAACTTACCATCCAACGGCAACTTATGACTTTTGGAAAAAGTGTCTTTAGCAATGCGAATAGCCACATCATTGTTTGAGGCGTTGTCCACTGATATAGTGAAGACTTTCTGTTCAATTCCCCAATCCTTTATACACTTCATAAGTCCATCAAAAATATCAACACCTAGCAAATGTCAATAATATAATTTTAGTTAAATGAATAATAAATCTAGACAATCTTTAAATAGAAAAATTCAGTTACCGGCATGAGGAGGAGGAAGAGGAATAAAACTAAGAATTCGCTTTTGTAGTTGCCATTGTGAGTCAACAAAGTGGCCAGTGACACACATGTACGAAATCTTTTGCACCTTTGACTTCCAAATATCAGTGGTTAACGAAATCTTATTGATGTTTCGCAACAACAGTTGCAACTTCTTCTTTTCTATGTCATAAACACTAATGACATCAATCTTTGCCATGGCACGAGAGATCTTCTCAAATTGTGGAAGATTAACTTTGAACATAAACGAAAACCCATCAGTTTCTACAACATTAAGCGGTTGCTCTTGCATTAAAATCCAATGTGCAACTGCTTCTCTTTGCTTCATATGATCATATCTACCATCTGACATAGGATTCATTTCAAACTTGGATTTTGTAGGCTGAAATTGCAAGGTGTTTTGTTTATCCGTATGAAGCTTTTTTTTGCAAACACCTCTTCAAATGATTCCACATGTAAGTTGTTGTAGAAGTAGCTGTCTTAGAAAGAAGAGTCTTACAATGTATACATTGAAGTTTTATACTTCCATCGTTTAAAGTCACTTCACTAAAATCAATATGAGCTTTTGAGACCTTCTTTCTCTTTTTCTTTTGAAAGTGACTATTATCATCCTCATTTTCATCATCTTTCTGATCACCATCACTTCTATCTCCAACATCACCATCATTATTTTGTAGACGAATATCACATTCACTTTCTATATTATCACCTCCATCATCGTTTAACTCAAGTATAGGGCTTCTCACCTTCCATCAGTAGTACTTTTTAGTTAGATATCAAAACTAAAGATATACTTATTTCAAGTAATATACAATATTTAATATACATTATTTACCTCACGGAATTCTTCCACTTGAATTTCATCTTCTTGATGTATTTGCTCCATCTTCTTGTATTTATTTGCAAATAACGATAGGGCCCTTATGGAACTCTGCTTCAATACAAATGAAACTATAGTTAAATTGAAGTCAATGCTCAGTCACACAAAGTTTTAAGTTCAAAAAATAAGGCAATTATGAGTGTGGATAAACAGCCATTTTCTCAATTCATTATAATATTTATAAACACAAAACCATTTGCAATTCCACAAACACATTCAAGACAACCAAAATAGTTCACAATTAAACTACTGAACAATTTCACAATAACTCGTTACATGAATATTATTATATGCCTCAAATGATATTATTTAATTGGCATTCTGTTGTTGTGTCCAAACCGGAAATAACTTTGACCCTATTTCTTCCATGCTCAAGTTGTTAATTTACAGATCCAAATCAGCCAAATTCACACATCATAAAGGGTACTCAGTTCTTTAGCTAAGATGGACTAAGCTGCAGCTATATTTATACCAGCTTAACTCAGTTGCAAAATAACGACCATTTTCAATTCTCATCTTTGATTTTGAGTATCTCATTCCCTTAGTCATCATTTCGGGCAACTAATTCACCTTTATCCCAACTAAAATCAAGCAATAGATCCCAACAGTCAACAAATATTATTCACCTTTATCCCAAAGTATGGTGCTGCACTGCTGCTTCACGCTCCAGAGAGAAAACAAATGCGACTGAGAGAGACAGGGGACGGCGGAGGACGGCGGCTGCGAGAGAGAGAGGGGACGGCGGAGGGCGGCGGCGGCGGCTGAGAGAGAGGGGGACGGGGGCGGGTGAGATGAATGAGAGATGAGAGAGAGAGGGTTTCCAATTTTGAATTTGTATTGATTTTAGGATTTCAAGTTTTAGTATTATTTTTTACATATTTAGGTAATTTTTAGGCATTACTTTACAATATATATATTATGTAGTTATGTTTTATGTAATACTAATATTTATTTAGGCATTACTATATACTAATATAAAAAAGTAAAATATCTAATTATTAATATATATAATTATTCGAATATATTCTCGAATACTCGAATCGAATACCATCATATTCTTATTCGTATTCGGATAATATACGAATATAAAAAAATATTCTTATTCGGATTCTTATTCTAATTTTTCGAATTCGAATCACTATATTCGAATACGAATACCGAATCGAATCAAAAAGATTCGCTTCTTTTACAACCCTACTTGCTATCAACATGTCATCAACATACAATAATAGAAAAATATGAGAATCATGAGCATGCTTGAAATATACACAATGATCAAACTTACTCCTTTTGAAACCTGCTTTGAGTATGAAGTGATCAAACCTTAAGTACCATTGTCTAGGAGATTGCTTGAGACCATATAGTGATTTTTAAGTAAGCATGCCTTACTCTCTTTGTCATTCACATGTAATCCCACAGGAACAGCCATGTATATCCTCTCCTTCAGTTGTCCATGTAGAAAGACTGTAGTTACATCCATTTGATGTAAACATAGGTTAAATTGAGCTACCATTGCAAGTAGGATTCTTATAGAGCAATGCTTCACCACAAGAGAGAAGATCTCAGCATAATCTATTCCCTCCTTTTAAGTAAAACCCTTTGCCACAAGCCTTGCCTTGAATCTGATCTTGTTTCCTTTTGTCACCTCAGTTTTCCTTCTAAAAATCCACTTGCACCCAACTAGCTTATGATGTTTAGGCTTCTCCACTATCTCCCAAGTCTGATTCTTTTCAAGAGAGTTAAGCTCCTCCTGAATAGCAACAAGCCACTGCTCCTTTTGATTTCCAGACACAACTTCCTTATAGTTTGCAGGTTCAGCACTTTCCATTTCTTGAGCAGTGAACAAGGCAAATGATATTGTATCTGCATATCCAAATCTAGTAGGTGGTTTGATTTGTCTCCTTGATCTGTCCCTGATCAGCTGATAGTTATCCAGCTGATCTGGAGCCTCATCAGAATCTGATTCCTCTTCATCTTGAGAGCTGTCTTCTTCTTCTTCTTCTTCTTCTGTAGGTTGAATCAAAGAAACAGGCTCCACCTCAACTTGAGAGCTTTCTACTGATTTAGGATTAGTTGAGCTGCTGTGATAATCCTTCTTTAGTGGCATATTGGTTTCATCAAACACCACATCCCTGCAGATCATGCATTTTTGAAAATCCTTCTCAAAGCACCATAGCTTATATCCTTTCACCCCCTTTGGATATCCAAGGAATACACACTTCAATGCTCTTGGCTGCAGTTTATCCTGAGTAATATGTGCATATGTCATGCACCCAAAAACCTTTAAACCACTGTAATTGGCTGGATGTCCACTCCACCTTTCCTCTGGAGTCTTGAAGCCAATTGCAGATGAAGGACTCCTGTTGATTAGGTATACTGCAGTGGCTGCTGCTTCACCCCAAAAATTGCTTGGAAGACCAGAACTAATCAGCATACATCTCACCTTATTGAGTATGGTTTGGTTCATTCTCTCAGCAAGTCCATTTTGTTGAGGGGTTCCAAGTACTGTCTTGTGTCTTCCTATACCTTTAGCTTTGCAAAACTCATTGAATTCAGTGGAGGTGAACTCTAGGCCATTATGAGTCCTAAGATACTTTAGCCTCTTACCAGATAAGTTCTTAATCTCAGTTAGCCATACTTTAAAAGTATTAAAAGCCTCATCTTTAGATTTCAGAATATAAATCCACACCTTCCTAGTGTAATCATCAATCAAAGACATGAAATACTTACCTCCACTCCTTGTTTGAGTTCTTGTTGGGCCCCCATAAGTCAGAATGAACATACTCCACTGGTTCCTTAGATAAGTGAACTCCTGGTTTGAATGGTTATCTTCTATTCTTGCCAAGAACACAATTATCACAGAACTCAAGCTTGCTGATTTTGTCTCTCCCAAAAACCTTTTGCTTTGCCAGCTCAATCAAGCCCTCTTCACTCATGTGACCAAGCCTCCTATGCCATAGCTGAGTCCTATCCATTTCTTGAGCTGAATTTACATCACCTTGACAGATTTCACCTTGTAGAAAATAAAGTTCTTTTCTCTTAATTCCTTGTATGACTGTTCTGTCACTCTTTGAAACTGAGAGCATTCCACCTTCAGAGATGAACTTATATCCTTGTGAGTCTAGCATTCCAAGAGAGATTAAATTCCTCTTCAAATCAGGGACAAATCTAACTTGAGTCAATATCCTTATCATCCTATCAAACATTCTTAGAGCAACTGAACCTGTACCCTCCACTTTACAACTGTGATCATTGTCAAGCATTACCACTCCACCATCCACTAGCTTTAGATCTTGGAACCACTCCTTGACTGGAGTCATATGAAAAGAGCAGCCTGAGTCAAGAATCTATTCAGAAGTTACCTTTGTTGTTGTAATAGCCAACACCTCAGCAGTTTCAAATCCAGTGTTATTGGTGAATGGTTCTGATGTTTGATTTGCTTGATTCCCTGGTGATTTTCCTTTGGCTTTGAGAAATTGCTTGTATTTGAGGCAGTCCTTCTTATGATAACCAGACTTATGGCAGTGGAAGCACCTGTTTTGTTCCATATCTTCATTTGATAGTTGATTTCCATCTGGCTTCTTGTCATTTGCTTGCTTGGGAGCTTTCTTCTGAAACTTCTTCTTGTTTCCTCCCTGTTTGATGGCTAATCCCTCAGCAACTCCCTTTGGTTTAGCATCTGAGGTCTTTGACAACTCCTTAGTCTTGAGAGCAGCTACAACTTCTTCTAATGTCAAATCATGTTGTCTCCCATATAAGATAGAATCTATGAAGTGTTCATAGGTCTTTGGGAGTGCACTCAACAACATTATGGCTTTGTCTTCCTCCATGAGATTGATCACTATATCTTCCAAGTCATCAAGAACCTTGCTGAATTCCTCCAGTTGATCCAAGATGGATTTGTCTTCTGTCATCTTGTAAGCATATAGTCTATTTTTCATGTACAAACTGTTTGCAATGGTTTACACCATGTATAGGCTTTCCAATTTGCTCCATACTGCCATTGTTGTTTGCTCCTTTGCTACTTATCTCAATACTTTGTCTCCCAAACTCAAGATGAGAGTACTATGAGCCTTCTCAAGTATTAGTTGCTTATCTTCAGCCCTCATTCCCTCTGGAAAGACTCCATCACCAAGAAGTGCCATGGACAATCCTTGTTGAACTAGCAGGGCCTTCATCTTTATTCTCCACAAGCCAAAATCACCTTTACCATTGAACCGCTCAATATCAAACCGTGTGGTGGCCATTCTTCACCTTCTTCTTCCCACAGACGACGCCAATTTGTTAGGATAATTCACAAGTTCAAACCTAACACTTTGAAGAACACCACCAAAACAAGAACTTCCAAGAATTGAAAACAAAACAAATTGAGATCACAAGAGCACACCAACGATTTACGTGGTTCGGCTTTAATGCCTACATCCACGGGAATAATGGGGAGGGGGAATATCTCATTGAACTAAGAAAAACAAGAACAAGAATCACTCTGCAATTTGCAGATTACAACTCACAAATGTGACTGACTCGCTCACTTTCACTCACTGTTTCTCTCTCTATGCTAGATGTCAACTCGTAATACAAAAGACCCTTTAAAGTCCTATATATAAGCTATACAATGCAACAGAAAATAAGTAAAACGGATCTCAAATGAATTCTGTAGAAGATCTCAAAGTTGACTTGTTGAGCCCCTGTTTCTCGATCTTCAGCTTCTTCAACTGATTCAACCGTTTTCCTTGCCACGCGTCACAACCTGATTTGCTAACAAGAATAACACTTCTAAACAAAAGCGGAAACCACGACTTTGTAAGTGAAATTGCGTTTGTTCAAGGAATGAGAAAATCCGACTTCCATTCAATCCAAAAACGCGCTTCTATAAGTGAAAGCACGTCTTTCATTTAACAACACTTTGGGCTTTCCACAACGCTTCAGAAAACCGTTGTTGTTTTTACTTAGCCAAAAAACTATCTTTAAAACACATGCAAGCTTACTACATGTTGATTGCATGAGATCCAGTCACACTTTACAAACACCAATATGATGATTAATTTGGGGGCACCGTACCCCAGGGCACACAAGTGTCACTCATCATTTTGTGAAACCGTTTAACAGAATGTGAATGAGCACTTAATGCCCGATCAACAAAACACATTTGGGAAGGTAGTTAGATTACACTAAAATTGTAGGATAAATTATTATTATTATTATATATATTATATGTATCGAAACAAAAATATATGTTATTAGTAGAGTTTTAATTATTTAATAATTCGACGCTCAATGTCTCATGCCATATATAGAAAAAAAGAGAGCTATGAAAATATTAACATATGAAAATATATATTTATCATTTGATTTTCTGTTCTCATTATTCAAATCATGAATATGCATGTATCGATTTTAATATAATGGCTAATATCTACTCGTAAATCGTTTTTATTTGACTGTTATATATAATCTTTTCAATTTTCCATTTTAGTCATTATTGATTTTTGATTTAACTTAATCATGAATCATTTGCAAGAATTTTTTTATTAGTTCTTGTTTATCTATATACTAAATCCAAGTATATAAACGAAAAATATGATAAAATAACTGATTATGATAATAATTAAAAAAATGTAATTAATAGTAGCTTGCAACCTTAATTGGCATCAGTAAATTCAATCTATCTTTCTCGAATCTAATATCATGAAATGAATCAAACTACGTACAACACATATAACCTAGAAAATAGAAATTAATTATGTTGTGAAAATATGTCTGATCTTATAGGTACGTAGTTGAACTCTGCGTGAGACGATTTCATTAATATATAAATATATATCATACTAAAAAACAAGTATACAAATAGGTGTTTATGATTATTTTTCAGGGTTAAATTCAATTTTAATTCATTTAAAAAACTACTGTCTAATTTTCGTCCACTGTGAAAACAGTTTTCAATGTTAATCCAATTAAGCCAAAAATCGTCACTATTTGGTCAATTTTTGTCACTATTTTGTCCATTATGGAAGCGGTTTTCAATTTCAAGTTTTCAATTTTAGTCCAATTAAGCTAAAAATGGACCAAATAGTGAAGATTTTGGTTTAATTGGACTAAAATTGAAAACCGCTTTCATGGTGGACGAAAATTGGACAGTGACTTTTTAAATGAACTAGAATTGGATTTTTCCCTTATTTTTCAATATATCATAGTATATTATAGTATCATGATCAAATAGGTTTTGATTAATTAATTTGAATCGTTTATTCTTGTTGAGAAGGACAAAGGAAATTGATGTCTCAATATAATTTGCTAATTGCTAAGCTTTTTCAAATGCTATTTATCTGGGTTCACAAGTGTGACAAGAAGTCTTTTTCCCATTTAATGAGATAAATATAACAAAAGTAAATGGGACACATTTCCAATTTTCCATTTTTCAAACATATAAATGGGACACTTGTTCTTGATTATGACTGGTCACTATTAGACTTTTCTTTTTTCTTTTTTCTTTTTTTTGTGTACTTTTGATCATGCTTTGACAATTGTAAGGGGCATCTGTATTTGGACATCCGATTTCAGATGCGTCAAAATTCAAGTATGTATTTTATATGTATAATTATGTGGTTTCAATTGTAAGTATGAATTATACAACTATAAGTATGTTTTTTTCGCAGTTATAAATATGTTTTTTTTTCTGCTAGCTATAAGTATGACTGTCGCACGATTCGGCGGTTGCACCTGAAATTTTTGTGCAATATATGTCATATATCTATTAATATATAATTATAATATTATAGATTATATAATTACATGGTAAAGCGTTGGTCACAATTTTGGAAATTGTTTTTCATCCAAAAGCGAATTTGTCATGTTTCTATCTTTAATTACCAAAAATTACGTATAAATTGGTTTTATAAATATTTAAAAAGATAGACACAATTTGTGTCTAGTATGTACATAATATATAATATATGTATGTAAATTGACTAATGTGTTTGTGATCGGCTATTCGAGGTTGGATCCAATAAAAATTCGTTTGAAACATCATCACAAAAACTCATGTGAGACGGTCTCACGGATAATTTCCGTGAGACGGATCCTTATTACCCATGAATTGTAACCATATCCATAGATTACCATATGATTTGCTAAGTGTGGGTTATGAGTTGATCCGTCTCACAAAAAAAGATCCGTGAGACGGTCTCACACAAGACCTTATCAAATATCATTTAGTGTGATTTGTTAAATTAAATACAAGTTTGACGTTATAGAAATTATTAACTCGTTAGCATGTTTGTTGATAAGTAGAAAATATTGTGCATAATTTGATTTACTTAGAGTGTGCTTTTACTGCATTTTTCATAAATTTGCAAATTATATTTATCTATGTATCTTTATTTTTTGCCCTAAAACTTCAATTGTCACTACTAGAAATCACTCAAATTCCAACGGAACAATTCCGTTGGAATTTTGTGAAATACCGTTGGAATTCTTCATTCCAACGGAAGTGGACCGTCGGAAAAAGGGGCGTTGGAATTTAAATTCCGTCGGAAATTCCAACGGAAAAATGATTCCAACGGAACATTCCAACGGTACTTTTCTGTTGGAATATACAATCACAAAAAAAATTCCAACATTATTCCAACGGAATTTCCAACGGCGTTGAATTCCGTTGGAAATTCCGTTGGAAATTCTATTGGAAATTATAAAAATTCCAACTGAATTTCCAACAGCGTTGAATTCCGTTGGAAATTCCGTTGGAAATTCTGTTGGAAATTCCAACGGTTATTATTTCCATTGGAATTTCTGTTGGAATTTCTGTTGGAATTTGATTGTTTTCTAGTAGTTTTGTTTCTTGATTTATCTAGGGATTTTGGAGTAATTTCGAAGATGAAGAATAAAGGTGGACGACATTCTATGCATGAATTGTAAATATCATCTATTGTATATGAAATACATTTGTTTCCTTAATCCAATCGAGTTTGGTCAATTTTGTATATAAGTCTAATCTAAAACCTTTCAAAATTTACTAACCACCTAAAAAATTATTTAATTAATATAATATGAAATCTTATTGTTTCCAAGAAAAGAAAATTTCATTCAAATTTAGAGAGTTACATTCGATAAATTAATATGAAACCAATATAGGATATTAATTAAGAGCATATAAAATATAAGATATTAATGAGGTGAAGTACAAACTATAAAACATATATAGACACTATATTATATATTTTCATATATAGAGTACAAGGGGGCCTCTTAGGCTTAAGGTCTGAACTGGGCATATATTCATAAATATATACTTGATAAGCATTGGTCGGAATCATTCAATTAGGTCGAGTCGAGTTAGGTCAATAGTAGATTAAGATATAAGCTCATATCGAGTAGTTTAAAATATTCTCTCCCTTGCTGGCTAGACCTAGAAGTAGGGAATGAGCATGTATGAGTTTCGAAGACAAACAAACCATATCTAAATTCAATCTGAAACACCATCAAATCGATATCTATTGACAATTTTATTTAATTTTATGATCTAAATCACTGAGGGTTTTTTTTTGTCAAATTAAATCTTAAAGAATTGGAAAATCAAACCCGAATCCGAGTGGAACCGATTTCAAGGGAGTAATAATATCCAAATTTTTGTATACATATCATTTAATTCGGGTTTTTTTTTTTTTTTGGGTTTAGCCTTTTACAAATTTTATTGAATTGAATTTATTTTAATACTAGCTACTATATATTTAATGCTATTACAAAATTAACATTTCCTATATAGAGATTAGAGTAAGTCTTGTGTGAGACCGTCTCACGGATCTTTTTTCATGAGACGGGTCAACCCATAACTCACACTTAGCAATTCATATGAAAGTTTGTGGATATGAATTCAATTCATGGGTGATAAGGATCCGTCTCACGGAAACTATCCGTGAGACCGTCTCACATGAGTTTTTGCGTAGAGATTAATAGTTAATAAAGTAATATAATTATATTGAATAATAGATATATTATGTGATGTAGACATTCTTTTATATATATAAAGATCTTATCGTAATGATCTGGAGTAAACTTGTCCAACTTAAACAAGAAATCTCATCATCATTTTGAATTACACATGTGCATTATTATGTAATAACTAGTGTTTCACCCGTGCGTTACACGGAAGAAAATATTTGAAAAGCTTAATTATGTAGTTTGATATGTTGAAAATATTTTATGTTTAATAACTAAGCTGAGTATATAAAAATATTTGAATTTAGCTGAATGAACAATTTAATTTATATATCTTCAATGTTTTTCTTTATTTAAGATTAACGTGAATATCATAAATTATAATGTTAAACATAATGTAAGACTATTTGAACTGAATAGTATAGAAACAGAAGTGTGAATCAATTTACAGAATAAACTAACATTCTTAAACTACAAATTTTGAAAAAGTTCTTTATATACATGCAACTACGTAGTTAGTGAGATTATCCATTTTTTAAAATTATAGTTGGTGTGATTAAAGAGATTAAATAAAATAATAAATTAACGTCATCAAATTACATTCAAACATATAAAGTATATGAGATTGTGCTTTTAATCCTGTGATTCTCTAATATATCAGACAACAAAAATAATTAATAAAAGGGTTATGACTAAATTAACCTTTCAATATGAATTTTAATATACATAATCTAAATTCAAATATATTTTGATGTATAAATGGAAAAGCATCAATTTAGACGGAATTACAAAGGTTTCTATTAATAAAAAATCTTGGAACATTCCAATTAATATTTTAAATTATCATGATATAATTTTACTAAGAAGAAGAGTTTGACTTTTCATTGGTTTTGACGAATCAAAAGCCGTTCACTATAACAAAAATTCTCATGATAATTGTTTTCATCTGGTCAAATAGAAACGTGCTACAAATATTTCATTAAAGAAGAACAAGACCATAATAATTTCTAGAGCAAATGTGCCAAAATACACAAATTTTTTTAAGCAATTCACTTTTCTAACATTGTATATAACAAAAGTACTTTTTTACCACAAAATATAAAAAGGTTACCTTTTCTACACTATTTTGACTCGGTCTTGGATAAATCATTAAGTAATGATGACTTGATGATATATTCAATTTAATTTATACTTATTTAACAATTTATTTTATCCAACAACTCTAATTACAATTTTATTTGCTCTTTTTATTTATACATATTTAACAATTGTTTTATCCAACAACTCTAATTAGTAATTTATATAATTTATAAATTATGGTTCGATTAATTAGTACGAGAACCACTATAGTATGTTAATCCAAGCACAATAATCTATACTTAATTTAATAGAATTACTGAATATAATTTAGGTGGTTCGAGTTGTTCGATCACTAGGGTAAAAAACCTTTTTTTCCAAAGTGATCGAACCACTATGTCAAATTCATAGTGGTTCGATCACTAGTGTAAAAAACCAAAATTATCAAAGTGATCGAACCACTATGTAAATTTCATAGTGGTTCGATCACTAGTGTTAAAAACCAAAATTTTCAAAGTGATCGAACCACTATGTAAATTTCATAGTGGTTCGATCACTAGTGTAAAAAACAATTTTTTTCCAAAGTGATCGAACCACTATGCAAAATTCATAGTGGTTCGATCACTAGTGTAAAAAACCAAAATTTTCCAAAGTGATCGAACCACTATGTCAAATTCATAGTGGTTCGATCAACAGTGTAAAAAACCATTTTTTTTTTCCAAATTGCTTTATTAATTAAATAGTGGTTCGATCACAACCAAATTGAAACCACTTTCAAATTAAATAGTGGTTCGATCACAACCAATAGTGGTTCGATCACCACTTTGCTTAATTGAATTGATCACCATGATAATAGTGGTTCGATCACCATTGAATAATGGTTCGATCACCATTCAATTTACTTGAAGAGTGGTTCGAGTACTATTAGTGGAGTCATTTGTGGAGTCCAAATTCTATACTCAAGCAATAAGTGGTTCGAGTACATTTGTTTAGTGGTTCGAGTACATTACATTAATCGAATGAATGCTTACATAATGCTTAATCAAAGTAGGATTACTCGAATTAATGCTTACATAACTATATATAATTATATAAATTAGTGATTAATTAGTGGTTCGATTAATTAATGGTTCGATTAAATAAATTAATTATTGGTTCGATTAGTTCATTAAATTTTCTATTAGTGGTTCGATTGGTTCATTAGTCGTTCGATTAAATTTTCTATTACTCGTTCGCTTAGTTAATTACTGGTTTTAATAAATTATATTAATTAATTAGAGACATAGTAAATTATATAAATTAACTAGTGATTCGATTTAACATACTATTAATCATAGTGGTTCGATTATTCATTTAAATTTGGTTTAATACACTAATAATCGAACCTCATTTATCAATTTAATTACTTTTATCAATTTATATGATTTGTTGGATAAAACAATTGTTAAATAAGTATAAATAAAATTGAATATATCATCAAACCATCATTACTCAATGATTTCTCCATTGACCGAGTCAAAATAGTGTAGAAAAGGTAACTTTCTTATATTTTGTGGTAAAAAAATACTTTTGTTATATTCAATGTTAGAAAAGTCAATTTCTTAAAAAAATTGTGTAGTTTGGGTTGGACTCTCTATATAACCACTAGAATATCCCTAGCTAGTTGGACTATGAATGATCTTTTATAAATATATATATATATATATATATATATATATATATATATTCACCGCTAATATGTAATGATCTCATCCCCTGATTATATGAAAAGTGAAATTAAATGACATAAATTGAATATTTGAAATAATCGCACGAAGAGTACATATTAATGTGCCACGATGGGTAGGGTTTCATATATATATATATATATATATATAAGTTTGTGTGTATCTTAAATTAAATGAATTTAATTTCTGAATTTTCATGACTTGTTTTATTTTGAAATTTCAACTTTGTTTTATTGGGCTATACTATATTAATTTATTTTGTTTATTTAGCCCCCAATTTATAGTTTATGTTTTTTCTAACCCTTCTGTTTCCTATTATTAATTTTTCATGTTGAGAGCACTTTGATCGTGGGTTTGGTAAAACAAAACTTGACAAATCAGAAATTTATTAAATGTTTGAGAGAAGAGAGTTAAAGTGACCTACAAAATTGAATAAATGTAGATGAGCATCTAAAACTAGGTTTTAAATGTTTAATTAGTAGCTAATTTAATAATATTTTTTGCTTAAATTGAATCTATCAATTGCCAATATGCATGGGTGAGTACGATTTGCAGTGGTGTGGGAATCAAGGAATCTTTGGAACCGAAATAGGAAATAACTTCGATTTATTTGGAGATAATTAGAACGTAGCGAAATAAGGTAAGAGAGTTCATCAAGGGATAAAAGACTAGAGTTGTGCTCATCCTCTTACCGAGATGATGAACAATTCAGCTCGTTTAGGTGCTGCTAAAATGATGTGTAATCGTTTGTTGTGTTAATCTATTTAGGTCGATTATTTTTAATACTATGATGCATTTTTTACTATATCTTTGTTAGTATAAAGTATTAAACAACAAATTATTATAAGCTTATGAATTTATGAATATTGTAGGGCAATAACATATTTAATTTACCATATCCTAAAATATTAAATTTTGTATGTTTTCTGTATATACGTCACAAATCATACAAGAGATATCAGAAATTAAATAACACGGTGTGCATATATATATATATATATATGAATAAGCTACCATCGCTTAAAATTATTTTAAAAAAGTAAATAAAAAAGATTAAGATCTTCTCCAATAGTCTTAAACAAATCTAACAAAATTTTCCTCTTAAAAAAATAAATAAAATAAATTTTGCAAAATAAAAAACAGGAAGAGCCACGTCATGTATGATGATGTAAGCCAGTCAGTTGGCAAACTTTGACTCACGTGTATAATTGACCCCACTTGTCCTACAACACATCATGTTAAACCAAAGAGCATACTCTTTTGGTTTAATTTCCCATTTTGCCCTCCATTTCTATCAAAACTTTAATTACTATCTTGCCCTCATAGTATTATAGTTGAGTTATACTTACTCCGTCTCAGCCGAAGTTGCCTACGTTAACCGGGCACGAAACTTAAGAAAATGCAGTTAACTCTTACTTTTTATTTTTTATACTTTATATTTTTTTGCTTTTTGCTTACTTTCTACTTTTATTTTGCTTACTTTTTACTTTTTACGGCTTAAGTATTATTTTTTTACTTTTTACTTTTTATACTTTATATCATAGGCACGAAGTTTAAAAAAATGCAGTTGCCTATGTAAAAAGTATTGAAAACGGGAGTTTTATTTAATTTCATTTGTTGTAATTATGTTTCATTTCCATTAATTTAATTCATATACATTATGTATTGATTAACAAAGTATATATACACAACTACACACTACCTACTTTCAAATTTTTTTTAAAAGAGGTAAAATACAACTTCAAAAAATGCTTATAATTTGATATAAAAATTTATTTGAGACTGTTTTTCAAATATAATTATATGCAACGACACTCACATGAAAAACTTACTTGTAAGACATTGTTCACTCATATAATTCCATGTGATCGATCTATAAATCCACGATTCAAAAACATTTTTAAAAACTAATTTTTAATTCATAAAAGTTCAGGTGCAACCGCCACATAGTACAAAAGTTATAGTAGAAAAATGAATACTTATAATTGCAAAAAACATGTTTATAGAATTAATACTTATATGTGTAAAAATATATCTACAAGATTAACTTATTTGGTTGAAAAATATAAGCTCATAATATAAAAAGAGTCTGATATTACATCACTCAACCTTGTAATATGACTATTCATAATCATATGGATACAATCAAACTTAATCAATAATTAACGCCCCCTTATAAAACACATATCATAGCTGAAAACACATACTTATACTCGTAAAAAACATATATGAACCTCATGATCACATATGAGAATATCTTACAAATGACCAACTCCTTTTAATTCCGAAGTTAAAAACTACAGTCGATCCATCTCACTAAATTATATTTTCGGAACTCTCATTAAATCTTATCTTGTGGCACAAACATTTGGTCCCCACAATGGATGACTACAAATAGGTAGGCAAAACATAAGAGCAAAGAAAAACACAAACCAAACACCTATAGCTTGAAAGGCAAACATAGCAAGAAATGGATTTGCAATCCATAATCCACACTCATGAATTGATCACATCATGGGATTCACAACCATTAGTCACAAACTCTCTTCCCTTCAACGAGAACGACTCTCAAGAAATGCTACTCTTCCACCTTCTATCGGAAGCCCCGCCGGAAACCAGCTCGAACGACGTCGGCGTGGGGCCCGAGAAGGAGAAGCCGTACAGGGGCGTGAGGCGGCGGCCGTGGGGGAAGTTCGCGGCCGAGATAAGGGACTCGTCGAGGGGCGGCGTGAGGGTGTGGCTGGGGACGTTCGACACGGCTGAGGCGGCGGCGCTGGCCTACGACCAGGCGGCGTTCGCCATGCGCGGCCACGCCGCAGTCCTCAACTTTCCGGTGGAGAGGGTGAGGGAGTCGTTGAGCGAGATGAGGTGTTGCATTGAGGAGGAGGGGGTTTCGCCGGTGATGGCCTTGAAGAGGAAGCACTCCATGCGGCGGCGGAAAGGCGGCGGCGGCGGCGGTGGGAAGAAGAATGTGGTGGTGTTTCAGGACTTTGGGTGCTGATTATTTAGAGCAGCTTTTGAGCAGTTCTAGTCTTTGATCAAGAAATTTGATCAACTCTTCTATTTCTTTCTTTGTTCAAAGGTTCAAACCACAAGAAAATACGGATTAGATCCTCTATACCAAAATTTAAATTTGTGTCCTGTTTTCGTAAAGATATATATTGTTCTTGTCTTGTACAAATAAAGGCTTTGATAGGGTTGTTATTTGTTTAATCAATCTTGAAAAGCTTCATAATTCAATAATAGGTACAAAGACAAACCTACTAAGTAGGAATTAATTATTAGTTGTATAGTAACTAATTAAAGTGGCACTAAACGATTAATTAAAACATAAATTGAAAGGATTAGGGAATGATAATACATCATCATATTGCATCATTCGGATTGATTAACAATTAATATTCATTAATCATAGATGTTAAATAGTTGAGATATAGCGAAAAGGAATTTCCATAGATGTTAAATGCATATAACATGCAATTCCATTTTTTGATTTGATATATTTAATATGAATATTACATTTAAAATCATTATAAATATATCATAATATTTAGAATTAATTTAAAATGAAATATTTATTATACTGAAAAAACGATGAATGATAATAGATATATCTTCTCTTATTTTTTTCTTATTTATCTATTTATTTGTTTTGAGTTTATATACAATAGATACGATATTAAATATCTTAAATAAGCTTTTAAAATTAATATTTATTTTTCATTAATAAATGCAAAATGAATGTTGTTAATGATATCTAAAATGGAAATATTTCATAATGAGAAATTTAATACAATTAGTTTTAGTAGAATATTCGACTTTTATATATAAACATATATGTTTAAATTTTGGTACGTTTTAGTTTTTTTTAAAGAAAATTGTTCATAGTTCCAGCTATAATAGTAAACTATAAATGTGGAAGTTCTGAGAAATTTATTTTAACTTATAATTATATATACTTAACAAAATTCCAATACGAAACAAAAATTATAATACAAAAATTAATGGAATAAATAATTAAATTATTTTAGAATACAATTTTAAAAAAAATTAATAAAAACTTTTGGTACAATGACTTGGTCGCATTTTGTCTTTGTTTAAGTGAGTTGAGTACTTTTTTTAGTTGAAATTAAAAAAAAAAAAAAAAGATAGCAAGTGATATTGAGGTATTTGATGCATGGGCAATATGTATGTGTTTTTTTTCTTTTTTTAAGTCGGTTGAAATAGAAATTTAGATTAAAAAAAATAAAATTATGTTTATCTATAATTATAAAACTAATAAAATATTTAGTCATTGTTTTCTAATAAATCCCATATTTATTATAGATTTAACAATCTTGTAAAATTTATGATCAGAAAATATTTATAAGTTAATGAAATACAAAAAATAAATCAATGAAATATTAAATGTGATGTCAGTAAATCAAATGCAAAAATACTAATTTTGGAGAGCTGAATAATAAATCATATATGAATAATTTTAAATAATTAGTTTCCCTGACTGGAAAATATATGGACAATATAAAATTGGTGGAATTTATGCTCATGCAATAGTTATTTATTGAATCACTTTATTCAGTCAATTATTAACACGTCGTTGGAGTATTTTTATGTCAATCATATTTGTAATTACATTTATTCATTATGTATCATGCAATCAATAATGTTGCATATAATTAAGGAAATCTTCAAAAAAAAAAAAAAATCTTAAGTATTTATTTATTATTATGTATGTTATTTATTTTTTGTTGATTTTTAATTTTTTAATTTTGAAGTTTTAGTATAGCTATTTTCGAAAATATTGCACTTTTGAAAACAAAATATCATCAAAATACAGGTTCTTAAAAGTTTCTGACCAATTTTACAAGTATTTTAACTGATATATATGTTGCATTAAACTTGTAACATAAAACGCAATAAATAGATAATTTTATAAGATTAATTTCTAGTTGACTGATTATATGCAGTAAACTGGACCAAAATAAGATGGTCTTAATTATGACCTTCGCAAGGATGTAATGAACCAAATCAACTGTCCTTTTGAAATCATTTATTGTGATTCGTTAAAGTAAACAAACAAGTATGAACTTCATATTATTCGACGTGTGAGCAAGCTCATCAGAAGGCTCATGATGAGGGGTGGAAAACAACGTGAAACTAAAAGGGAATGCTAAATTCGACTTCTAGCTAGAGAACAAGATAATGAGAAATACTTTCTCAAACTTGATTCATAAAAAATCCAATACAATATTTTCTGACTTTCAACCACATAATAAGAAATATTTATAGGATACAGATCTTAATAACTAAATGAAATGAAAAGTCAAAAAACTCAAAATTTAATTTCTAACTTCCTTGCACAGGACTATCACTTTGAAAAGCCATAATTCTCTGAATACTCAGAATCTGAATGGTCATATTATCTTGCCAGAAAGATTATCGTACTCAGCTTTCTAATGCTGCAAACCACACACAAATCCGAGTTTTCTGTGGAAAGTTATGATTCAATTACGAAACACTGGTTGTTCAGTGAAAATGCACTACATCAGCTCATGAGCTAGTTCGTAAAATATAATACAAATGTTTGTCATTTTGATCAATATTTGATTTTTGTATTATCTAATTATATATATTTATAATTAAATTATAATTTTACATAATATATGATATTTAAAAATTATGTAATTTAATGTATTAATGAATTATATAATTTATATTATTCATATTTAAGCTCGTTTGAGCTCGATTAAACTCGAACACAAATTTAAAAACTTAATTAATAATGCATAATGTCTATGTAATAGGGCTATAATTAGATAAAAAAGTGTGTTAGGACCAGTCCATACTCTACTTAAATAGACTAATAATATCCATATAGGGGTCTCGTTTCTTAGATTAAATTTAATTAAACTCCCACTTGAATGTATCCACTAATTTGATAGAGTTAAATTAATCCCATTTGCTAATTATTCATGTTATTAATTAACTAATTAATTTTTAATGATATTCCACTTGCAATATTTAGGTGAACCACATAATCACTTAGATATGTTCTATGGCCTATAAAATGGACCACACATGATTTCATTTTATAATAATGTTTCTTCACAGAAACATAGCAATCAGTTTGGTTTTATATTATACTGAATATGGTGTTTATTAGCACAAAGTGAATAATATGAAAAATGTAAAGGAAAAAAAAAAAGAGTAGATTGAAAATTAGCACAATGAGTGTTATCAAGAGCTCTATAATTATTATATGAGATTTTGGTGAGAAAAAGTTTTTTAGAAGGTGCATAGAAAATCAGGTAGCTCATTTTTTCCAATTATCAAACAAGAAAATCGTATTCCGATGTTCAATTGCAAATCTTTTGTGATATGTTGCTATATAGACATCAAAAAACCTTCGCTCTATAATAGATTTTATGTATATTTAATATCAATTAAAGATTCCTATATGATTGATAATTTCTTAACCCTAAAATATTATTCAATGCAAAAACTAAGCTTGCATATCTCACGGATAATTTTCATAAAACGGATCCTTTTACCAATTAACCGAACTCATATCAAAAAATTTATATGTGAATTGTGAAGTGCGGATCATGGGTTGACCGGTTCCACATGAAATGATCTGTTAGATGGTCTCATATAAGACTTACTCTTTTCAATGGTACGTACCACACACTTAATTTTAAATTCAACTTTCTTGTTCTTTTTTTTAAGTTACATAGTATCTTTAACCTTTCAATTAATTTGAATGGAAAAAGCTTGTACCCCTAATGATCTCAGTTATACTTTGACATAAGATTTTGCCCAATAACTTATCGGAAATCACAACTCCAATCGTTAATTATTCATGCGACAATTTCGTCTTTTAATTTTTGAAAATTCAGAAATTTAGACTGGAATTATCATATTAGATAAGTTAATGGGTAAAATGGAATATAAACTGTAAATTTTATTCAAATACTTATTCGATAACTAATGAGAAGGTGGTGGTGGCCGATTTCTTTCCCATGGTCATGCATAACGTGGCGGCCATGAGAAGGTGGTGGCGGCCGCCGCTTCTTTCCTCTCGAAAACATGATCCTCTGCGACATGGCTTACTCTGGCCTCGTGGTCCTTCAAATGTAGGGCTATGGGTTGACCCTAAGAATTTTGCAAGAATATGGTTCGTATCTTCTATATTGGTGACGTGTTTTCTTCAGATTGATTTTCATCTATTTGTTGCATATTTGAAATGCATGGTTAGACTAAGAAAAACAATATCATAATCGAAATCAAAACCATGGTTGGAGATTTTTGCCAACCCATTATTGCATAAATGGATGG